>JASEVX010000001.1:148895438-148959892 GCA_031761405.1 Serripes groenlandicus | reverse complement strand
GGATTTTTGTGTCTATCCGGGTAGGCCCGCGCGGCATGCTTATGCTGATTCGGGTCCATACTGTACGAAGAATCCACAATGTTGGTTTTCTCGCGTGCCGCCTCAAATGTTCATACATTCAAGTTCAAAGAGATGTCTTGACGTGTGTAGATTTCATAAAATGATAAAACCACTGGGTAATGTGTCAATCCAGATCAGACCGCGCAGACTGATCCGGGCCGACACATTTCATATTAGTGGAATAGAGGTAGAATAATGATGTCTGAAACAGAAAATCCGCAACAGGCGACAAGTGTCTATCCGGGTAAGCCTGTGCGGCATGCTTATGCTGATCCGGGTCCATACTTTACGCAGAATCCACAATGTTGGTTTTCTCGCGGGCCGGCTCAAATGTTCATACCTTTTTTTTTTAAATAATAAAATATATGGACTGTTTCTACTGTAGACCTAGTCGATATATATATATAATCAACACCATGACGCGTGAGAGCAGCTTGCTCTCTGATTGGCTAATTAGTTTACAAAGAAATCATATTTTATTAACAAGACTTCTGATTCAGCACCTTTACATCCGATGTTTTCGTAACAGACGATAACAATCATTTTAGGTAGACAATAAGAATATAACTAGTTCCCTGAACTTTCTCTGTAAATGCTTACTATATTACTCGTTATCCTTGGTGCAGAAGTTGTGAGTTCTATCAAACGAGCCTGAGCCCCAGTAGCTCAGTTGGTAACGACACGGGATGTCGATCCAGGAGTCGCGAGTTGAAAACCAAGCTTGGTCCAAATTATATCCGATGTTTGACAATAGTCAATGCGACCAGATTCACTCTCCAAATGGCTGTATAGTCGAGTGCGAGGGTAAACAACTCCAGAGAATGCAAATGTCATTCGTATTCCACAAATGGGTAAACAGTATATGCGGTAAAATTACCAGTCGCTTGGCTTTGTGGAGTACTACTGCGAGAAATTCAGGAAACACATGAAATACTGAAAGATTTTTGAAAATAGCAATGAAATATTCGATGGATTAACACAAGTCATAGTTAACGCATCATTTCTTTATTTCCTTACGGCTTAATGCGCTAAAAGTATACGTGGGAAGGTAGCCAGTTGTCTTAGAGTAATGTAGTGTGGAGTACTGTAGTGAGGGAGTCAGAGTGAATTCAAATAATTAAGCTTGCCTTTAATTGTGTTATTTATTTTGGAAGGGAGACAACTCGTCCCACCTGAAGTTAAACAGGCTAGAGTTAATAAATTATGTAGAATCAGCGTAAGCTATGGCAAATATTTCCTGAAACACAAACAATACTTCGCGACCTAATACAGATAATTTCTGACATATTGTTTATCAGATTTTTGACACATTCTGGAAAAAGAAAATTGCTATAAAAGATCCACTCTTTTCCCTCTTGATGATAACCCCTAAACCATTATGGCAAAAGGAGAAATGTCTTTTTGTAGTTGCCAAAATATGTTTTTAAAGTCGTCTGCTATACAGATAGGTTTTATGGGGGAAAGGGTTAACTTATACTTAAAAAAAAAAAATAGTGCCTCATTATAAATATCGCTGTTTCTCCCATATGCTTAAACTTCTACTACTCAATTCTATTCAGTTACTTTATTCAAGTAGTTCCCTTCTGACGCATCTGCAGCAGACGTTTTTTGAAAACATAGTGGCAAATGACGAAATTGCTCATAATGACCAATTTCTCCATTTACCACAATGTTTTCAACTCTATTTAATAATTGCACCCACATTTATTGAGACTTTTCAAATGTTTGCCCCGATGCTTTTAAAGTCGTCTGCTGCATATGTGTTAAATGCGGGAAAGGGTTAAACACATCAAAATGTGAATGAATGGTGTTAACAAAATACGCCACAATCACCTGTATTTAAGTTATATCAGTATATTTCGTGTGTAATATACTTTTACATCATTGTGTAATTCATCATCCAGTACATCAGACGTAATGCTATCCCCGCAACACTAACACAGAAGGGAAGCCATTTCTACAATTGATAAAGTCTTTGGTATGACCCGACCTGGTATCGATCCATAGCCTCTCACTCCCACTCCCACTCCTACGGTAGATGCTTTAACCTGGTATCGATCCATAGCCTCTCACTCCTACGGTAGATGCTTTAACCTGGTATGACATAGTATGTCTCAAAACAGAAGTAAGTGGTAAGAACATTTGATGGAGACTGTCTCACAACAGAAGTATATTTTGAACCTGTAAGTGGTAAGATCAATATGAAGGCTTTGTTTAGGGCCCAAATATGTACATCAACCACTTGACACACCAAGACTGACCATCCTTATGGGCTGAAATAAGTATATTTTATGGAAAATGAGGGTCATTCTACAGTGAAATGAACCATGCTCCAGAAATTCAAACCTGATAATATGTGTGACAAGTGTAGCTACATATCTGTCTGAACATGTATGTCTGACTTATGCATGTCCAAACATTTTTGAATTACGCCGTGACAAATTATTAAAGAGAGCAGATCTAGATTAGAATGGTCAGTTGATGAGGCTGTTTTGAGGAAGGATACTGGTCGCAATTGCCAAAGGTAATTTTACGGTGAAATGAACCATGCTCCAGAAAATCAAACCTGATATTATTTGTGACAAATGTAAGTAAAGATCAGTCTGAACATATATGTCTGACTTATGCATGTCGAAACATCTTGAATTACGCTGTGACAAATTAGCAAACAGGGCAGATCTAGATTAGAATAGTCAATTAATGAGGCTGTTTTGAGGAGGTATACTGGTTGCAATTGCCAAAAGGTTAGATTTCATCAAGCATTCTTTTAATATTTATTTTGAAAGAGATCAGCTGCCTTCCAGAAATGAAAAAGAAAATACACAATATTAAAACGTTGCCCGGTGCTGCCAGGGTCAATTGTAGACCCATACTAGGAGGCCAGCTTAATAGCACCAACTGTAATAGAAAAGAATAAACATTAATAAAAGCTTACCTATCCTCGAAGATGAGCCTCGTTTTCATCACAAAACTGCTGTCCATATCTCCTTACATACTAGGTCAGTCATGCAATATCAATCATTCCATATAATAACAGTCCATGTTTACCACACTTATACCATTCCAACAGCCATTTATTCGTTACTTAGATATTATTCAGACAACGTTGCAACTGGCACCAATGAGGCATGCAATATGGAACAATATAAACGTGTAAATAAATGCAATAAATAATAAACAACAACATTTACTTAACAATATCTAAACCCCTCTTACACGTATGAAGAGGTATTATCATAATACACAATCGGAGGTAAACAGGGACACAAACAATACATCACAGACACTGGGTGATCAGTTAGCTGACAGGGTTAATGGTGAACCCAGTTCAGCCAATAATAGGATGTATTGCAACTGGAATCTTCATCTTTACTTGACTTTACCAATACAACTGATCTGTATATGTTCTTGCTTGATCTTTGCCTTTTAATTATGATCTTCGTTTATTTCTTTATATCTAAATTGCCTGCTCTAATGAAAACATACATTCCAGCAGTTTATCTGAATTCAAAGCATATATTCTGCAGTCAAATAAAGGAATACATATGCAGTGCTGCTACTTGTGAAATAATGAAGGAAACACAATGGATAGTTCACTGGCGATCATGATATAACTGAAGAATTTGAAAACGTAGTAAAACATCTTATCAATAAGAAGGAATAACGTATTATGGTCAACATAAAAGGGGAAGAGTTCACATGTTTCATTGACAGCAGCCTATTACAGGAGCCTTTTGGCTCTTCAAACCAGTACTTCTAGTGATCTTGCTTATACTCCAAATATTGTGTTAGTTCTCTGAAAACCTGCATGGAAGTTCGTAAAAAGGGAGGTAATTGAAACAATGTTGTTTACCTCTTTATAACTTCATCTGTTCTTTACCTTTATGCTTGTGGTTAAACCTACCGTTCTACTCGATTAGCTGCATTTGATTTTAACCTTTTTAATATTCCCTGTGTCAGTTTCTTTTTTAAACCCTATATAAACCGACGTTTTGGCTCGGAAAAAAAGATTAATGGTACAAAAAAGTCGGGAAGCACTCATTCAGGCTAACCGGCTGACGTGATATATCTGAATAATGTTGAAAATGGTGTTGAACTCCAATTGATCAATGTTATACAACATAACCCAAGAAGAATGCCGTGTAGAGTACTGGTGGGAGAGATTGGGTAAACACATGGTAAGGGGAACTGGCTGACATGATATATTTCGAATAATGTTGAAAACAATATTAAACTGTAATTGATCAATGTTTGACAACTTTACATTAAACGAATGTTGTGTAGAGTACCGGTGCTAGAGCGTCACGAAACACATGACGACATACATGAACAGGCCACTGTGATATATTTGAAATAATGTTGTAAAAAGCGTTAAACTCCAATTGATCAATGTGACAAATTTGCCCTGTGAAGACTGTTACGTCGAGTACTGGTGCTACAGAGTCAGTAAACATATGGTTAAGTGAACTTGCTGCCATGATATATTTGAAATAATGTTGAAAGTGATGTTCAACTCACAATGCAAATGACAATCTGTTTTGGAGGAGGAAGGGGAATTAGGAACAAGAACTGACCTATATAGTTCCATCTGTTCTTGATCTGTGTTGTTTCATCTACCATTGATGTTTCTTTCTGTTTAATACATATCTGTTCTTGATCTATGCATTCTTATTTGATCTTAATTTGTGCTTTAAACTTGAAATACCTGCTCTAACGAAAACATGTATGAACAAAAAACAACAATTGAGCATCTTATTAGAAAGCATTGCACCAATTCTGTGATCAACAAAATTGTTATGCAGGGATCGAGACTTAGAGTTAACTGGAAGTATAAGTAATAGTAGTAGTAGTAGTAGTAGTAGTAGTAGCAGTAGTGGTGGTATAAGTAATAGTAGTAGTTGCTGTAGTAGTATTAGTAGTAGTAGTAGTAGTTTTCGTAATAGTAGTAGTAGTAGTAGTAGTAGTAGTAGTAGTTGTTGTAGTAGTAGTGGTAGTATGATCATTTAATCAAGGCAGACCATTACGCTTTTGTAAGATGACTCAAACTCTACCCCAGTTACTTACCTTTGTGAGTGACTAGAAATATACGGGAAAAATATTTTGAAAATTCTAAACCTTATCCTATACATGTAGCTACAGTATACACTATTTAAAGCAGCCGTATCGTATCGTATCAATGACTGTAGACAGCATTTTGCGAAAAATATAGACCAAGATCAGCGTACAAAGTGTTTGTTTCTCATCATACAGTTGGCGAAGCCATATGAACAAATCGACTTTTCTTTGTTTTACGATCAACCAACCCTCTACCACTAAACAAAACAATGATAAGCGACCTTTTCATAACGCTTTCGAATAATACAAGCACGAATTAATCAGGAAATGCGACATAATGAATATCATGATAATCAATATGTTTGTGATATCTCGTCAACGTTCTTTACGTTTATGTTTCAATTATAGTAAAAACTGATTCATCAGCATGTAGAAAATTGTTTATAGATCATATAATTATGATGGTTTTTCCCCTTTTGTTTGGCGTTTTACGCCGCTTTTAACAATGTTTTAGTTATATCTCGGCGTTTCGTAGGTAATGTTTAGTACTTTCGGTCCATTTTCCCTAACACCAGCGAGTCATTCGTAAAACTAACACTGCGTTCCTGAGCTCCATGGACGAAAGCCATTACTAGAATTATTAAAGCCTTTGGTATGACCTCGCGACCTCCCGCACCCGTGTTGAATGCTCCATCTCTACACCGCCGAGGCGGTCTAGGACAGAGTATATATGAATCCGATCTTGTCTTAAGGTATTACTTGGATATTGTGAACGGCGAAGATCCAGGTCAGTTTGTGCATCCAAGTGAGACCTATATACATTGTACGAGCAGGTCAAAAAGATCACATCTCATATACACATGATGACAACAAAAGTGAGGAGAGTGGAAAGTTAGAAAGTGAAACACATATTTCAGGTATGTATTCAGATTACGAGTTCGACTTAGCTACTAACAACTCAGGTTCAATTTGTCCATGGCAGTGAATTTCATCATCGTCGGCTGCATCACACTTTTGGTTAAAGTTTAATTTTAAGACCATATCTCTATAACTAGTGATGGTATTCGTATAGAATGGTGCACATTACTTTGGGGCACATATGAACATTTTCTGAATAAGTCGCAAAGCCAGTTTAGCCGCACGGACACCATTTGTTTATCCAGGGGTCGCATCATTCTGTCATAGTTCCATTTTGAAACAAAAGGAGGAGCATGCATGCATTAGTTTTCTTTATAGCTCACCTCAGCACGAAGTGCTCAAGGTCAGGTATTGGGATCATATTTTTTTCATCGTCCGTCCAGTGTGCTCTGTGCGTCGTCAACAATTGCCTTGTTAACACTCTACAGGCTACATTTTGCTTCCAATATTCATGAAAGTTTATCAGAACATACATCCGCATCAAATCGTATTCGTGTGAGGTCAAGAACTAGGTCACTAGATCAAATTGAAAGAAAATCTTGTTAACACTCTTAAGGCCGCATTTCTAATGTCAGAATGTTTATCTTTGTGATATGTAGGCCAAGTTCGAATATTGGTCATGTCGGGTCAACAACTAGGACACGGGACAAAATTGAAGGAAAATATTGTTTAGGTAGCATGTTTTGCTTCAGTAGCTTGACATTTTGTCAGAATGTTTCTTTTAAAGATATCTAGGCCAAGTTCCAAATTGGGTCACATTTGGTCAAAAACTAGGTCACTAGGCCAATTTGAAGGAATATCTTGTATACACTCTGGAGGCTGCTTTTATAGCTTGAGCATGTTGACAATTTATCAGAATGTTTGTCTTGGTGCTATATAGGCCAATTTCGAATAGGGTCAAGTCGATAAAACCTAGGTCACTAGGTCAAATTGAAGGAACATCTTGTTAACACTGTATAAGCCATATTTGTTTTGCTTCAACAGCTTAAAATTGTGTCAGAATGTTTATTTTAATGATATCTAGCCCAAGTTCGAATATGGTAAATAAACTATATATGGGCCGTTTCACGAGAAAACCAATATTTTGGAGTCTGCGTAAAGTATCGACCTGGATCAGCCTAAGCATGCCGCGTAGGCTAACCCGAACAGACACTTTTCGCCTCCTGCGGATTTTCTGTTTCGGGAATCTTTACTCTATACCTCTATCTACCTGAGACGGAATTTGTCGGCCCGAATTAGCCTGCGCGGAGACAATAATGCTGGCTTTCTCGCGGAACGGCTCATATAACCTTTGCACAAAGGTCGTGATTAGGTTAATGTTGTCGAGATATCCAATGCGTAAGATAAGTTTCTGCGTTCTTTGAAGTGGATCCAGGCTCGGGCATTTATCCTTTTCGATGAATGACAAAGGTTATTGGCGCTAGCGCCATTCGTCTTCGGCTAAAATGTATATAGGGGAAGGAAGCAAGTAGTTGGGGAAAAAATGAAATGTGGACTACTGGTACGAGATCATGTTAGGTGAACTGACCTCAAGATAGCGAAGTCCTCGCAGGCTATAATCCGGGCCGACACATTCCGTCTCAGGGAGATAGAGGTACAGGGTAATGATTCTTGAAACAAACAACCGACAGGATGCGAAAAGTATCTGTCCGGATTAGCCTGCGCTACATGCTTAGGCCGATCCGGGTCGATACTTTACGCAGAGTCCACAATGTTGGTTTTCTCGTTGAGCGGCTCAAATTTATGTATGACTTAAATCTCATCGAGTGCCATCTTGTCAATCATGGCAAGCTTAAATACATTAGAGGACCCGGATGTTTTAAACAAATATGAGATATATGATCAAGTACAAACTGTATGTATTGGGATGTTGACGCTCGTTAAACGAGTTATTTATATTTTGCTGATAACCTGGTTATGTTTCCTTTATATTTCTGTTATAGAAAGTGTTCTTGGAGTTTAAGATGTGGGAATTACTGCTAAATGTGACGTGATATAAATACAATCTAAATCTAGTGAATTTGATTTAACTTGAGAGAAATATGTGTGTTCGTACATTTTGAGTTAACTGTATCGAGAGATTCGGAATACCTTAGTAACGTGTAAACACGATGGCACATAACCCGGAGATCAATTTTCCCAAACGACTGTCTACTCTTCAGCAGATTGTCAACAATCGACGAGAATTTCCAATTCTCGTCAAAACCCGTAACAGACTACTGTCTTTTCAGAAAATGCCGATCGAAGAGGAGGGGAAAATTATATTTATAGAATCAGAAATGGCGCTAACATATGCAAGGATCAAAGTACTAAAGTTCCCAGATGAAAACAAAGTTACATCGGAGCATGGGGCGGACTTTTGTCAACTTCATAGTTCTTTTGAAGGAGAGGAGTTTTATATGCCCTTAGGTTGTCCTGGGAAATTACGAATTATCCCGTATCCTGGGACAAGACGGAGATATGTCAACGTATCATCGGTGAGTGTTTCACACTAGTATATAACGCATGTATTTAACTCATTTAAAGGGTCAGTGTCGCCTAATCATCTCTGAAACAGACGAATTTTAAAGACTTCGTTTGAAATGGAGACATAACTAAAAATGAGCTAACTAAAAAATATCGAAATACATCTGAATGAAAACAAAATAGTATATAGAAGAAAACATTGAGGGATAAGTGGAAATTGTTCACATTGATCAATTTCTACTAATCGCACAATGTGTTTTAAGTCGTCTGCTGTAAGCTTGTCGATATACGTCTGTATATTGGAAAGTATTATGAAAGGAAAACAAGTTTATTCGAACTAGGAAGTCTTTCAAATATTTAACAGAAAGTACATGGCTGTCAATCATTCGTTCATGACGTGTTGTTCTAAATTTAGATCTTCAAGACAAAGGTAAACTATAGACAGAAGAATACAACGCCTAAACGTTTAAAACAGGTTTCATATATATTTAGTCTGAACTTCCCGTTTATAAATGTACGTGCCAAAAGTATTGAGATAAGACGACAATTTTGGTTTAAGTTTATCAGATTCTACTGGGTGCCACTCAAAATTCCCTAGCTCATAATCCCCTATGTCCAAAAATGGCCTTGTAGTCAAAATCACCTAGGTGAAAAATACAGGGTATTCAAAATTCCCTAAGTGTAAAATACAGAGTATTCAAAATCCCCGAGATGATTTTTTTTTCAGGGTGCTCAAAATCTCCTCGACAGAAAGTTGAGGTAGTCAAAATCCCCTAGGTGGGTTGTCAAAATCTCCTAGAATTGAAATAATTGTCTACCTATTTATGTTTCAACCCTTTCAACAATAAGTAACTCTTGTAGGTAGAACAAAAACTATAACAAATATATGTCCTATAAGAGCCCTCTGATATGTGTATATACTGTGGGCAGATCAGAGTGTTGAAAGAGTAAGCATAGCTCTTTTATGGACACCATCACAAAGATAAGTAACAAGTATGTCTATGTTATACCCTTTAATTAACACAAACAAAATAATATATATATATATATATATGATATATAAAATATGGAATATGGTGCTGCAGTCAATAAACCTTTTACGTCATGACACTACTGATAGTGAATATCTAAACTGATGAATTTTAACGTATACAAGTATATGTGGCGCGTCATATGGGCTTTGCATACAGTGTAGATCCAGATTCAGAGTCCGAGTCACATTCTCTGATCTAGGTCTGCTCTGTTTGATGCTCACCAGAGCTATAAGACGTTACCTTCAAATAAAAGTTTTATAGTGCATTGCGTGAATATTCAACACTAATATCCACAAACTTAACTGCCTATTGGATTATGCCACATCCACAACCTACATTTTCACCTTCAGACTGCACTTCACATAACTGTCTACAGTGCATGCTTATAATTAAGAATCTATGATATTTTTACCACACTTCTAGGGGATTTTGACTACCTGACAATATTGGCAAGGGGGTTTCAGGCAACCTGAACAAAATCATCTTGGGGATTTTGACTACCTAGCGATTATACTTGGCATTATCAATGCAATGCATATAGTACATATACATTACCTTTATAGATAGTGAGATATTGGCCCGTTGGGCCGGGTATATTCCAACAAACTTTGTATTATGTTTTATAATGGGCTGGCATCGAATACCAAAATTAGTATTCGAATATTCGATCACAAAGTATTCGAATATTCGGATATTCGACCCATTTGTGCATGTTTCGCCAACAAAGAGTTTATAAATGCGTTATTTACTATAAAGTTATCTTACTGGAGTCTTATTTTGGTCAAATTCCAGGACTCTCATTTACATGTCCGTTAATCCCGTGAATTTGAAAGAAAACAATATTAGTGAAAGTTCGTTAGTTAAGTGCTCAGATTTCAATTAATTTATCACCTGCTTAATGTCTTTTTTTAACGAAACATTTAGTTCTGATTTCGATGTATACAACTGATATACTGTTGAAAATGATATGAACTGTTACTCAATTCTCAAATCTGTTCATAACATGACAAAACGGTCAGCGACCGTCGTGAAGGGTGGAAGTCGTTATTTGAGTAGAAACGTGGCACTGCCAATTAGAAGCAATTTTACCTTTCTCTTCTTGTTTTATAACTGAAATATTGTTGAACATGGGCACGAAATATTCCCAGTACCAGATTGCTAATCATAAATACGAAATAGGATATACAAGTTGGCGTTTTGGAACGAAACTATCGATATTGTATTGATCACTTAAATAGCCAAAATCAAGTACTATCAGTTTGACATGTTATCTATAGTATTGACACCTTATACAATACACGTAGAATGGACCATCGGTACTTTCAGTTTTTAACAAAAAAACCTGGGTAAACATTTCAAGCATTGTCAATTTGATTTATATTATATATTTTAGAATTCTCCTCATTTTCATCGAATATTCGAACCGTGATAAAGTATTAGAATATTCGAACATACGATGGAATATTCGAATATTCGTTGCTATCCTAATTTTATTATATGTTATTCACTTGTTTGTCACTTTAATAAAATATTTACTTACTTACTTACTTACTTACTTGCTTGCGCGCGCAGGTGCACTTTGAGGAACACTAATATGATTTATTGCTTCAATTAGTTTGTAGTAATTTTTAGCTTTGCTTCTTGCCATAAGCATAAGGCATATGCAAAGCATGCATTTGTTTAATCGTTCAAAAATAAAATGAGGTGTTGTTTTTACTCTATTTGAGACCAAGGAACTGTAAAAATATCAAACTAACATGCATATCTTTAACATTTGTGACTATTCCGTTACTTAAATTAACTATGCCTTGACAGCATTGGACAGTACTGTATCAAGATCAGCAATAGGATTTTACAATTGCTCCCCTGCACGATGATCATTGAAAGCATGGTTCGCTTACATTTTCCCCTTACTTTAATTGACTATACATCACAGGCCAGAGGTGGATGCCTTTGCAGCATTTGACAGTACTATATCGAGATCAGCCATAGGACTTTACAATTGCTCCCCTGCACCATGAGCATCATTGAAAGCATGGTTCGCTCTCATTTTAACTTTTAAAATTAGAATATGCATGTTTGTGCCTTTATAACAAACAACATTTGAGAACATGTTGGGAAAAGGAGAAAATGATAAGCATACTTCACTTCAACGTTGGAAAGCTGTTTAACTTGTAAATTATTTTATCATACTTTCGATTTTTAAAAAAGCTAAATTGCATGAAAATATTACTTTATACAAAGAAAACTAATAGATGTTCAGATTGCAGAACATGTGTTCCACAAAAGGGTTAAAAGGTTTATGTGTTCTTACAATTTCTTCACAACCTTTGTTGACGTAATCATTCAGTTAAAACCGCTTATACTTTTGAATGATAACGAAGACATCTCAAGATTAAAGAGTGCCAGTTAAAATATGTTACTAATAACGTACGATCCATTGATTGTTCGTGCATGCGGCAAATGTACTGATCTCGACAGGATCGTCTTAATATTAAAACTGTTCGCTCGCTGTCAGCAATAACACTAGAACGTTGTTATTCGTCCTTTGGACCATATGGAAATAAGAAGCAAATCAAAGATCGAGACGTACTGACAGCTTATGACTGTAGCTAAGTTGTTACTAGAAAGAATATGACGGTACTGTTGTGAACTATCTCTAAAGAAGAGACTGTTAATCTAGGAAATGAGCCGTCCCATGATGAAACCAACGGTATGGTCTCTGCGAAAGGTATCAACCCAGATCAGCCTGCGCAGTCCGCACATACTGATCCGGGCCGACACATTCCGTCTCAGAGGGATAGAGGTATAGAGTAATGATTCCTAAAACAGAAAATCCACAGGAGTCGAAACTTGTCTATCTGGGTAAGCCTGCGCGGCATGCTTATGCTGATCCGGGTCGATACTTTGCGCAGAGTCCACAATGTTGGTTTTCTCGCGGGACGGCTGAAATCGAATTGAGTTTGAAGGCTCATAATTGTCAGTTATTTCAAAAGTTATATCCCTTGATATAAAGTCGGCACCACAAGACTTAACCTTTCCTCTAAACCATACGATCACATAATTGAGCCGTCCCGCGAGAAAACCAACACTATGGCCTCTGCGTAATTTATCGACCCAGATCAGCCTGCGCTGCCCGCGCAGACTGATCCGGGCCGACACATTCCGTCTCAGTTGGATAGAGGTATAGAGTAATGATTCCTGAAACATAAAATCCACAGGAGGTGAAAAGTGTCTATCCGGGTATGCATGCTTACCTGCGCAGGCTGATCTGGATCGATACATTACGCAGAGGCCATAATGTTGGTGTTCTTGCGGAACGGCTCAATTATATGATCGTATGGTTTAGAGAAAAGGTTAATTCGTGTGGTGTAAATTTTAAATCAAGGGATATAACTTTTGAAATAACTGACAATTATAACCGTCAAACTAGTTTCAACACTTGCGTAAGCTTATATTGTGTTGCATATTCGACTTTATAAATGAATGGATTGAAAATATTAGTAAGTTTGATATCTGGACGAGTAATGGTTAATCATATTAGAACTTGATGGAGTACTGCACAATATGAACATTAGCCCCGCTATACAATTGTTTCGTATTATGTTATATGACCATTTTACAAATGTATTGGCTGTGTTTGAAACCGATTATCTTTGGTTACAGGTATCAGTAATTCTATTTGCAATTGTTGAACTTCATCTTTATTTCTATCATCAGATCATGCAGGAAAACCCTCGGTATTTGCAAGCAGTTGATGACATCATGGCGGTCCCACCGCGTCACACCACTGACCATTGTCTTACAATTATCCCGGCTGGAACTATCATAGAGCCAAAATCCGTTGTACATCATAATAAAGTCCGATATTTGAAATGCGTGAACAGGGAGGGCAGTTGCTTTTACCTCCGAGAGGATTGTCGGGCTAACTTCACAAACATATCAAACATGAAAGAGTATTCTCTTCAGCAAATTCAGGATGCTGGAATTATGTTACCTACACCTATACAGTTTGTACCGGGAACCATATCGCCGTATGACGTTGTTCTTTTCCATGACGACATGGCCAGAAATAATTTGGTTATTACCAACGGTCCTTTGGAGGTTTTAGAAATCGTGACTATTAAAACATTAATAGCAAAGGCCAGAGAAAGTGAGAGGGGTTGTTTCAAGACACTCTTGTTACCTCAAACTATTTACAAAACGTTTCACGTGCAAGAGGCGGAATTTCGAACGTTTGAATTAAAATCGAGATTTGTTGAGAGAAAGTTTGGTGGTTGCCAAGGTGACAACGACTTTATATGTTGTAAGATGTATCTTATTCCGGCAGCCGGCGACCTTGTCTCTTGGTTACAGAACCCAAGACTATTAACAAAGGATGTTCATTTTTGTGGTAATAGATTTATCTACCTTCATTTAATTCCTAATTACATCTTTAAATCTAAACTAAATACAGATTGGTGATAAATGGCACGTGTAGACAATTATCTTATCATTAAAACATAAAGCATGATCAAGTAACATTTAAGTTTACTTTACATTATCTCATGTGCAAGAGTCTCAGAGACCGTAGCCTTCTAACGTGAAAAGGAAACTTGTGGATGGCAAAATCAGAACCGGTCGGAATACTAGAATATATTTTACCATAAAGGCCTGGACGCTATTAAAACAATAGTATTCTCTATTATATTTATAGACAAGGGATGTATGTCAGATGGATTTGACACATGTTTGCATGTTGGTCCGATACAAAATGAAAAACGCCGATCGAATTGAGTGCTATGCGCCAGCATGTAGCCAAATAAATACCCTAAATACTGGTCACAACGATTTTAGCCGCAAATTATCGGTTTACGATCACCAGAGTATACATCTTTAATAGCGGTTCAGGTCCCTATGCCTCTAACCCTTGACTTTCTTACTTTTTACAGAATCGTCTGATTCCGATTCCGATTATGAAATACCAGACATACAGCCCGTGCCAAAGGCTGAAATGCCACCGCCGCTACCAGGTAACTAGTTTGAACGATAACACTCCTTGAATGAATATTCGCAATTGCTATAAATAATTTATTTTCTTCTCTTTTATACAATACCATTAGTTTTTAAATAGCTTGTGTTAGCGTTCATCGCTGATATAAGCAACACACTTATATCAGGCAACTGGTTGAGTAATAACCGAAAGCACGCATATATATTCGACTTGTCTTTAGCATCAACGTGTTGGCGTTCCCCTTAGTGGATTAATGTACATCATATCTTAATATAGGGCAGGTGTGTGGGGGGCGGGCGGGCGGGCGGGCCTGCGTGCGTGCGTGCGTGCGTGCGTGCGTGCGTGCGTGCGTGCGTGCGTGCGTGCGTGCGTGCGTGCGTGCGTGCGTGCGTTCGTGTGTGTGTGTGTGTGTTTAATTTAATGGAGAGTGTCTATTTTAATTTAGAAAGGTATAAAAAGTAAATATATATATATGTACATGTGTGTATATATGTACATGTGTATATATATGTACATGTGTGTATATATGTACATGTGTGTATATATGTACATGTGTGTATATATGTACATGTGTGTATATATGTACATGTGTGTATATATGTACATGTGTATATGTATGTGTGTCTGTGTGTCTGTGTGTATGTATGTATGTATATATAATCTATCAATAGATATTTGAAATTTGTAATTGGTTATATTTACATAGTTTTACAAATTTGTTTCATAAGGACAATGTATGTCCTCACTCATCAGAAACTAAGTACATAGTGATATTTCAATTGCTATACCAATGCAATCATTTTAGCGCATCATTTGTTTTATACACAAAGGATTACCTAAATGTCACTCAGAGATTATAACTGTTTATATTGTATGTTTAAAGTTGCGCAATAGGTGTTTTTTTCCTATGGCGACATGCACTTGTGAGTTCGTTTCTTTTGTTCAAAGAAGACATGTCTGGTCTGTGGATAATGAAGTATTTTTCTGCTAGACAAAGGTTGCATGTTTTGTTAGATGGTGAATAAGGCTTAGCTCTGCTTAGGATTTTCCACGTTATTGTGTACATCACATTTTTCTCTTTTAGACCCCAAATAGGCTCCCTTAATGTTGTGGCATTCCTCTTTTCTTTATTTTTGAAGCTGGAGCTATGACCAGAGTAGCGTGATTTAAAACTACTACATGTAAGGCCTATATACGTATCCAGGTCCATGTTATCGTGACGGGTAACTATGGCCTGGTATATCACGCTAGTAGTGAGGCATTTTCCGTCTAAGGGGCACTTTCGGTTAGATCTGCAGTTACAGTTGTCTTGGTTATCTACTAGCTTGGGCTCGAGTTTTGATAGCGCAGATTTGTTGTGGGTAGTTATGATCCTTTAAATGTTAGGCATACAACCGTAGCTGCGTTTTATGGTGTTTCTGTTCAGTAGTTTATGGAGTTGGTGGCCCTGTGGGAAGCATGTGTCCAAGAGGTTAAAGAAGTTTTTTCCTATGTTAGTAGAGACACTGTCACTGTAGGGCGGATTGAACCACGTTATGTTTCTGCTACGTTTTCGCTTACTATCATTGGCCAGTTGTTTTTGTGGGGCGTATTTGAGTTGGTATTCGTATCCGCTCTTTTGTAATGCTTCTTGGTACGGTGGCGATGCTTCGTTGAAAATCGTTTCGTTGGACTAGATGTTAGAAAGTCTCTTATTGATGCTGTCAGTTATGTTATTTAAAATTGACGGCGGATGGTTACTGTTTTTGTGGACATACAATGGTATGCTATTCGGCTTCATATATGGTTTTTATGTGCTGGTTGCCAAGTTAAGTGTGATGTCAAGGAAGTCCACTGTTTTTTTATTGGCTTCGATTGTGATTTGTAGATTGTTTTTCGCAAATATTGCAACATATTTCTTTTTTTATACGATCAGTTTGCCTAGGTGTTTTGTGGCATATTGCCAGGCCGTCGTCTCTGTATAATCCCGCATTACTGACAGGGTGCTGCAACTGCGATAGAATATATAGTCAGATTAGTTCACATGTCTCGGCGCCGTCGAAGCTTCCCATAGTTACATAGAAATCAGAATGTTGACGTTTACACCATGGGGTTCCTTTGTTGTATAACATGAATCTTTTGGCATGGAGAATTATATTGTTATCGTCGTCTGAGATGTTTGCATATTTGGATGCGAACGCCAGGGCTTTGTTTAGTAACTCATCAGTGATGGAAGGGTAGAACTCACAGACGTCAAAGCAAATAAATCAGCTCATCTGTTTGCTTTGTACATTGTTGTACCAGCATATTACATCATCGGTGTTTTTCAATTGGTTGAGTTTGGTAGATTTGATTATTTCCTTGTTGATTATTTCCAGTGTTTGTTTGCTAATTGTTCCGATTTCGGATTTGCAGAGGTTGATAAGTCTGCACGATGGGTTGTTACTGAAATTCGGTTTGTGGTCTTTGAGAGTGATAACTGTCTGGTTTTTAGCTGTAGTGTCTATTCTATCGTCAAGGTCAAGCTTGGATGCGATATTCTTGTCTTCAATTGTGATTTTTTTCTCAGATGATGCGATGGCTAACTTGTAGTCTTTAGTAATCGACTTTTCTAGTAGTTTGTTATAATCTTCTGGTTTTACTTTGTAAAAGTTGGTGGTTTTGTCTGCTGCTACGTATAGCTTGTCATCTTTTTTATATCTTTAGCATCGATGGACAGTTGCTTTTGGAAAGGTATCGTATTCTCGGGTTTTGTGAATTCGATGCTTTTTACAATATCAAGCATATATATATATATATATATATATACTAGTATACGAGTTTGGATATATAATCAAATCAATTTGATTGAAATTTAAACAAATTCAAATTTTCTTAATCTTATGTACATATAATGTATTGTATATATGTTGTACAATGGGCCGGTGGCTTCTATACTTTAATAAATACTTTAAAAATACTTGATACTTGATTAAACTCACGGTTAAAGTTATCCCGGGTTTGCACAACCGTCTCAAACTGTTTTATAAGGGTTTTACGCCATTTTCAACATTATTTTAGTTATTACACGGCGACTGTTCACATATTCATGATTCCTGGGTAAACGAACCAGTACTAGGCTAGGAAAGGTGCTTTACCCAAGGGCACTCCACCATGACCGTCGTGCCGCGACTTGGAATCGAACCCGGGACATCCGTTTCCAAAACAACGTGGCTATTCACTCGACCACGGTCAATATATCAAACATCAACAGAAACGCATAACCTTTTCAAATATTTAATTTGAGAAAATACAGAAAGCAAAACAAAAAACTTTTATTCATGAGGTTGAACTTGAAATAATCAATAATATCATTTAAAAACATAGTCAGTTTAGTTCAAGAGTGACGTCACCCTTAGTTTTTAAAGTCGAAACTGTTTGTGACCACCTCGTGCGTGAATGCATGCTGCACAACGACGTCTTATGGACCGAATTATTCTCGGAGTTACAGCTTAGGGAATGTTGTTCTAATTTTCAGATAGAGTCTGGCATATCTGATCCTTAGTTGTTGGTTTCTGTCGGCGATTGTTGAAACGTCGTCCCATACCGTCTCCAAATCCCTGAACGTCCATCGGCATCTGATAAACGGAACCGATTTTCGTCAGAAAACAATACCCAACTCGAACGTTGCCGTGTCCAATACAAATGTTTTCTTGATCATTGAAGTTGTTGACTTCATAAGGACGTCGTGTATTAAGCTCGCTTTTAGCGAGACGTCTGCATATACATACTATGGGTACTGGTGACACATTTGTTGCAAAACTATACACTACTATACAGTATACTGTAGTGGATGATGTAGACCTCTGGCCTGTAACATATACAGTTTAACACTTTCAGTGAACATCTAATTCAATTGAATTATGTTGCACTTGTTTAACAAATGGTATTAATCATCCAAAACTTCTTGATTTGTCTATATTAGGCAATACTGGCAGATTCGAAGCTCTCTCTCTCTCTCTCTCTCTCTCTCTCTCTCTCTGTCTCTCTATGTCTCTCTCTGTCTCTCTCTGTCTCTCTCTGTCTCTGTCTCTCTCTCTCTCTCTGTGTGTGTCTCTCTCTCTCTCTCTCTCTCTCTCTCTCTCTCTCTCTCTCTCTCTCTCTCTCTCTCTCTCTCTCTCTCTCTGTCTCTCTCTCTCTCTCTCTGTCTTCTCTATCTCGCTCTCTCTCTCTCTCTGTCTCTCTCACTCTGCTGGAAGATTGCATATGTAGGGGAAATGTGAAAGGAAATAACAATTGCAGCTTATGTTTATGTATTTATTGTCAAGAAGTTGAAAGATCATGTCAAAAATATTAAATTTTATTAAACTGCCAATTTAAAAACAGAAGGACTTTGTTGGCACTATATCGCTCACCTGAGTACAAGAGCTCACAAGTTTACACATTTAAGACATGAAGAATCAAAGGGAAATTTGACAGCAAGTTTAGGCAGAATATTTTGAAGTTTCTGCATTATTATATTGAGAAATATGTCAATGTTAAATCACATGTTGAAATAGTTCTCTAAACCATGGACTAGTAGACTGGGAGAAAGTGTTTGAAATATGCAAAACTCATCAAGACAATTATTCTGACAAAGATTCAAAATGCAACATCCAGTCTGTTATCAAGATCTTCCTTCACTTGGCCTAGTGACCTATTTTTGTTTACCCGATATGACCCTTATTCGAACATGACTAGATATCATTAAGTTAAACATTCTGACCAAAAACGTGGTTTCTACAGTGTTGACAAGATTTTCCTTCAATTTGGCCTAGTCAACTAGTTTTTATTACAGACATGACCAATATTCAAACTTGGCCTACATATCATCAAGACAAATATTCTGATACAGTTTCAACATGCACAAGTTAAAAAATGCAGGGGGGGGGGGGAGTCGGGCAATGGTCATGTGCCCCCCCCCCCCCCCCCCCCCCCCGCTAAACCCGCCACTACATTTGCCACGCTTTTTCTTTGTTTACCATTATCTTTTCGACGCACGGGTCCTACGGCCCCAGGTTAATCCGCCACTGTCACGGGCCGTATGGGCCCCCGCTAAATCCGCCACTACATTTGCCACGCTTTTTCTTTGTTTACCATTAATCTTTCGACTTACGGGCCTTCGGCCCCCGGTTAATCCGCCACTGCATATTTCACGTGACTTCTTTCTTTTTTTCCGTTCCTCTTCGCGAATGTTAATAATGTTAACAAGCGTCCATATTTGACCGCTCGGCACATTAATTTCCACAACATTTCATTAAACTTATATTGGAGTACTCACGCATTAAGTTTTTCACTGATGTTCCAACAACATTAAAATGATATTTATTGAGATCCTAACCTTTTAAATGCATTTTTTTTTAATCCATGATGAACTATTTTTCTCGCGCATTTTTTCTCGCTTTGTGTGGTGCTAACAGCAATTGCCATGCTGCCAACTCCGAAAAAAATTGTATTACTACTATGACCAGGGGCTAAGGCCCCAGGCCAAAAACCAATTTGACATGGTGTTATAAACTAAGAAGTACCAGTCCATGCCTAGTTTCACAAAACGTTGATGTAAACAAACTGTTGTGCTATTGTGACAATTAAGTTGTTGGCCCTACCTAATTGGTGTTGAAAGTCTTGCGCGTAGCGTACCATATAACGCTTAGCCACGTTCTTAGGTTCTGATACAGGCCTGCAATAATAGCTTCTTTCACGAGCCAACCCGGTTTTCCAACGTCATGGAAACAGGTATTTATAGATGGACCATGCTTTTACGAGTAATGTATTTGCTAATGAGGTAGGTTAAAACAAACAATGTGAAAGTTTAAAAATAAGCACAAATTCGGAAAAACTCATAAAATCATAGGTGGTGCGTTTCTTTTAATGTTAGGTTTATTTCACTTCCATAAAAAAAAAACTTACGTAGCCTAGTGGTAAGCATAGGGATTTTAGGACTAGGAGTCCAGCGTTCGATTTCCATTCACAGCGGTCGCAATTGAGTGTTCTAGGACAAGGGAAAAAGCCTAGAACCCAAATAAACAAAATGTCAGGGTGTACTTTAAGACGGGGAGGTTCATGCATAGGATAATTCTTTATTAATTAAACATTAGTTATTTTAGTAGTGAAAAGGGGTATACGTATATGTATATTGGCGAATATAACATAACTTAGCTTGTATTACATAATAATAAATATTTATAAATGTTTCTTTTTTCACCACTTAAATTAAGGTGGGTGATTTCGCTCGAGTAGATGTAAAATAGATAGTCTCGTTGCATACCTTACACGGGTGAAATATCTCATTCAATGAAGAGTTTCTATTACGGAGTTACACCTGTAAATGGTATCCATACCAAACATTATCGACATACAGAGGCAATTTGACGCATCTACAGCAGACGACGTTTGCACAGATTGCGACAACGGGAGAAATGAAATACTCATGATCAGTAATTACTTCCTTTACCGTGAATTAAACCTTTTCAAAACATTTGTTCTAAACGATTTTCCATAGTTTTTCCAAAAAGGTTTTCAAAGTTGACTGCTACAGATTTGTAACATATTGAAAAGGGTTAACGCTATTGTATTGGATAAACACGAATATCAAATTATCAGGTGAATACTAGAATATGATCCATGTCTAGCAAATAGGCGTCTCCTTGTCTCTCCGTAACGGGGTCATATAACAGTACAGTGAAGTAAACTAATGGTGATCACACTTCTCTAGATTGTACGTATTGTCTTCAGCAGACGACTTGAAACATCAAGGCAAACCTTTTAAAATACCAATAGAAATAATGACATTTATAGATAGAGTTGAACACATTGTTGCAAAAGGAGAAAATGCTCATGACGAGCAATTTCTTATTTTGCCACAATGTTTT
Source organism: Serripes groenlandicus (assembly GCA_031761405.1). Classification (NCBI taxonomy): domain Eukaryota; kingdom Metazoa; phylum Mollusca; class Bivalvia; order Cardiida; family Cardiidae; genus Serripes; species Serripes groenlandicus. Next base: position 148,938,497 of record JASEVX010000001.1, on the reverse strand, counting down.
TAAGAGTCGCATGCTGCAATTGTCCTATAATCTATATGTGTTGAAGCCTAAATGAGGTATTGTTAATATAATTAAGAAGATACCAAAAGTGATTACGTCTTATATGTTTATTTAAATACTCATCGTGTGTCTGTATTTTAATCAGCTTTAGAAAGGTAAGTTTTTACTAAAGTTAAATCGGTAAATGAAAACCGAGAACTATCAATCAATGGGTCGTGAGTTCGAACCCCGACTCGGCCATTCATTATTGATAACACCAGTGTAAATTGCGTCATTCGTCTTCCCTTATGTGGAATGGCTGCCTGGTAAAAGAAAGTTGTGTGAAGTACAGGTGCATACAAGCCTGGGAACACACAATTGGTGACGGGCCGACGTGATATAACAGCAATACCTTTGAGACGTTGTAAAACTACATAATCAATCAGTATAAAACAAGCGGAAATTTATTGGATTAATGAACAAAATAAAACTGTTTTATTCCGAAATTTCAGTTCTATGCCTTCTTTATGATATAGCAAGTATCGTATGTTTACGGGGTCGTTTGGGACATGGAATCGATCTCCGTGCGTGGCGGTATATTTAGACAAGATACAATGAATACTCTTGTACCGGTTTATCACCAATGTCTCTGGGACATAAATGAATGAAACACCGTTGAAAACCGCGTTAAACCTCATTGAATCAAACCAATAGCATAATTTCGAGCCGTGTTATGTTACATTGGGTCGTAAAATTACGTCTCCGCTTCTCTTACAAGTACATGCATGTCATAAGTTACACCTAGGACTACATGATGCGGGTTTGGCAATTTGGGATCTGAAAGAATCTCCGAAATATAGTATTAGATCAAGTAAAACTGGCATACAACTGGAGGCATATACTCTTTGTCAAACTCATGTATGTAGGTTTATGTAACATTTAGTTAGCGGAATGTGAATTCTCTGATGTCCAGGTCATAAACCACATCTCAAATGTAAATCAGTTATTTTAGCTAATAGTATAGGTTATTGCATCTGCATTGAGAAATATCGTGTTGGACGAGTTCATTTTGCTTTTTTGCCCAAGATTGCGAGGGAAGAACTCCGCCGAAGTACATGCTGTATCCGTGTCTGTATCTAGGTGATAATATCAGTGATGTTAATGACGTCTCCGAAACTATATTTAGGTATCGGTATATTGATATTTCTATCAGGGCTGTACATTACGTATCCGTTACGGTATCTAAGTGCTACTAGCAGGGATAAACATGCCATGCAATGTCCGTGTCTGTATCACAAAAAGTGATTCTAGCGGGGCTGTACATGACGTCCAAGTGTCTGTTTCTAGGTGATACAAGCAGGATTGTACATGACGTCTACGTGTCGGTATCCCTAAAGGTGATACTAACATGGATGTACATGATACTAGCGGGGGATGTACATGCTTATTCGTGTCGGTATCTAGGTTATACTAGCAGGGCTGTACATGACATCCCAGTGTCGGTATCTAAGTGATACTAGCAGGATTGTACATGACGTTCACGTGTCGGTATCCCAAAAGTGATACTAACAGGGATGTACGTCTCCGTGTCGGTATCTAGGTGATACAAGCGGGATTACATTATATATATATATATATATATATATATATATGTGTGTGTAGGTATCTATGTGAAACAAACAGGGATGTACATGACGTCACCGTGTCGGTATCTAGGTGATACTAGCGGGCTGACATGATGTATCTGTGTAGGTATCTATGTGATACAAACAGGGATGTACATGACGTCACCGTGTCGGTATCTAGGTGATACTAGTGGGCTGACATGATGTATCTGTGTCGGTATCTAGGTGATACAAACAGGGATGTACTTGACGTCACCGTGTCGGTATCTAGGTGATACTAGCGGGCTGACATGATGTATCTGTGTAGGTATCTATGTGATACAAACAGGGGTGTACATGACCTCACCGTGTCGGTATCTAGGTGATACTAGCGGGCTGACATGATGTATCTGTGTCGGTATCTAGGTGATACTAGCGGGATGTACATGATATATATATATATGTGTAGGTATCTATGTGATATAGGCAGGGATGTACCTCCGTCTCCGTGTCGATGTCTAGGTGATACTAGCGGGCTGACATGATGTATCTGTGTCGGTGTCTAGGTTATACTAGCAGAGATGTACATGACTTCTCCGTGTCCGTATTTAGGTGATACTAGCGGGCTGACATGATGTATCTGTGTCGGTGTCTAGGTTATACTAGCAGAGATGTACATGACTTCTCCGTGTCCGTATCTAGGTGATACTAGCGGGCTGACATGATGTATCTGTGTCGGTATCTAGGTTATACTAGCGGGCTGTACATGATGTATCCATGTCAGTATCTAGGTAATAATAGCAGGGATGTACATGACGTAGTTGTGTCTGTATCTATGTGATACAAGCGGGGATGTACATGGTGTATCAGTGTCGATATCTGTATGATACTTGCAGGGATGTATATGAGATGTCCGTGTACACGAGGTACCAGTGTCGGTATATAGGTAATACTATCAGGAATGTACATGACGTCTCTGTGTCGTTATCACTAAAGGTGATACTATCAAGTATGTATATGACGTCTCCGAGTCGAATCTAGGTGATACTAGCGGGCTGTACATAAGATCTCAGTGTTGATCTATAGATGATGCTTGCAGGGACGTATGTTGGATTTCCGTGTCTGTATCTCGTTGATACAAGCAGGGATGTACATGACAGATAAGTGTCTGTATTTAGGTGATAATTAAAAGGATATACATGACGTCTCCATGTCAGTATCTAGGACATACTACCAATGATCTTTCTGACGTCCCTGCGTTGGTATCTAGGTGATACACGCAGGGATGTACATGACATATATGTGTCTGTATCTAGGTGATATTAGCGGGGCTGTACATGACGTCTTCAGTGGTATCTAGGTAACCCTAGCAGGAATGTACATGGCATATCTGCGTCGGTATCTAGGTAATACTAGCAGGGATGTTCATGAATTAATAAATGAAAGAGGTTTTAAGGCCCGTCGACATATAAGGTCATTTTGGGCGCTTAATAATTATCTAACTGTAAATGTTGAAATCAATTAGAACATAAATAACGAGACTATTAGCCACAACATTGAAACATGATGTAAGGTTGTTCATGAAGTCTCCTAGTCGATATCACTAAAGGTTATACAACGCATAGTTGTACATGACGTATCCGTGTCGCTATCTAGGTGATACTAGCAGTGATAAACATGCCGTCCCCGTTTTGGAATCACTAAAGGTAATACTAGCAGGGACGTACATCACGTCTCCGTTTCAGTATCACTAAAGGTGATGCTAGCAGGGATGTACATGACGTCATCGTGACGCTATACAGGTTATAATAGTAGGGATGTGCATGACGTCTCTGTTTCGGTTTAACTAAAGGTGATACTAGCAGAGACGTACACGACTTCTCGTATCGGTATCAAGGTTATACTAGCAGTGACATACTTTACGGTATCTATGTAATACTAGCACGGCTGTACATGCCGTCTCCGTGACGGTATCACTAAAGGTTATACTAACAGGAATGTACATGACGTCTCCGTGTCGGTATCACTAAAGGTAATCCAAGCAGAGATGTACATGCCGTCTCCGTCTCGGTATCACATAATGTGATTGATTCAAGCAGAGATGTACATGACGTCTCCGAGTCTGTATCACTAAAGGTAATACTAGCAGGAATGTACATGACGTCTCCGTGTAGGTATCACATAATGTGATCCCAGCAGAAATGTACATTACGTCTCCATGTCGGTATCACTAAAGGTAATACTACCAGAAATGTACATGACGTCTCCATGTCGTTATCACTAAAGGTAATACTAGCAGGAATATACTTAACGTCTCCATGACAGTATCAAGGTTATACTAGCAGGGAAGTACATGACGTCTCCATGTCAGTATTCCTGAAGTTAATACTAGTAAGAATGTACATGCTGTCTCCGTGTAGGTATTCCTAAAGATAATACTAGCAGGAATGTACATGCCGTATCCGTGTCGGTATCATTATAGGTAATACTAGCAGGAATGTACATGACGTCTCCGTGGCGGTATTCCTAAATGTATTACAAGCTGGAATGTACAATACGCCTCCGTGTCGATATTCCTTAAGGTGATACTAGCAGGGATGTAAACGACGTCTCCATGTCAGTATCACTAAAGGTAATACTAAAAGGAATGAACATGCCGTCTCCGTGTCGGTATTCCTAAAGGTAATACTAGCAGGAATGTACATGACGTCTCCGTGTCGTTATTCCTTAAGGTAATACTAGCAGGAATGTACATGACGTCTCCGTGTCGGTATCACTAAAGGTAATACTAGCAGGGATGTACACGACTTTTCGTATCGGCATGAAGGTTATACTACAATGTAGCAAAGATATACTTTACGTATCCCTAACGATAAACAAGCAGATATGCGCATGACGTCTCCGTGTCGGTATCACTAAAGGTAATACTAGCAGGAATGAACATGACGTCTCCATGTCAGTATCACTATAGGTTATACTAAAAGGAATGTACATGCCGTCTCCGTGTCGGTATTCCTAAAGGTAATACTAGCGGGAATGTAAATGACGTCTCCGTGTCGGTATTCCTAAAGATAATACTAGGAATGATGTCTCCGTGTCGTTATTCCTTAAGGTAATACTAGCAGGAATGTACATGACGTCTCCGTGTCGGTATCACTAAAGGTAATACTAGCAGGGATGTACACGACTTTGCGTATCGGTATCAAGGTTATACTACACTGTAGCATAGATATATTTTACGTATCCCTAACGATAAACAAGCAGATATGCGCATGACGTCTCCGTGTCGGTATCACTAAAGCTTATATTAGCTGGGCTGTAATTGATGTCTCCATGACTATATCTAGGTGATACTAGCAGGAATGTACATTAGGCCACCGTGTTTGTTTATATGTGATACTAGTAGAGATGTACATGACGTCTCCGTGTCTGTATCACTAAAGGTGATACTAGCAAGGATGTTTATAACGTCTACGTGTGGGTATCCATAAAGGTGACACTCTCAAGGATTTACATGACGTCTCCCTGACGGCATCTATTTGATTATATCAGGGATGTACATGACGTTTCTGTTTCGATATCATTAAATGTGATACTAGTAGGGATATATATGACGTATCCGTTTCGGTATCACAAAATGTGATACTAGCAGGGATGTATATGGCGTATCCGTTTCGGTATCACTTAATGTGATACTAGCAGGGTTATATCTGACGTTTCTGTGTCGGTATCACTAAATGAGATACTAGCAGGGATGTACATAACATCTCCATGTCGGTATCCCTTACATTGATACTAGCAGGGTTGTACATGAGCTCTCCGTGTTTGTATCTAGGTGACCCTAGCTGGAATGTATATGGCGTCTCTATGTCGGTATATAGATAATGATAGCAGAGATGTACATGACAGCTACGTGTTGGTATCAGTCAACGTGATACTAGCAGGGATGAATATGACGTCCCCGTGTCAGTATACCTAAAGGTATTTCTAACAGGGATATACATGACGTCTCGTGCCGGTATTCCTAAATGTTATACTATCAGGGATGTATATGACGTATCTGTGTTGTCATTTTCTAGCTAATACGTGCAGGGATGCTCATGACGTCTCTTACGCGCTATCCCTAAAGGTGATACGAGCAGGGATGAACATGACGTATTCGTGTCGGTATCTAGGTGATACTAGAGCAAGGATGGCCATGACGTCTCAGTGTCGGTATCTACGTGATACCAGCGGGAATTTACATGACCGTTTCGGTATCACTAAGGGTTATTCTAGCAGGGAAGTACATGACGTTTCCATGTCGGTATCTAGGTAATACTAGCAGGGATGTAAATGCCGTCTACGTTTCGGTATCTAGATAATATTAGCAGGGATGTATATTACGTATCCGTGTCGGTATTTAAGTGATACTAAGAGAGATAGTCATGACGTCTCGTGACGGTTTTCATAATCGTTAGGCGCGTCTAAAATATAAATAAGTAATTTAAGCTGACATATCGTTAAATAATTAAATATGTTTGAGTGATTTGTTAGGTATGTGAATTACTTTCGTGATAAAGATACAAAAACACGTGAGTTCTATGATGTTTGACCCGCTATATATATTATATATAAAGTTGGTAAGCACTGTGCATCTGAAAACTTTATTAATGGTCAGCAAGTTAATGATTTAACAATTATTCCTGTTTCAAACAGTACCTTTCGAAATATATATTAATGAATCTCTCAGAACCCTTTTTATACAAAATATTCCAGGAATAATGGCGAGCGTGGACATCGACTATCTATTGACTAATGCCGCCAAGGTGAACTGGTTGAAGGGTGCTTTGGCGATGGATATAACTGACGAGGCAATTAGACCATTTGTAGAAAAAGCAATTAAGACGTTCCATACTGACATCAAATCAAACTTCAGACCTGGATCGCTATGTGGTAAATGCAAGTCGACTAACGCTAAACATTGCCATTCAGGTAAATGCAGTGACATAACGTCACACATTGAATCGACCCATCGTTTCAAAGGGCCTTGTTACAAGAACTCGGATATAACAAAATGGTTGTCTGATCCATGGGAAATTGCAAAATGTTACATGTCCAGAAGTAAGGATTTGGAAGGACAGCCGGGGTCAGATATAGATTGTCCAAGCCTGCTCAACATTGTTATCAACAATACACGCTTTGAAACACTCATAACAAAGGCGGATTTGACCAATGAAAACAATGTTTTCTGTCAGGTATTTATTAGAGAATGTTTACCTATTTCAAAATTTAGTTAACTACTTTCTTTTTGACCTAATTTCAAAAAACATATATTTTATTTGCATTTCAGAAAAATTACAAGTTCGTAAGACGTTTGTAATTATACCCACACAAACGAATATTTAGGGGTCTATAGGAATCATTGTGACGGTTGACAGGAAGGTCGGTCGATAAGTCTTCAACGCTTATTTGTCTGCACTGTTTCCAAGAAATCACTGTGTGGAGATTCAATGAAATGTTATAGGAAGCTTCTATTTGAAGAGGAGGTGTGCAGACCCTAATGGCATTTCAGTTTGAATTATTTTACAGAGCAATGGTTCCTTGATTATTATAAATAGTGTTATATACATGTACCAACATTCGTGTCCGCGCTGTTTCTCAGCAATCACTGGGTTGAATTCAAAGAAATTATATAGGAGATTCTATTTGAAGAAGAGGTGTGCAGTGCCTGATGGTATTTCAGTTGGATTCTTTTCAGAGAAATGGTCCCTTGAATATTATAAATAATTGTATATACCAACATTCGTGTCCGCGCTTCTCAGCAATCGCTTGGTGAAATGTAATGGCATTTTAATAAGCTTCTATAACAAGAGGAGATGTGCAGTGTCTGATGACATTCCATGTGGATGTTTTCGACGAAGTTATGGCCCTTGATAATTATACATAGTGTTATATACCAACATTCGTGTGCGCACTATATCTCAGCAATTGATAAGTGGAATTCAATGGAATTTTATAGGAAACTTCTACACCAAGAGTAGATTTTCAGTGCTTGTTGGCATTCCTGTTAATGTTTTGATATTTTATTTCCCCGTCGATTAGTATACATATTGTTATATACCAACATTTGTGTTCCACTATTTCTCAGCAATTATTGGATTGAATTCAATGGAATTGTATAGGAAGCCTCTAAAGCAAGTGCAGTTTTGCCCTTAACGTTACTTCAATGGTGTGAGAAGTAAAAGGTATGGACGCCTGCAATGATTGTTTGGTTAATTCTACGTCGTCTTCGTTGCATACAACTTAAAAATTACCTCATAACTAAAAACAACATTCTATACTCAAATGATATTTGGCTTTCTTAAACACAATAAACATGCTTTTACTAAGTCACATCACTTTGGCTTCCATATTTATTCAGTTACATCCCATTTTCGACTAAGAGAGTCATGCACATTTTACCTTATTTACTGTTGTATATATATTATATGAAACTACACAATTACCACAATGCAGACCCTGTAACAAAGCGTTGTGTGGAGGGTACTCATTACATCAAGTGATAGCCCAATTGTGTCCAGAAATCGTCTATAAAACATGTAGTTTCTTTAAGATACCGAGATAACTATCTGACAGTGAATGGACACATGGTTGCAGTTGTTGAAAGAGAAAATGTGACAATTAATTTTCGAGTGATTAACTGATATTGGTGATATAATTGTTTTCCTTTTTTATATACAATTGATTAAAAACTGAAAGATATAAATAATAAGTGCACAATCTATAGTTACAATAGAAAATAACAATGCAATTAAAAAAATATACTTTGTTCACAAACCTACACGATTGTCACTTTTATCTTTTTCTATTCAAAGGGACGGAATGCAAGAAACAAGACTATGCACTCAAAAGGACACCAGATGACAGACACTGATTTGAAAGACTACTGTGATATCTTTATTGAGATAGTAAATATAATTGGAGCATTTAGTAAACGCAATGTAAAGAAGATTGAGAAGGTAACCTCAATTTAACGAATATATATAATGGGACAAGTAAACCGACACTCTGAGGAACATGGAGATCTTTGCCGCTCGCAGAGATCCGAACATCAATTTCGTGGAATTTTCACAATTGTTTTCATCGCCATTTCTAATTTAAATACTTCCACTTGGCGACATTATGACTCATTGACTGAGTTATCTTGGGTATACTTGGTATATACCAGATTTTACATTTACAGTTAGTGTCCGTTTAGGAGCTACTTTTGGTAGTCGACTCTTATTCATTTAGCAGAAATGATCCAGTCAACGTAATCATTTTTACTAAATTACTGTGATGCTATTCATTTCTGTAATTTATCTTTATTTGAAATATTGTTTTGCTAAAATATTCTTCCGATCTTGAACATAAATCCATTGTAGAGACTCATTGTGTTCATATCACCATTTAGTCTGACAAATCTCTACACAATTTCGGATACACTACAACATATCAATACAAATACCAATGCGTGTATATGTATAATCTAAAGGAGAACTGTGGTGTTTAGCCTAATGTTGGTTTACAATTTCGCATTGCTGTTCAAAGTCGTGTACAGATAGTTAACATTCAGTTTCAATAAGAAAAAAATGAAGGTAAGCCCTTTCACATATGCATTCGAATGTTGAATGTTGACACAATTGCTACTTAGGATGTTCGGAAGTATTATGGCAATATTCAAATATGTCTATTGCAGATTGGATGTATGTGGGAGAGGGTACAATTTGTAAGTTATTGCATAATGAGTTATGACTTGGTAATATCACTTCGATGCTGACCTTTGTGTATTATTTATAAATATTATGACACACATATTTTAATTAAATTTAAACTGTCTTTCATTTATCTCACAATGTATATTTTGATAAAAATGTTTAAAAACAAATCACAAATATGATGACAACAAATGTAAACCATAATAAATAAAATGTGTTGACAAATGTCAGGACAAGTTCTATATTGTCAAGTAATCTGTTATCATCCTTACAATCATATATAACATAATATTATTGTTTTAAGGTCAGAGATACACCATTATCTATAACTGCAGAGGAAATTGTAAAGCTAAAAGAACAGGCAGCAAGATATCCAGAATTCACCGAAGATGTAATTGACAATATGAAGACGGCAATGTGGGAGGAGGCAGAAAAAATGATAAAACATATAAAGGACGAAGCCGAAAAAGGTATTTCGTTACTGCATTTTAAACTATTATTAACACTTATTTCGTTAGACTTTTGTAACTAATTTTCGTCACCCTTGTTGATTTAAATGTCATAACTCATGTATTAAGTAGTCTTTTTACGGAATACATTATTACATATGGTACTATTTAGTTCAAAATACGTCTTCACGAATGTGCAGGCAAATATTGGGCTACATAGCTAACATTTGTAATACGAAGTCAGGATATCAGGATACGCAAATGTTGTTTTAAATATTACATCGATATGAGTGCTGAATATATACTTGCAGGCTGTTATTTTACATCACATTTTTTGCAGGACAGGAAAAGTAGTTCGTTTACTATAAAAGTCATGTTACATTACTCTTGAAACATTATTTATACAATGAGTAAGAAACAAGTTATGACAACTTTTTTAATCGCTAAATACATGTATCGTGGTAATATAACTACTTTTCACCCGGAGGCTGTTATAATTTCTTAATGTGGTATTCTAGCATGATTCCATTGGGCCAAAAGTCACTGTCTCCCACCAAAGTTTAATAAACGTGTTATGTGGTTTTCATCAATAAATTGGTCTATACACCATTTCAAATTATTCAGGTCTTATCTGAATCAGATTCGTTTATAAGTATCCATTTTCAAAGTTCAATTTCCAACGTTAGTTTTGTTAGTTAGTCTTTTAAATGAACATTATACAACTCATTCAATATTCTCTTTTACAGTTATCGGAACAAGCCTCGTAGCCAACTTCATTGAAGGATGTAAAGAGTCCCTTTACAGACTTACCGTAGAACGCTTTCAACGACAGCGACCTAACGATATCGAAGAGGATGAATGGACGATTTCAAAATTTGTCGATTGTCTTAGAATCTTCCCCGACACAAACAACTTATCGCCAAGACACAATGCCATTCTTTTTCGGAAAACTCATATTAAAGAGGACATCAGGAAATGGGACCTCTTTCTTCTCTGTTGCATTTTACAAATTGAGTTACGTGTACCTGTAGCCAGCAACGTCAGATTATATGTCAACAATGTAAAACAGATTCGAGACGAACTCCTTCATAACAGTGTAGAACAGATTGATCTTTCAAAACTTTGTGATTACCTGGATGATCCGTTAAAATCTGATACACTAAGAATATACAGCAAGAAATATACAGTGTCTGACACGTTACATGCAAATAACGACCTCGTATCCTGGCACACAGAAGAAGACGCATTTAGTATTAATGATAGATGTAAGTTTACTTTGTACTTATTCTAAACTAATCATGCGTTATAATGTCAAACTATGGTACAATCAATATATTCTTGATATTAAGAAAACACACAGTCGGGTGATGGAGTTTTTTAAGGCAGAGTCTTCAGACGGAATTTTAAAGCTGACTAGCAAAACTATTGATATAACAAGAGGGCCATGATGGCCCTAGATCGCTCACTTGAATTATGCAATCTGATTTCTAATGCAAAGCACTGAAGACAATTATTCTGGCAAAGATTCAAAATGCAACCTCCAGAGCGTTAAAAGGTTTTCCTTCATTTGGCCCAGTGACCTATTGTTTTTACCTGATATGACCCATATTCTAACATGGACTAGATATCATCAAAACAAACATTCTAACTTGCTAAAAGTAAAAAATTCGGTCTACGGATATTAAACAATATTTCCCTTCAATTTGACATAGTGACCTTGTTTTTAATCCAATATGACCCAGATTCGAACTTGGGCTAGATATCATTAAGAGAGACATTCTGACCAAATGTGCGGCTTTTACAGTGTTTACAAGATTTTCCTTCAATTTGGCCTACTGACATAGTTTTTTTTAACAGGCATGACCAATTTTCGAACTTGGCCTACATATCACCAAGACAAACCTTCTGATAAAGTTTCAACATGCTCAAGTTAAAAATGCAGCATTCAGAGTGTTAACAAGATTTCACTTCAAGTTGGCCTAGTGACATAGTTTTTAGTCCAATATGACCCATATTCGAACTTTGGCTAGCTATCACTAAGAGGATCATTCTGACCAAATGTGCGGCTTCTACAGTGTTTACAAGATTTCCCTTCAATTTGGCCTACTGACATAGATTTTTATCACACATGACCAATATTCGAACTTGGCCTACGTATCACCAAGACAAACCTTCTCATAAAGTTTCAACATGCTCAAGTTAAAAATGCAGCATCGACAGTGTTAACAACATTTCTCTTCAATTTAGCCTAGTGACTTAGTTTCTGACACAATATTATCCATATTCAAGCTATACCTATATATAATACAGACAAACATTCTGACAACATTTCAAGCTGCTGAAGCTAAAATGCGGCCTCCATTGTCCTTCAATTTCGCCTTGTGACCTAGATTTTGACGTCATATGGCCCAGTGTCGAATTTGTCCAAGATTTGTTGCTGATGAATGTTCTGATCAACTTTTCTGACCAGGCATGACCCATATTCAAGCTTGGCCAAGATATCATTAAGATAAGCATACTGCAGTGTTAACAAGATTTCCCTTCAATTTGACCTAGTGACCTAAAGTTTGACCCGACATGACCCATTTTTGAACTTGACCTACATATCATCAAGACACACATTCAAATAGAGTTTCAACATGCTCAAATTGAAAATGTGGCCTCCAGAATGTTAACAAGATTTTCCTTCAATTTGACCTAGTGACCTGGTTTTTGACCTCATATGGCCCAGTTTCGAATTTTCCAAGAGTTGATAGAGATGAATGTTCTGATAAACGTTCATGAAGATCGGATGCAAAATGTAGTCTGTAGGGTGTTAACAAGGCAACTGTTGACGACGGACGACACAATGCACGACGGACGGACGCCGGACAAAATGTGATCACAATAGCTCACCTGTGCACGAAGTCAACAACAATACACTGAACTAGCAATATGACATTATTACATTAAGGTCTGAAATGAAATATCAGATGAAAATGAAATGAACTGAAATAGGCGTATCTAATTCCAATCACAGATCGAAGGGCAGATATAGAGACGGACAAAGCAGCAAAGAAGATGATTGATATGGAACAACGTATCTTAGCAATGGAGCAACAACTACAACGTGATAGTGGCAGTGGTGTCAATACAAAAAGTCGAGGTAAACATTTGGTATTCAATATAAAGAAATAGTGCAATTGTCCGCGAGATCAACATTTGTTATTACTTTTACTGGTAAACTCAACATTATAAAACACCTATCGGGATAGAGAAATACCAGGTGACGGCAATAGTAAACTATGCTTTAATGCATGTATACCGGTACACATGTAAAAGCATCAGTATCAACATTTGTTATTTTTTCTAACGAATACCAATATAATAGCTATTGTTTTGACAAATGAAGGAAAGGACGTCTAAACATTTTTGTAAATGTGTTGACTACAAGTATTTATTATGTCGCTTTAAATATCAATCGTGGTGAAGGAATTGAAGCAGAAAAAGCTTCCGGTGGGATAGCAGCTACTAGTTATGGTACATGTATTGTTTCTGTTAAAGTCTGACAGTCAAGTAAATAACATACGTATAATATAATTATTCAAAACTATACATGTTCAAGGATGACGGAGTTACAAAACTCAGAAATGGCTTGTGAACTTGATTTAGGAATAAATTATCAACTATATTAGCATTTATTTGATGATGAAAGATACAATAGAACTGCATACATTGCTTAGGCAACCTGACCCTCCATTCATTCGATAAGTCAAACTATGAGTTTAGCAACGCTGCTCGTAGAAAGCTGCTAGTTGTTGCCATCACCGAGCTTAATGTCCTGAGCCTTCCTCAAATTATCCTTTATTACTGCTTTCACCTTAAGGGTCCTTACTCTAACACTAACTCATATAATATCAAAACCATACACATTTAATGTTCTTTGTATAATGGCCAACTTAAAAGTTCTGCGTCAATAACACGTAATTACGAAACTTTGAGTTATCTCACATTACGTGTCAATAAATGAATTGATCAAGCATTTTGTCATCTTTTTTAGTTTCCTGTTTAGTAAATGCATTCTGAATAGTCACTCCAATTGGGGTTTTATTGCCGATATATTTTCGTGTACGAGCGTTACATGGAATATGTTTGGCCACTCTTAGGAAAAGAAAGGCAGGAACATTTATATACATATAATGTAGCAGGAAGAGAGAAGGATTGTCGGTGCTGCTTCTTTGTATATAGCAATAGTCCGTACACCTATATTTGCCTAGCTACAATATATTTTAATGCAAACTATACGAGACTACTCGCAGAGTAAAGTCTAAAATTGGCAAGTTATAGTGCTTATGTGACTGGTATTTACAGCGCAGTCAAATCCATCAGTCAAACTCAAGTTGTTACGTATTTCTTTTATGCCAACAACAAAGAGCATGTGTCACAACAAAATGGAGTAAAATTAAGTACCAAGCCAAACAATCCATTAAGCCAGCATGTTTGCTATTGCTAAGATATTTTCGAAACAAACAATCAATTTCCTCGATTATCTCTGTTTGGGAAAAAAATGTTCTAACTACATTGTATGTTACAAAATATAAAATTTGATAACAAAACTTAAGTATTACGTTAGTTTATTTAATCTAATTATGTATTTCTGAATAAGTATACACCAAGATGTAACTCAAATGATATGGACCATAATATAATTAACATATTAAACAGAACCTTTGCATTTGCTTCAGTATATCTTATTCTAACCGGAGGACTATTGGTCAACACTATTGACTATCAATCAATAGGTACGTGGTAAGAATTCCGGTGCCGGTTCTAACTTTCTAAAAATGATTTTGAGAGTCTCACACTAAACTAAAGGCCAAGTACTGGTCCTTTCAAGGACAATTGGTATTGCGTGTTTTGGTCCTAAACAGTGAGCACATTAAAGAACCCAGGTTTCTTTTCGGGAATAGCAATATCGCATCCGGACTCCCTTGTATCAAAATATGTCTCTTGAAATAATCTGCACATGTCTGATGCTTGTACATGCTAAAGTGTACACTATCAAATGGGCATATAGAAACTTAATAACTTATGCTCAATCAGAGCATCTATTCTCTACAATTGACATTAAATTCTGATTTTATGTATTAAGGTGAATCGAAATAATCCAAACCATCAGTAGTTTACGATGAGACTAGAATGCTTAATCTTTATTCCAGAAGTCAACGTAAACGTTGTTCCTCAAAACGTTTCTCAAGAAGAAAATGACTTGTTGAACAAAGTGATGACATCACCTGAAACAAACAACGCAATATGTGAACAAATCGATTTTACTGAGGATTTCGAAAGGAAGACGGGATGCAAGCCTAATGGCATCGTAAAGGGAAGCATAATTCTAAAGGTTGAATGCCGATCTGTAGAAAGTATGGTTGGATTTTGGAAAGGGTGTACAGATGGGACTGTTGTTAAAGCTATGTCCACAATAAGAGACGCCTACAGGAGACACCTGGGAAATGACAAACTAGAGTTTGACATCGTGCTGAAAAGGTGTGAGGTTATTCGATGTAGGAATAATATATGTAAGTAAACTTACAATTATTCACATGGTACTGAATGTCTGGTTCAATCACTTGAGTCGAAGGAAAAATGTGATCTATTCTGATCACTCTATGTCCGTCGAAGGTCGTTTGTTTTCCGTCGTCCCCCGTACGTCGTTAACTTGTATCTTTAAACAACATCTACTCCTAAAGCACAGAACCAATTTCATTCAATTTTCACTGGAATGATCATCTGGTGGTCGCTTTTAAAAATGTTCAAAGATATATATTATATTAAGAACTTTGGTTGCTGCGGCATTAGAAAGGGAGGAAAATGACCAATCTTTAAATTTCTTCTCCTCTGAATTCGCTTGTCGGATTCCAATATAATTTTTTAAAAAATGTTCCATGTGTGTCCCTTTACAGTACTTGTTCAAGCAATATTGATTGGTTGAAAAACATGGGAACCAGCCGGCATAAGAAAAGGGGCAGCATGTCAAAAAATAAAATCCATTCTTATGAAAGATATATGTGTAGAAATATTTCCTCAGTAACCTTCTACATAATTTTTCCGAGCAATAATGCTTGGTTGAAAAATATAGCATAGAGGCGGCATCAGAAAAGGGGATAAATAACTTAAGCTTCAAATGACATCTCCTTATCCACTGGACCAATTTCAGCCAAACCAAATAGCAATGTTACTTTGGGGTCCTCTTTCGAATTGTTCAAAGATACAAAAGCTATACAGAAATTTGGTTGCTGTGGAATCGGAAAGGGAGAAAAATGCTTTAAAAGTGTTCTTCTCTGAATTTTCTCGTCTGATTCCAAGATAAATTTATAGAAATGGTCCCTTAATGACCTTTGACAAAATGTGTTCAGGCCATAATGATTGGTTGAAAAAGCATAAATGTTCCTTTAGTGGCAGACGGCCTCGTTTGTGTAGTTGTATACCGCCTGCCTCGGGTGAGCGAGGTCGCACGTTCGATCCCCGGCCGGGTCATACGAAAGACTTTATAAAAATAGTATTCATGGATGCCCTCCTTGGTGCTCAGGGTTGCGGGGTTAGCATTATGACTGACTGGCTAGTACAGCAGAAGTACTGATAACTTACCCAGGAAACGCCGTGATATAACTGAAACAATATTGAAAACGGCGTAAATCACCAAACAATCAATTCATATTTTAGTGGTACATAATTTGTTTAAGCCATATTGATTGCTTGAAAAAGATTTCTGCCAGGCGGCATCAGACACAGGGTAAAATAACTTTTGGCAGAAAACGACATCTTCTCCTAAACCAATTGACCTACATCAACCAAACGTCATAGGAATATTCCTGTGGTGGTCCTCTTTCAAATTGTTCAAAGATTTAATACAATATTACAAATGTTCTTGACTGATAAGCTGTTACATTTGCAATTTATTCACACTCTCGAGATCAATTTTTCACTTTTATTAGCAGTAGTATTTGCTACTACTACACTATCACTCAGCGGATTGATTTAGGCCATCTTGGCCCTATTGTTTAATACTTATACCGTGACATAAGATTTACGTATTTCCAATTGAGAGCATTTCTTTAAATTCTTACTATAATAGAAGAACACAATCTGTACTATTTCATATATTATTTGCATTTTAGTGGAAGACTTGAATTTACGCTTGGAACAAATTAAAGAACAGTTGACTGATGTAGATAATCTTATTAGCCCACCAGGTCAGTACACAACCTTCTGATTCATCGACCTGTTTCATCACTATTCCAATAATCACTAGATCAGCATTATACTGAATACAAACATTATACGATAATCGTTAAGTCTAAATGAATGGCAGTTTCGATCAATTTACTTGCAATGTTAGTGGTTTGGAATGTTTTTTAACTTGATGGCTTAAGTTAATTATATGATGAAACATGTAGTGAATTTAATTTTGGATAAGTGTGTGGTACGGTTCAGACTAGCTCTTTGATTCGCGTTGTATAATATGCAAAGAGACCGCATGGATTACAATTAGAGACCTGAAATTAGCCATATCTTTTGCGAAAATCGTCACAGTTGACAGTTCCTGAGGTATGTATCTGTGAATAGACAAAACCGTATGAAACCCGATCTCCCAAACATATATAATGTGTTAGTTTAATTGAAAATTTTCATATTACCAGGTAATTGCCACATTCTTTAGTAAAAAGATACAGAACAAACGTTCTTTAAGGAATGGTTTTCTGGCTAAATTCCTTAATAAACAGTGAATCTAATTTATGTTACTTATTTCGTAAATTGAAATTGATATGGATTAAAGGAATTATACAGATTCGGAACAACATATAGATGGTTATATACGATATCGTTTTATTATAATGTTTTCAACAGAAAAGCCTTGCTTAAAAATAAATCGACATGATAGGATTAAAACTGAAAATAAGTTCAATTATACGGACATGCAAGAAAAGGTTAAAAACTATTTGTTCTCGCATATCATGTGACGTTGCAGTCTTTAATTTACGCTTAAAGTCATAAGATGTTTGAAGAATAACATAGCAATTTCAAAAGTTATTATTTCGCTATACATGTTCATTAAGGCTGTAGATAGAACTTTACTGGATAAATTAGGTAACGAAATAAACACAAGTCACCTGCAACTTATTGCAGATTTTGAACGTACTTTTAATTCAGATAATAATACAAGACTCAAAAAATAAAATGAACACCATATATAGATGGTTATTTTAGTTTAGCTGTAATAATTTTAGCATTACATTGTGTTTAAAAAAAGCATTGACAGATATATGATTCAAACTGAAAATTTACAAAAATGTTACTATTTCAATTATAAGGACCAGTTAATGCTGATTAAAGAAACCTTTTCACGCTCACCTTGTGTCGTTGCAGTCTTTAAATTACACTTAAAGGCACCCGGTGTATTTCGAATGATAATAACATTGCCATTTTGAAGATTTGTAATTGTTTATCTCAAGTAGTATACGAGTGTACAACATGCACAATGTTGTACCGCAGTGAACTGATTTATATCACATATCGTTTAGTGGTTAAACGTTTCACTATTTAACTTCAAGGAAAAACATTGAAAATGCCTTCGCCAGTAAAAGGATACAGAATATCTCTGACAAGATAACACAGTCAATGAACTCTGGAATAATGTTTAATCGTAATCAATTGCTACAATTAGCGAACATAAAACATTGTCATTTCGAAAGCCGGAAACAGGAACAAGGGAGACTACTCCCGTAACATTATAACAATAGTACAACCAGCAGTTACTGCATACTGGCGTGATTTCTTCTTCTTTTTGCCTTCCTTTTTTTTTTTAAGAAAACACTTAGGTAACTGATTATTTTACCTATTGAAAACAATATAAGATAATGGTATACAACTGTTAATTATAACTGAAATTAAAATACAGTCTTATACAAGTTATGAATCAGATATTATACTGCAGTATAGCAAAGACTAACAATGTAAAACTTATGTTCAGCAAGAAAGCACATTAGACAAATAATTGAAACAATTGAAAACTTGCAATTTAGTGTATAACTATATACGTGTAAACAGAGTTTGACAAAACAATAATTGTTAATTGTTAATTTAACAAGTAGTAAGTTACTGTAAGAACATCCTTAAAATTGACTTTTTCATTAAACTACAACAACAGTCTGTATTGGCAACCTATATTATAAATCTTTCACGTTTAAGCTATGTCTCATAGTCTTGTAAGTACTTTGGAGGTTTACGATTACGTTTTGGTCTATCACATTGCATTAAATCACTGCCGTTAGGTAGCTGTTCTGAATCACTGGCAATGTTGCGATCAAATTGAACTGAACTATTAGTGCTGTCATTGTCACTTATAAACTCTCCCAGGAGAATCGGATAGTCGTCTTGGTTTGAATGTAAAACATGCGTATTAATAGTTTCAGCGGGTAGAGATAATTTGACTGGTATATCAACTGGAGCAGGTGGATGATAATCAGTTGGGGCGCGGATGTCATTATCATCGTCACTATCGTTTAAGTCGATGTTTTGAGTTTGTAAAGAAGGCATGTCACATGGGACTCGAAAACATTCAGAAGTTTTTATTTTATATGACGTAGCGCGTAGCTGGTTGCCCGAGAACTTTTTTATGAAACACCATTCCCCATCAACTGAGACTACTAAATAGCGGCTACGAGCCTTGGATTTGTCGCGATCAGAATATACATACACTAAGTCACCAACCGTAATCTGAGATTGTTTAAGGGTCATGTCATTTTTGGCTTTAGAGAGCTCACTCTTTGGGTGATTCTTTATTCTCTGTCTATGTTGGTTAATGATTATGTCTCTATCTGACACTGGTAGCTGATCATGGGTGAATTGACTTCGTTGTGTCCACGATTCTCTGGCGGACAATCCCCTTTTACGGATACGCGAGTTTAAGCGCGCGATAGCAATTGCCAATTGAAGGTCTGAGACTGGTCCTCCTCCGGGTTCTTGGCGGAGAATCTCTTCTCCAAGTTCTCCAATGGCTCTTTCAGCAACAGGATTTTTGTTAATGTTTTTTACACGGCCAATCTCAATAGAAATACGAAGTTTTTTTAGCAAGTCATCATCTCTTAAGCTAACAAATCCCGGTGCTAGGTCGACTCTGATTACTGCATGAGGGCCGTCCAACGGATGTAGGTCTATAGTTAATAACGCGATGCCATCTCGGAGTGTGTCACGTTTTTCATCTTTTATGATGCACGCGGTAGTAAACGAGGTTACAGTTTCGCGAAGAACTAGTAGCAGTTGTCGATTGCGTTTAATAACGTCCGCAGCAAAGGAAACGCCGACCATTTCGGGAGGATCTTCTGATGACTGTTTGATTAAGGTTTTTAGAAACTTTTGTAAGGAGGCACAAATGTGACACGATTCGCTTACTCGACTTATTACTTTATTCATATCTAGTCCATAAAAGTGTCGTTTCATTACCAGCTGAAGTTGATGATTGGTTGGGTGGTCTAATTTAATATGAAGTGCTGTTGCAAGACCATCGAGCACGGGTCGCGGAACCACAATAGCCTCTGTAGATGGTAAAAGCGGATCATTACGGCGCACAATTAAAACACCGTCTTTGGCAATGGAAACAACGTTTAGATATCTCTTTATATCTTTGATGTTGGTAAGTTTCTTTGAAGGCCGAGTGCCTTGTTTAAGGTGGGCATGTGTGCGACGAAGATCTGGGCAATCTGACATGCAGATCTAGTAGTAAATGGTAGACGTGTCATATTATCAACGACATCTTGGACATTTATTGACCTTACAACTGAGTCTTCGGTTTGTATAATAAAACAGCAGATCTGACATCGTGGTTCATTGCAGTCTGGTGCATTTAGACTAGAGAAATCTGACGGAACATTTGCAGAGCCTGCAAGATGTCTAACATTTACTTGATATCTACTGACAGTGGATAAGAATGACGTGACACGTGGACTGGCTGAGAACTCTCCGCGACACAGCTTTTCTATGGATTGAACACATGGCTGGCTGTCAGTTAAAACACATGCTTGGAGTTTTGATTGAATGATGAATGGACTAAAATGCTTTACTGCGGCTGCGATACACAATGCCTCTATCTCGCAAGGTAGCCAAGTCACCTGATGTTTTCTCAATTTTGCACTGAAAAACCCAGCTAGCTGTAATTTATCTTTCCGCGTTACATATAAAGTCGCCCCGATTCCATGTTTGGTGACAGAGCCATCAGTGACTATCCACAATTGGTCTGAAGGTCTAGGAAGAACAATAGATTTGTGAGTAGCCAGGGCCATTTGTGCATCGGAAAAATGTTTGTACAAGTTATCAGTCCAAACTACTTTGTCATTTGACTGCTGGCCAGCTATCGCGTTGTCTAATGGAGATAATAACTGTGAACATCTCTGTAAAACACGGCCAAGTACTTTGTAAGCGCCTATAAAGGACCTCAAGCCACGTACAGTATCTGGAGGTGGACAGTTTGATAAAACCGCAATCCTGTGAGGGCTGGCAGTTAGACTGCCTTGTGACCAAATCCATCCAAGGATGGTTGTCGATTTTGGACAGATAATAGTCTTTGTAGGTGACAATCGTAGATTAGCTTGCTTTAATGCTCGAAGTACGCGTTTCCAATTTGCTAGTAGCTGTTCAGGTGAGTCAGCACCACAGTATAAATCATCTGCTAGCTTTGCTACGATATCGTCTTGAAGGCAATCACCAAGCACCCGACACATGAGTTCTTCAAGGGCGGTTTCTGATCCCGGCATTCCCATAGCACATCTCGAATAAACTCTTACTCCGCGAAACGGTGTTGCTACCCCACAATACTTCATTCGCTAGCGGTATTTGGTAAAATGCGCTGGTAAGATCTGATACAATGATGTATTTCCATTGTGCGATGCTGCGCAGTGTCGAGTCCACATCGGGCATCAATGAAGGCTGAGGTTTGCTATACCGCCCAACATCCGCAAATGCAGTCACAAGTCGAAAACCGCCTTTAGGTTTCTTCACAAGGAAGGATGGGTTAAGGTATTCTGCTGTAATACCGATATCCTCTGGTCGTTGAAACACGCCTTGACTTTCAAGCTCATCAAATTTTTGTTGTAACTCGACAAGCTTGTCTCTAGCATATTGAGGTACCCTGCCCTTTCTTTGGGGGGGTTGCATTGAGCCCATGTTGACATTTGCTTCGAAGGGGCCCATAGCGCCGTTATAACCCGTTATGGTTGCATCAAATACTTCGTCATACTCGCGCAATGTGTTATTAAATTCTTTTCTTACATTATCCGTTAATACATTGTCTGGGTCGAGTACTACAGTGTCTGAGTTCAACGTGCACTTGTCTGATTTAGTGACCTTTTGGGAGATGGGGATCTGCAAATCTATGTTCAAATCTGGCTGAACGGTGTAGCGCACCTGGCAAAAATGTTCATTTTTCTTGAGAACCTGAGGTTCTTGAGTGTCATTTACTAACCTAACTTTACCACCAATTACTTCGGTGATGTGTGGGAGTGGCCAGTTTTGGGATAGTTTTGTACAATCTTTGCGTGGCTCTATGGCGAGAGTAGTTTCTGGGTCAATTTCATTATCAACATCAATTTCTATGTAGTTCCCAGGCCAAACCGTGGAAGTAGTTCCTGATCTTAAGACATAAGCCTGAGTACGCCGAACTCGATTACCTGTAGAATCGGATACAGTTGGGCCATTGTAAATATGCACAGATTCGCCGATGATGATTTGATGTTTAGCAGGTCTAACAGATATGTCATTAGTCAATATAAATGGGATTCCAGCGAGAATGTCAACATCCATCTCGTTGACAACGAGTGCTTCTAGCTGCAGCTCCATGTTGTCTCTCGATAAGGTAAGACGCGTCTCTCCAACTATATTAAGTGGCGTTAACCCATCTGCTTGGAGCGCACTTTGGTCACTTTTCTTAATTATAGCTCCAATATATTCTGCTACAGAAGTTCTGATCATGCTTATTTCAGCTCCTGTGTCCAATGTTACTTGTAAAGGGAAATGTTTATAAAATACTTTCATCTGAGGTGACTTTTTTGTACTAACGCGGCGAGAAGTAACGATAGGGTATTCATTGTCAGTTTTGTCATTTCCTAAATCGTGGAGTTGGTTCATGGAGTTGTCATATTCATGTTCATCATCGTTTTCAACATTTCCATCAAAGGTTTGACGTACTCGAGTCATAAACATTCTGTCTTCCTCTGGTAGGAATTTGCATGAACTGAGAAAGTGTTGAACATTTGGACGCCCAGCTTGTTTGCACAAGGCACATATTTTGGATTGACGTTTTGAGTTGGGGAAACGTGTTGATCGTTGAGGGGTTTTGTAAGCAGTTCTTAATATTTTGGCATCTGCTGACGAATGTATCTCATCCAGGAGACTGTCCAATGCCTGGGATATTTCAGGTTTTAATGAGGAGAGAGTTTGCGATCTTAGTTCTGTTCCGTACCTTTGTTTAACCAAATTCGGAAGATCATTATGTATTAAGCGAAGCCATGTTAAGACTATGAAATGTTCAAGTGACGGAGACATTTCTTCATCGGCTTCTGGTATCTCGCCATGGTGGTGTATGTTGCCGTCTGATTTTAGGAGGTTGTCTTCAATAAAGCTGTTCAGTCTTTGGTAAAGATCCTCATGTCGCTCTCCCTGTTCGATGCGTATGTTGTTGAAGTCTATGAAGTGAGCGCCAGTGGATTGGAACCCAAAATGTAATCTAACGGATTGCCATATACCGGATAGAGATGTTGAATTTTTGACAATAGTATTTCTAGAGATGATTGGGCAGTAGTTGGCAATCTGCCCAAGCATCAACTCTAGGTGAGTAACTTTCTGGTCTGCAGTTCGTCGTTGAGCTTCTGGAACTGTCTCATCATCGTCCACTAAACCGCGTCGAGGGTTGGCGTGAGATTTTTTTTGCCAAACAAAACCGTCAACGAGAAATGGAGCGAAATTCCGGTCCAGAGATAAAGTATACTGGAGATTTTGTCTCCAAGCTTCGAAAGACGTTATATTTTCGTTTTTGGTTAAGGACCATTGTTTCGGTGCCCGAATGTTCGCCATTATACAAAAGAAATGTCCTTTCCACGCCTGTGTCGTTTAACAGTTACTGTAAAAACTGCCTTGTCCGAATACCGTTCCTGGTCGAAAACGTATCCACTTTACACTGAAGTTTTAAAGTACGAATGTTTATGCACTTGATTTAGTCCGTAAGACCAACCGCTGCCACCACGCCAGTAAAAGGATACAGAATATCTCTGACAAGATAACACAGTCAATGAACTCTGGAATAATGTTTAATCGTAATCAATTGCTACAATTAGCGAACATAAAACATTGTCATTTCGAAAGCCGGAAACAGGAACAAGGGAGACTACTCCCGTAACATTATAACAATAGTACAACCAGCAGTTACTGCATACTGGCGCTTGACGATTTCCATATAGCGCTAGGATTTAAATGATGGAAAAGATAATACATTTTGGTTTCAAAATTCATCTCAATTGTATACATATATACATAAGCTTGACAGACAGATATTAAAATCAAATAATTGTATACCACTAAAATGTTATGACGTCATGGTTGTCTACAACACCAAAGCCCCTCTGCCAACTCGTATAGTTTGATTTTTTGAACGATGTAGTAGGGTGATTCAATTTTTCAAAACACATGTTTATTTATGGTGAAGTACATGAAACTGATGTAGATGGCCTTATTAGCCAAACAGGTTAGTAAATAATCTTCTGATTCTACCCGATTATCATAATTTACGCACTATACGATAATCGGGTGAAGTAAGCGCAGTTTTTAGCGTGCATCGATGTCTACATGGATTACAATTATGGACCAGAAAGTAGCCATTTCATTTGTAAAACACACCGTTAGAAGTGACAGTTTTCGAGGTATATTTCTTATAATAGACACAGTCGGATGGAGCCAGGTTGAAGCAATCTCAACTCCAAAAAATGTGCAATGTATTAATTTAATTGAAAATGTTCATATAACAGTTCCTGTAATTGCCACGTTCGCTTTAAAAATGTACAGAAAGTTACGCTTTTGCTTAGCATCTTAATACACAGTGTAATAAATGTACGTATAACTTGATAACGTATGGTAATATATTAAATACTTAGAATATGCCATTTATTTCAGATTTTGAAAGTGGTACGGATTTTCAAAAGGAACAACTAATTGAAAACAACAAAGATGGTAAGTCTAGTTTTATTGAAATAATTCCAACAATATTACCTTGATCCAAGTCTGATTAAAACTGAAATAGCATAAACAGTTTCAAACTAAACTTATGAGTCTTATATTATTACAATTATAAGATCATCTGATAGCTCATACAAATACATTTTTCCCGCACTTCTGATGACGCTGCAGTCCTAATATTTCGCTTATAGACATTCAACAGATAAAACATGACCATAACATTTCTTAACACGGTTTTTGCTAAACTTGTCAATACACATGAACGATGTAGCGGGTTGTTTCGGTATTTTGATAAACATGGTTAATGAGAGCAAATTTAATTTTATCTAAGCGAAGAATACCCAAAATGAATGAGACAGGATGTGCGTTTAAATTTAAATGTTGCATGATTATAGTATAATGCACTCTGTATAATGGATTTTAATTGTCATATGATTATGAACCTCCACCAACTATTATGATTGAGGAACAAAAGAAATGTGGAGAAGCTGGCAAAAGTGACACAGACATCTTAGTTAATACACATCTTCGGAAAGCAGATTTATAATAATTTAAATAACTGATTTGAGTGAATTAATTGTTTTCGTGAACATCTTTGAGTTCAATTTGAATTAAAACAATTACAACTATTTACTGCATCATTGCATGGCGTTGAAATGCTAATGTATGTGAACACAAAGGAATTGTGTTCCAATAGATAAACTTAGGTCAGCTGCTTCACAATGAAGATTCTTGATTAAAAAGTTTTGAAAATATGTAAATTGTGACAGTACATATTAACGGTACAGAACTATAGGTTTTAACGGAATTTTTATTATGCAATTAGTTTATCGGAAAACTCTGTTTGTCGTCCGTCTGTCAGTCGTCCGTCGTCAACAATGTGC
The DNA here is from genome assembly GCA_031761405.1 of Serripes groenlandicus. Lineage (NCBI taxonomy): Eukaryota > Metazoa > Mollusca > Bivalvia > Cardiida > Cardiidae > Serripes > Serripes groenlandicus. The sequence goes on along the minus strand of JASEVX010000001.1, from coordinate 148,912,584 downwards.
TTTTGAACACTCATTTTTAATTTCGTTCGTCTTGGTTACTAGGCTAAGATTCAAGTATAGTATTGTGAACACTGTAGAGTAGGGACTTTTGGCTTGATTATGTTCAAACCTTGCCGAATATTAGACGTTTGATATCTAGGTTAAGTTCGAATATGGGAAATGAAGGGTCACACAATTGATCAGCAAGTCAATCTTAAGATATATCTGATGAACACTCCAGAGGGAGGTTGCATCTTTAACTTAAGAATTGCGAATCTTTGTCAGAATGTATGTCTGGATTAATGTTTGGATGGATAAATGAATAAATGAATCAACGGTATTGTCAGATACGAATAATTTCATGAATTGTCCGTCGTCAACAATTGGCTTGTTGACACTCTTTTTCAATGTGTTTGTTTTGCTGATATCTAGGCCTCTTTCGAATATAGGTCATCTCGAATGGAACAAACGAGACTGTGTTAAATTTAAGAACCATATTAATTCGCGTGTTTTGCTCTATCTTGATTAATATTTATCAGTCTGTATTTTTTAGAGATATCTAGTGCATGTCTTAATATGGGTCAATTCGCGTTATTACGTCAAATTTAAGAAATCAAAATGTTGACACTCTAGAGGCCACATTTTTAATTTATCTTGAATAGTATTTCTCACACTATTTGTCGCTTGAATGTCGGTCATGTTTGGTCTTTGGCTATATTTTTATGAATTACATTTTATAGAACTGTGTATGAGTTCCTTATGATACAGAGCTATAACACTCAGGTGGATGTTTCAGGGTGACAATGTTGAGGATTAAGGATCGTTGGATGTCCGGGGTACGTCGTTATGAATTATATGTAGACGTTGTGTTGCTGTGACATCAGAAAGGGTGACACATACTAAACGTTTTAAACTCGTCTCCTCTTAATCCGCTTGTTTGATTCCAAGACAAATTAACAGAAATAATGTTTGATTGATCCTCAGTTTCATTTACACTGTTCCTTCCCTAGAGTGTTATTCCCGCTCTGTCAATGTTCCCCCTTTATTAGAAGTTACACATTTTATACTTTACTATCACTCAGGTGCTCAATTTATTGTCATCTTGCTTAAAGGTGTTACGCCTGATGGTACCTAGGCGTTATGATTTTGCATATTTCTAAAAAAAATTGTGTTGTGTGGAAACAAAGTAAACTGTGAACTGATCACGATGCAAAAACCAGTTCTATGCTACATTTTCAACGCACATATACATTTGCTTTATTTTTATTGTTTAAATACATTGACTTAAAATAAAACAACAACAGCAACTTATGTTCTGCTACTGAAGAAATAAAACGTTGAGAAGCTTGCCAAAGTAACACAGAAAGCTTAGGTCGTAAGCAAGTTTGGTATTGTAAACAAAACTGTAACATTCAAAACTTTTGAAAAGGGATTGAGGTCTTTGAATTGTATTAGCAGTTTGAAATTTGTCTTAATAGGCTTGAGAAAAAAGTTGCTTTTTATTAGGAAAGACGTTAGCCAAATTATCTGATTCCTATGGATTTACAAATGTATAACTAATCCGTGCAATTGTTCTGCTAGTTACAATGGAATTGAAAACTTTGGTCACGTTTTAAGCTTCCCTGGAGTTAATTCTTTGTCCGTTAAGGTCTTTGTGACGTCGCATTAGCAACGTCATTGTGTACCGGGTCTGACAAAGTGGCTTATAAAGTACACAGTACGAAAACCACAGGTGTGCTAGCGTGTTCAATGTTGGCACACTGATCAATGTTAAGTTAATTTATAAGACGGAAGACGAAAAATAATGTTTCTATTTGTTTTCTTCTTATATTGTCTCAATCATTTCCGAACAAACCTAGTATGTCCACTATTCACTATTCAGTTGTTCATGCCCAAACCATAAAGCATAGTTACTCCTTTGTCTGTTTTGGTAAATGAGAACATAACTGAAATAACGGAATATATGAACAATCGCTTCCATTTCAGAGATACATCTAAACCTGTAAAATTGTATGTGTTGTGTATATATTTTGAAAAATTCGATTCAACCCGTAGATTTTAAGTATTAGACAATGCACATGGGATTTTAAACACTTTGACTTTGGCACTCACCATCATTCACTTTCATAGCAGTAAGATAAGGTTATTATTTAAATCTAAAGAAATTGCTGTGTATACTCCACCACGAGCTATCTGTATTTTTATGAGGAACTGTGATTATTATCATTTATTGATAACAACCATTGGTAATAACAACCAGTTATCAAATTAACTGTTTATTCAGAAACACAAGTTTCCCACTTATAGGCCCAAAGCAGTCTTTGTAAATCAATACAAACAACATCAACTGTTCCAATCAGTTAAGGCCTTTGCTGAATTTTTCAAATCCCTTGCAAATATGGCATGTTCCCATCTCTTTTCCCGTTACTCTCCTTTCTATAAAATAGAAATTGTGTATCTTTGAAACAAAACAAATGGTCCTCTATGACTTTAAGAACGATTAAGATATAACTGAACAAATGTAATAAATGGATGCAATTTAATATATGGCTTTATCTTGCAAAAATTATTAACTCTAATTCGTCAAATTTCACCCATTCCTCTTGACAAATAAGTAATCCACAATGTTAATTATATTATAAAAGGGTATATTATCCCAAAACTCTTAACATGAAAATAATGCAACGAATGTATGGAGGTAAAATGTAGAATAATTAAAGTACTGTTTCGATCAGCGAGAGAAGCGAAAGTTAAATAAAAATAGACGCATGTAACTACCACAAGCGTTAATGCTGACATATTAATTAAACTGGAGGTCGAATGATGATCTTGTCAAAGCTAATACTTGTATTACTGGTTTTATCGGATTTAAGAGACACATCATTGGTGGCAATATGTTGGTGAGAAAGAGAGCGGGAGAGACAGAGAAACCGACAGAGAGAAAGATAAACAGATATATAGATAGATAGATACTTTATTTTCAACTTGTACAAAATAAGTACATCATTGTTACAAATACAAATACAAATTCAATTTCAAATACAAATACAAATACAAATTCAATTTGAATTTCATATCTTGACATATATACATATATTATGTACTACAATAGGATTCTATAGAATGTTATTCGAGAAAATATCGAAAAGAATTGATTTAGTGAAAATATTTTTCTGTTTATGTTATCGTGTAAAACCTCACGGAGAAATGTGACTATTTCTTTCTTCAAACGCATATTTTATGAATTTACATAGCTTTAATAATATGGCTGGATTTTTAATTTTCATTAGATGTATAAACTTGTGCATGCTTGGATTGACGTAATAGTAACGTTTAATGTATAATTCTCGAATATTCTGGTGACAAAGGCATTCGATAATAAAGGGGTATTCGTCGTCGATAGTTTGTAAATTACAGTGAATACACACTCTCTCATTTCTCGGAATTCTTACTCGCCCGTGTCTTAGTTTTCTATTCTGATTCTGATTTTATATGAATGTACAAATAAGATAAAATACTATTAGATGCCAAATAAGACGTCCATGTTTAAGAAAATTGTCAAACAATCTTTGTTTAAATATGTGAACAAATGCTTGTGAGTAACTAAGTTAGGATTTTCCCATATATATAGAAATCCGATTTGTTGAAGCATCTGTTTAACCTTTAACACGCAGGATTTTACTGAGGCATACATATAATTGAAGAGAAAGGAGAGATATTGAAAGAGAAAAATAGATAGAGAGACGGACGGACGGACGGACGGACGGACGGACGGATGGACGGACACAGACAAAGAGAGAGAGAGAGAGAGAGAGAGAAAGAGTGATGGGAGAGAGCCAGGGTAAGAGAGAGAGAAATATGTGTGCGCGCGTGTGTGTGTGTGTGTGTGTGTGTGTGTGTGTGAGTGCTTGTGCTATGTCCAACTTTGCAGTCGTGCATACATTTTCGAAAACAAAACTTTTGTTTACAAGTGTTTTGTCTTATATATATATATATGTATAACTTTAACGTAATACGTTTAACATTTATTTGAATGAATATTACTTGGGTGTAGTAAAACTCATGCTAAAGTTTGTATAATTCTACCCAAATGTGTAAGCAGAAATTCTATACAAGCAGGATATTCTATATTCCCGTCTAAATGCAGTTAGTGCAAAGCAAATATATTCCTAATTGTTATACTAATAAAAGTCGTTCGTTTACAAACACATCTATAATATAACGTTCGTTAGGACTAAAATGCCATTGCTTTCACCATGATATGAAAGCCCTCTTGGCATAGAAGTTTGAAATGTAGTAAAGCTAAACAACTTGCATCGATGTTAGTGCCTAGATAGATGACAGCGAACGTGGTGCACGCTTCATTTTGTGGCGGAGGTGGAATATGAGGTGACATTAAAATCACTCCCGGACAAGGTGTCCTTGGTTATGTTATATAGGTCTCCGCTCGGTGGTCTGCGGTTGAGTAGATCTAATTGTTAAAGTTAATTGGGAGAAGGTAAATGTCTAAATACACAATTAGCCATCGTTGGAATAGTGGATGGAAATGTTTAAAAACGTGCATCACGGATAGTGCCTTGATGGTTGAGCGACAACTGTGTTTTACCGCTTCCCTCAGATAAAATTGATATATCGTTTGCTCTTATTACATGTTCTCAGACAATTGTAATAATACCGATTCAAGTATTGTTTTATTCGTGTAATGTTCATTATTTGTAATATCTCATTTTGTCGAAATATTTTTAAAAGTCATCTGCTGCAAAGGCGTTTAAATAAAGTTTGCATCGAGTAATGGATTGTAACACTTTCTTCAAAACATTTGTGCATGGTTGCATTACTAGTTTTCGTGTTGAATAAGATCAGCCATGGATAATTGAAACGTCAATGCATGGATTTGCACAATATGAAAAGTCATATCTCCTTAAATGTTGACCTTGCTTTTAAGCAGTGTATGCTACACAGGTTGAAATCGTCGTTCTGGCTTCGTTTTGTGTCTGAAATGATAAAACATGTAATGAAAAACATTACAGTTAACAATTTGATTCGAAATAACCGCTGCTATATGTTGTAAATCAATATGCGTATATCTCTAAAAATCATACAGGTTTCAAAGATTGCTGTTCATAAGAGAAAACTATCGACAGATTTTTGAGAAATTAAAGACTAAAAAAGAATTGCACTTAAGTGGTTTTTTTTTTGCATCGAGATATAGGCCCCCTTTTTTCAATGGCCCGTATATCTTATACTAATATAGCAAGAACGATCAAAGTCATGTTTTCTTAAAGTATATTGTATGTTCTTTGATTCCCTATAGTTAAATGTTGTATAACTAAAATGACTTCTGTGACATCTCAAACGTTAAGGAGAACTGAATACGGTCGCCTTAAGATACTTTCGCCTTAATGTATGTTTTTTTAGCACGGATGTTCGCCTTAATGTAGGATCCATACTTGTATATATATAATAGAGTATACATCTTTGTTTAATAGCGTGCCAGGTCCCTATGCCTCTAACCCTTTAACATTCGACTTAACGGAAAAGAGTAATTTTATTTGAGAAACTATCATACTTGACTTCCTTACTATTTTCATAATCGTCTGATTCCGATTCCGATTACGAAATACCAGACATACAGCCCGTACCAAAGGCTGAAATGCCACCGCCGTTACCAGGTAACTTGTTTGAACGATAACACTCCTTGAATGAATATTCACAATTGCTATAAATAATTTATTTTCAGTTTTTAAATGTAGTCAAGCTTGTGTTAGCGTTCACCGCTGATATAAGCAACACACTTATATTAGGCAACCGGTTGAGTAATAAGCGAAAGCACGCATATATATTCGACTTCTCTTTAGTATCAACATGTTGGCGTTCCCCTTGGGAGCTGACTTTAATCAGTTTGTCTATATCTGTAAATGCGGTTAATGTACATCATATCTTTAAATGCATGATTTTTATTCCAGAGAAAATTCCCATCCAAAATCAGGAGAAACTCAGGGAAATGCATACAACGATTTTACTACCGATAGTGCAGGTAAATTGTTATTATTCTGTGCATCATACTTAAGACAGCGTCGAGCACGATCTTCCAATAGCATCCAGCTGGCCGAAAGAATGTTTGTTCAAGTAAAGCAAAAATACTGGTTACCATCCCCGTGGTGTTTTCGTGAAAACATCAGCCGTGGGAGCGGGAGACCAGGGTCCGAACCCCGGTCAGGTCATACCAACGACTGAAACGACTGAAAGTAATGGCTTTCCTACTTGTCGCTAAGGGTTGCAAGACTATCATTTCGACTGATTCATCAGTGGCAGGATAAAACATTAAGGACCATCAAAATAAGCAAGCACAAAACTATTTATATTGAATTTTGCGGTAAAAGTTGACTGTTAAGGCAAGGAAAGGCAAAGAAGATCAACTCAAATATTAAGTATCATATTATTTCAGAATCGGCTAGTTAATGTACTTTTATAATGCAAGTATTAGTCTAACACCAGCTCGAGAAAGCTACTTGGTGGCAAAGGGCAAATGTGCTAATTGGTATATTCATTTTCCATAACAGAAATCGCGAGAATGACAACTCTTAAACCAAATAAATGAGCTCTTAACTTTACATTAAAGTGTTTGCTTTAAGGAGTTTAAGCTAACTTATATGATCCGTTTAAGTTGTTTACACGCAGCAATAGTTTCCACAGAGAGCAAAGCTCTATTGAGGCACGCTATACGGAAGATGAAAACATAAGGAATTATGATCAAATTGAATGCACATATCTATTTCAGATTTTGAACATAACCGTTTGTATAAGTATTCAAAGTCAATCTTACAGAGTTTAATTGCGAACAAATAATATCAGGTCAGACTGCGTGACGACGCAGCCTGATTTAGATCTTCACTGCCCATTGTTCAACTATAAGGCTGAGATCTTTGGATCTTCAATATAATGGAAAATATGTTTTACTCCCGTATGACGAACAGTACAGAGTTAGATCAATGTATTCAGATACGTATGTTGATCTGCATCTTCACTGAGAACACATGTCTCATGTTGGGTATTCCTAGACCTCCGTTCCAGTGATATTCTTGTTTCTAGATCCAGGACCGTGATGTTCTACAAAAGGTCAAAGACAAGACAAAACTTGGTTTCGGTAAAGTGCATGATGAGCTGAAACGAATCATGAAAACAACAAAAGTGAAAAAAAAACGATCAATGTCTAACAGTTCATATCAAGCCATCAAAGAGTCCAAAGACAGATCTGTAAAGCCAATAAAGACTAATCCCAAACAGGCACACAAAGAATTAGAGCATTCAAAATCAACGGAAGAAACAAACACGACTTATCAAACGTACGAAAATAGGTCGAAATATGGCCATGTTAAAAGAGCGCCATTGCCATCTTTACCACGCGGAGCATCATTGACAGCGATTGACAGTTCTGATGATGAAGACCATGCCTATTCATATATGAACATGACCTTAGAGCAACTGCCTCGTTCACCCAGCAACAAGGAACGTAAAACAATTACGGCTCGTGTCGAGCCGATCTCGATCTCAACGAAATACGAAACCAATTCAAAAACTAGTCCTGTACAAAGAAAATCTGAAGCAAGCAAGCTTGATTTAGATAATCGCCAATTAAGTACAGCATCTAAAACAGAAACATCATTCCCAAAGTCGCCAACAAACGATTCAGTTGACGCTACATCAGAAACTTTCAAACATTACGATGATTGCCTTGGTCGTATTGAAGATAACTCCATAAACTTGAATGAGCCACCTTCACGCCTAACTAATATGGATTTTTTCACTTACTCGATAGAAGAAACCACAGCATGTTTAAAATATTGTGGACTAGAAAAAATAGCTAATATATGCAACGAACAAAAGCTTGACGGAGAATTTTTTAAGCATACAGACGTAGCTGCAATTAAAGATTCACTTAACCTGTCCGCTTTGGATATACTGAAGTTAAGAAAGATGTACAACGGATGGCGACCGAAGTATAATTAAACCCTGGTGCAGGAGAAATCTGACGCATCTGCAGCACGTAACGTTTGAAACCATGGCAGTAGTGTTAACAATAGAGTAGTGCATTATTTCTCTAGATTGTTGCGTTAGTTTGACTCCAGATGTGTGGGGGGAATGAACAATAAACCTGTCGTACTAACGTAGATCTATGTCATCTTTATCCAGCTGGCATTATTGGTTGAACATTTTGTATTTCGATACATTATCTAACATAGCATGGCGGTAGTGTTCGGAAATAAAAATGAGAAACATCACAAAGAAATGTGTGTGTGTGTTATTTTCAAATCAAGTTTCATTCATCCACTTCGCTGGTTAGTCAAACAGACAGCGTATTATTCCTGATTAATATTCTTATTAATCAAACAAAATGCCTTAATAGTATGAGTGCAACTTTTCGTAAAATTAAAATCATCGAGTGTTAAATATCAATGACGAACTGTCCTATGAACCTTGTTATCATTAATTGTTTCTAACATTGATCTATAATACAAGATATACAGTCGGGCTTGCGTAAGCTGTCACCTTTGTAGGTATACATATACATGTTGACATCATCGACAGGAGGCACACATCGGCAGGTCCTTTTAAGTTATTCAATTTCACAGGACTAAATGCATAATGAAACATTGTTACATGTAGATACCAATGAAAAAAACTGGATGTAGCAGACAGTTCTCACACATTGTTTTACCTACAGTATGTGATGATAGAGCGTGAGGTTATATGTGTAGACTCTATTTGTCTTTATTGGGGTCCTATATCTTTATTCGTTTTCAGAATTCACATGAGAGGACGAGTTGTTATTAGGATAAACTACATGTCTTGAAAATGTCACGGTTGCGATTAATTAAAACATTTCTCTATGATGCAAATGAACATAAATCCATGTGTCCAACGTTTGAGTTTGTGTTTGATTAACCTCGTATTCCAGTTTATCTCATGCTAATTACAGTTATTTACTCGTACCTTATTACACATCCAGCAATCGTTAATGCTGAAGTACCATTACAATATCATCATTAAATAACGTCATTTTCGCTTTTCAGTACATTAGTAGCAAAACATGACTGAAAGTTCTTTTCAAGTTCAAAGAGATGTCTTGACTTGTGTAGATTTCATAACATGATAAAAACCTCTGCGTAATGTATCGACCCAGATCAGCCTGCGCAGTCCGCGCAGACTGAGCCGGGCCGACATATTCCGTCTTAGGGGGATAGAGTAATGATATCTGAAACAGAAAATCCACAGGAGGCGACAAGTGTCTATCCGGGTAAGCCTGCCCGGCATGCTTATGCTGATCCGGATCCATACTTTACGCAGAATCCACATTGTTGGTTTTCTCGCGGGACGGCTCAAATGTTCATGCATTTTTCTTAAAATAGTAAATTATATGGACTGTTTCTACTCTAGACCTTGTCGATACATATATAGAATTAACACCATGACGCGTGAGAGCAGCTTGCTCTCTGATTGGCTAATTAGTTTACAAATAAATCATATTTTATTAACAATACCTTTACATCCGATGTTTTCGTAAACAGACGATAACAATCATTTTAGGTAGACAATAAGAATAGAAATAGTTCCCTGAACTTTCCCTGTAAACACTAACTATATTACTCGTTAACCTTGGTGCAGCAGTTGTGAGTTCTATCAAACGAGCCTGAGCCCCGGTAGCTCAGTTGGTAACGACAGGGCTATCGATCCAGGGGTCATGAGTTGAAAACCAAGCTCGGTCCAAATTATATCCGACGTTTGACAATAGTCGATGCGACCAGATTTACTCGCCAAATGGCTGTATAGCCGAGTGCGAGGATAAACAACTCCAGAGAATGAAAATGTCATTCGTCTTCCACAAATGGGTAAACAGTATATGTGGTAAAATTACCAGTCGCTTGGTAAGACTGTATTGTGGAGTACTGCTGAGAGAAAGCCAGCACATTTTTTGAAAACGACAATGAAATTTTCTAACGATTGACAAAAGTCATAGTGAGAACATCATTCCTTTACTTCATTACGGCCTAAGGCGTTACAAGTCAGTTCTCTTAGAGTAATGTAGTGTAGAGTAATGTAGCGAAGGTGTCAGAGTTAATTCAAATAATTAAGCTTGTATTTTGTAAGGGAGACAACTCGTCCAACCTGAATTTAAACAGGCTTAGAGTTATTAAATTGTGTAGAATCAGCGTTAGCCATGGCAAATATTTTCTGCAACACAAACAATACCTCGCGACCTAATACAGACAATTTATGACAAATTATTTAGCAGATTTAGTACACATTCTGGAAAAAGAAATTGCTATATAGGAACTCTGCTTTCACTCTTGCAGACAACCCCTTAACCATTATGGCAAAAGGAGAATATTAATATGTTCAATATTTTTGCCAAAAGATGTTTTCAAAATCGTCTGCTACATATTGGTTATATGGGGGATCTATGGGGGAAAGGGTTAACTAATACTTTAAACAAGAAATATCTTTTAAAAAGATAAACGGTGATCAATATGAGAAAACACTAAGAATTGGAAGATGCGGATATTATTGGATATTTTTTCTTACTTATTAGAATGACAGAAAACAATAACGTTAAATATGTAATATTTGTTTTATAAATGTTTTAGTTCATATACAATGTATATACTTTGGTTTTGATATGAATGAGACAGAGAGAGAAAACAACTTTCCTCTGCCGGGAAGCGCACCACAGACCTTTCACTTGAAAATCAATTACACTAGCGCGGCCCGTCGTTTTTCAAGGCCGAGAATTCAACACATTACTGGAGATTACGCCAGGCACCCAAGAGGTGTATTATGTAACACAGTATAAGTTTCAATTGACGATGAATAACTGAAAACTTATTATGTTTCAAAAATAATTAATAATTTGCTCTTAAATATTATATTTCATACGTTTTCACTGATTTTTTTCACTGAATTTTTGTTCTTAAGGAAAACAATTAAAGGTTAGTATGCAGAGCACTTCATTTTAAAACTTCACCTTACTAGTGCCTCTTGCTGGATCGCCAACTTAACTATGAACCAATCAAAACGTTTCATTTCCTTTATTTCTTCGACACTATTCATTAAATACAACATTTGATTGGTCTACAATCTAGATCATTTGTTTAACAGCTAGGTCAAAACCCACGTTAGTCAGCTTTCGCCGAAAAAAAACAGTGTTTATTATTTACAAACAATACAATAGGAATGACAAAATTGGAATGAGTTTAATAACAGAAACAGTTTCGAATTATTTTAAATAATGATTTAAGCATTAGAAAGATAGACAGAAATACATGTTCAAACATAATTCATATTTTTTACTACTATTTCTTCTACTTAACCCTTTCCCACTTGCAAACGCATTCTGACGCATCTGCAGCAGACGTTTTTTGAAAACATTGTGGCAAATGTTGAAATTGCTCATGATGAGCAATTTCTCCATTTACCACGTTTATAACTCTATTTAATAATTGCACCCTCATTTATTGAACATTTTCAAAGTGTTGCAAGGATGCTTTCAAAGTCTCGTCTGCTGCAGATGTGTTATATGTGGGAAAGTGTTAAACAAATGCTTTCAATCAAAATGTGAATTGTTGTTACAAAGAACGCCACATCCAACGTGTCATATACTTTTACATTATTGTGTTATCCAGTACATCAGACGTAATGCTATCCGCGCAACACTGACACAGAAGCGAAGCCATTTCTACAATTGTTAAAGTCTTTGGTATGACCCGACCTGGTATCGATCCGGAGCCCCCCACTCCTACGGTAGATGCTTTAACCTGGTATCACATAGACGGTCTCAAAACAGATGTAAGTGCTAAGAACATTTGAAGGACTTTGTTTAGGGCTCATGTTTGTACATCAACCACTAGACACACCAAGACTGACCATCCTTGTGGGCTGAAATAAGTATATTTTAGGGAAAATGAGCGTCATTTTACAGTGAAATGAACCATGCTCCAAACCTGATAATATGTGTGACTACTGTAGCTACAGATCTGTCTGAACATGTATGACTTATGCATGTCAAATCGTTCTTGAATTACGCCTTGACAAATAAACAAACAGGAGATAAGAATAGTCAGTTGATGAGACTGTACTGGTCGAAACTGCCAAAAGGTTAGTTTTCATCAAGCACTCCTTTAATATTTGTTTCGAAAGAGCTGTCAGCCACTTTCCAGAAATGCAAAAATACACCCCAGTAAGACGTTGCCCGGTGCTGCCAGGGTCAAATGTAGACCCATACTAGGAGGCCAGCTTAATAGCACCACCTGTAATAGAAAAAAATAAACAGTAACAAAAGCTTACCTATCCTCGATGATAAGTTTTGTTTTCATCACAAAACTGCTGTCTATATCTCGTTCCATACTAGGTCAGTCATACAATATCAATCATCCTATACAATACGAGACCATGTTAACCACACTTATACTATTCCAACAGCCATTTAGTCGCCATTCAAATGTTATCCAGACAACGTTGCAACTGGCACCAATGAGGCATGCAATATGGAACAATGTAATCCTGTAAGTAAATGCAATGAATAATAAACAACAACATTTACTTAACAATATCTATACCCCTCTTACATGTATGGAGAGGTATTATATTAAAACAAAATGTGGGGTAAACAGGAACTCAAACAATATATCAAAGAGACTGGGTGATCAGTTTTCTGACCTGGGTAATGATGAACCCAGGTCAATCCATAATAGGATGTATTGTAACTGGAATCTTCATCTTTACTTGGCTTTACATATACAACTGATCTGTATCTGTTCTTGCTAAACCTTATCCCAGTACACACTATTTAATGCAGTCGTATCGTATCAAAGACTGTAGACAGCATTTTGCGAAAAAATATACACCAAGATCAGCGTACAAGGTGTTTGATTTTTACACTATACAGTTGGCCAAGCCAAATGAACAAGGCGACTTTCCTGTGTATTACGATCAACCAACCCTCTACCACTAAACAAAACAATAATAAGCGACCTTTTCATAACGCTTTCGTATAATACAAGCACGAATTAAAACAGCAAATGCGACATAATGAATATCATGATAATCAATATATTTGTGATATCTCGTCAACGTTCTTTACGTTTATGTTTCAATGTTTAGTAAAAACTAATTCATCAGCATGTAGAACATTGTTTGTAGATCATATAAATATGATGGTTTTCCCCTTTTGTTTGGCGTTTTACGCCGCTTTTAACAATGTTTCAGTTATATCTTGGCGTTTCGTAGGTAATGTTTAGTGCTTTCGGCCCATTTTCCCTAATATTCGTTAAACTAACCCTGCGTTCCTGAGCTCCATGGACGAAAGCCATTACTGCGACCTCCCGCACCCGCGTTGAATGCTCCATCACTACACCGCCGAGGCGGTCTAGGACAGAGCATATATGAATCCGATCTTGTCTTAAGATATTACTTGGATATTGTGAACGGCGAAGATCAGGTCAGTTTGTGCATCCAAATGAGACCTATATACATTGTACGAGCAGGTCAAAAGGATCACATCTCATAAACACATGATGACAACAAAAGTGAGGAGAGTGGAAAGTTAGAAAGTGAAACACATATTTCAGGTATGTATTCAGATTACGTGTTCAGCTTAGCTAACACATCAGGTTCACTTTGTCCCTGGCAGTACATTTCATAATCATCGGATGCATCACACCTTTGGTTAAAGAGTTTAATTTTAAGACCATATCTCTATAACTAGTGATGGTATTTATATACCATTGAGCACATTACTTTGGGGCACATATGAACATTTTCTGACTAAGTCGCAAAGCCAGTTCAGCCGGTACGGACACCATTTGTTTATCAAGGCGTCGCATCATTCTGTCATAGTTTCATTTTGAAACAAAAGGAGGAGCATGCATGCATTGGTTTTCTTTTAAGCTCACCTGAGCACAAAGTGCTCAAGGTCAGGTATTGGGATCACATTTTTTTTTCCGTCGTCCGTCCGTTGTGCGCTGTGCGTCGTCAACAATTGCCTTGTTAACGTTCTACAGGCTACATTTTGCATCCGATCTTCATGAAAGTTTATCAGAACATTCATCCTCATTAAATCGTATTCATGTGAGATCAAAAACTAGGTCACTAGGTCAAATTAAGGGGAAATCTTGTTATAACTCTTGAGGCCGCGCATTTATAATGTCACAATGTGTGTCTTTGTGATATGTAGGCCAAGTTCGAATAGGGGTCATGTCGGGTCAACAACTAGGTCACAGCGCAACATTGAAGGACAATATTGTTAACAATCTAGAGTTGACATGTATTGCTTCTGTAGCTTGACATTTTGTTAAAAAATTCTCTTAAATATACATTAAACGTTACTATTACGTCAAGCCAAGCATGCAAAAGTTTATACATCCAATGGCAATTGAAAATCCAGCCACATTATTAAAGCTATGTAAAGTCATAAAGTATGTTTTTGAAGAAAGAAATAGTCACATTCCTCCGTGAGGTTTTACACAATAACATAAACAGAAAAATATTTTCACTAAATCAATTCTTTTCCATATTTTCTCGAATAACATTCTATAGAATCATATTGTGCTTAACTAGTATATATTATTAAAGCTATGTAAATTCATAAAATATGTTTTTGAAGAAAGAAAAAGTCACATTCCTCCGTGAGGTTTTACACAATAACATAAACAGAAAAATATTTTCACTAAATCAAATCTTTTCTATATTTTCTCGAATAACATTCTATAGAATCCTATTGTGCTAAACTAGTATATATGTCACGATATTAAATTTCAATTGAATTTGTATTTGTATTTGTATATGAAATTGAATTTGTATTTGTATTTGTAACAATGATGTACTTATTTTGTACAAGTTGTAAATAAAGTATATATCCATCTATCTTAAAGATATCTAGGTCAAGTTCCAAATTGGATCAATTTGGTCAAAAACTAGGTCACTAGGCTAATTTGAAGGAATATGTTGTAAACACTCTGCATGCTTTTTTTAGAGCATGAGCATGTTGAAAAGTTATCAAAATGTTTGTCTTGATGATATGTAGGCTAAGTTCTAATATGGGTCATGTCGATCAAAAACTAGGTCACGAGGCCAAATTGAAGGAAAATCTTGTAAACACTGTAGAAGCCACATGTTTTTACTTCAGCAGCTTACCATTTGGTCAGAATGTTTATCTTAATGATATCTAGGCCAAGTTCGAATATGGTAAATTAACTATATATTAGCAGTTTGTTGTCACTATGTTTTAAAAATCGGCTGCTAAAGATTTGTCGTATGTGGGAAAGGGTTTAAGAAAACATGTACCTATAAACAGGGTCCATATAACGATAAATTTGTAAAACCTTCCAGGACTGAGTTTCGAACAACACCAAGATCAGCTTGCACATTTTATCGTCAGACACCGACGTATGTAGCGCTTTCAACAAGCGTGGATGTCAGAAGTGCTGGCACCCACGTTGATTTATATCTTTAATCAGGTAAACGGGGTTTTAAGGTTGGCCCAACATTTCGACGATAAACATTCAGTAAGTATCGGGCTGCGTGCAATAACTATATAAATATATCGTAAAGGTGTCAACCCATTTCGTTTTGAGTGTTACAGGAAAATAGCTCTTTTTTTTATTAGCAAGTTCCCTAATATTTTGGTACCCGACGTACTAAAGTAAAATGTCGACTAGATTGGTCACCTCTCAACCAAATATACAAAACATTATTTAATATACACTTGATTTTTGTAAACTCTACAGCGGACCAAGTTTTTTGAAGCAATACATAAATAATGAAGCTTGTTGATCGGAGCTGGAAAGGTTAAACAAAAAGGTCTCTATAGCATTCTGCTTGTTCAACCATGTCTGAAGGGCGCCGCGATTACTCTAGACTGGAATCAGTCTGTTTATAGTTCTATTTGATACAATTAAATACAATTTGATCAAATAGAAACCCCCATTTTTTCTATGAAATATAGATAGGCTGTTAACAGAATTTACAGCTGTTGTTTAAACATGATTTTAAATAAAGATAGTCAATACAATCGTTTACCTGATGTAGTATGTTTGAGTCGTTTGCTTCGAGGGCATCTGAGTAAAACGTTCTTACATCCAGAAAGTTAGCAGAAACATATCGACATCGACTGGAAAACAACATCGTGATAAAAGGAGAAATTGTTCAATTTAATTTTCTCACGAATTTCAAATGTCGTCTGCTGCAAAGACGTCATGCTTGCGTCCGAATATGGTACAGGGTTAACAAGATGAGCCAAATAAACGAACTATTTTCCTCATATAACAAATTTACAGCAGACGACTTCGAAAATATCTAGGTAAAACTATGTAAAAGCTCTATAAATGAAGGTAAACCTATTGAAGAAAGTTACCCATGGGCGGCAAGTTATTCCTTCAGGCCATACCATTCTCTTCTGTCAACAAAGTACTGTTTGGTACTTCAACATTTAGACGAATTATCACAGTATAGTTATTCATCAGTGGAAACATTCGTAATATAGTCACTTTAATTCCATAACATGATACTGGAATTAAAGTCACTGATGTAAAACCGTTTAGTTTTACGTATTATGAATCCTTCAAATTCATCGTATACTGCATTCTGATCCATTTGCTCCGTTAATAGATTCTGATCCAAGGGTTGATCAAGATCGACCTGCGATGTTTTAAATTGACGACCTGCAAACGATCCTGTACTTATCTGGACAGGTATTGCCTTTGGTTTATTCTCCGGTACTCCAGTTTTGGGGGGACGTTGATTATTTCTAAAACCAGCTTGAATAGAATAACTTGTAGAATCTTAATTTGAGCCGTTCCAGGAGAAACCCAACATTATGGACTCTGCGTAGTGTATAGAACCTAGATCAGCTCTGGGCGAATTCCGTCCTCAGGGCGATAGAGGTATAGAGTAATGACTCCTGAAACAGAAAATCCACAGGAGGCGAAAAGTTTCTGTCCGAACTAGCCTTGGCTGACTACGCATGTTGATTTGGGTCGATACATTACGCAGATTCCACAATGTTGGTGTTCCTGTCTGACGGCTCATTTGCCATTTCTTGGAATATTTTACTACTATAATCACCAATGTATACTCTCGATTTGTTTATCATGTAACCAAAGTAAATGACCTG
>JASEVX010000001.1:148003404-148275904 GCA_031761405.1 Serripes groenlandicus | reverse complement strand
TTAATATGGTCAAATAGTTCACGAGAGGCATGAAATGTGAGAAACGAAGGTCGACACAAAATCTGATCCCTCATTCAAACCATGTGAATCACTGTCCACAGTAAATGCTTATTACTCTGATTAACATATATCGTATTGTATAGAATCCTATCTGTCATTCTCTCCCTCACTATCCTATTCCAACTACAACCCTCTCTGTTCTATGTATGATCAATGCTATTATTCTTTGCTATAGTGACTTATAGGCTCTACTCTACGCGGATTTGTGTCGTTTGTTGTTAATGTACATGTATATGTATATTTGAAAATTGTAAATACTTGTTTGTAATTTACTATAAGCAAATGTGCCTGAATGTAATAAAAAATGTATTGTATTAATGCTTGTAAAACAATATACACAAGTCACTATAATACAATGTACGTATGTATAGATAAAATTAGGTTTTGCTTGCATTATTAAAATATGAACATAAAGAACGGGGACCCATCTGGCGTAAAATATCAAATAAATCAAAACACAATAGGAAAAGGAGCATGACTTTTTCTCAATACTAGTATTTAAAAACATTGTATACAACACGTCGGTGTTGAATAACCAAGATAATGCGTTTGATAACGTTACCAGAACCGAATTATTTTACGTACACAATTATCCCATCAGTTTATAAAAAGAAAACTATCTGAACAGGTGAAGTTATCTGTTTACGCGTGTCGTGTGTCTATTTAATGACCGTGCTGTCGGTAGCTGAATCAAGACTAGTCGTAAATATATAAAAATACCAGTGGTAGTTTCGTTTGTTGACGAAGAAGTCAGTGGGTGTGGTTTGTACGGCCATTTCAAACTATTTGATTTACTCGGGTTTAACCCTTTCCCTCATATAGACGCTTGCTGACGCCTCTGCAGCAGACAGCCTTTTGAAAACATAGTGACAAAAGAAGAAATTGCACAAATCGTGCAATTTCTCCTTTTGCCACGATGTTTTCCACTTTTTGTCATAGGTTATCCATTCAATTAAAGAGATTTTCTATTTTTTGACAAAATACGTTCAAAGTCGTCTGCTGCAGAATTGCCGTATGAGGGAAAGGGTTAAGCCGTTTTTCAACATGATTTCAGTTATATCACGGCGACAGAACGCAATAATGGTCCCTGGATAAACACCTGTCCAAGAGTAGTGCACCATTACCAACCGCGAGTGGGGACTGACCCCGGGAATCCCTGTCCAGCGTGATTAATAAAAGCTTAAAGCTTGTTTCGCAATCGATGTAAAATAAATAAGTTTAAAAAATCCCTGTCCAAAATTTACCACAATAACCACTCGGCTACGTCAGATTCCCTTCAAACTATGAAGGGAAGTATTTGAGACATGCTCTGCGAAAAAAGATATGTGGCATGAGTCAGGATATGTGGCATGAGTCAGGATCCAGGTAAGCCTGCGCATCTAATAAGCCTAATCACTGTTTGCGAATTAGTCACAACAGCTTTAATTTTTTCTCGATGATTGACAAACGGCATTTGGATCAGATAGTATGAATACGCAGACAGATGTTTATCTGTGCACACGACAAAAACACTATGGTAGGATTTCCTCCTAGAGAACGGTTCGTAACAATTGGGGGAAGGCGGTGAACAGTGTAGATCCGAATCAGTGTGTACATCCACACATTCTGATCAAAATCTACACTGTTTAAATATGCGTACGCCTGTTACAAGCTATAGTTTACTTGTGTAGATTCAGAACAGTTTGAGGAGTTGGACAAGGTGCTGAGAACAGTTACCTACACTGATCAGACATGCTTACTTGTACCTATACCCTATGGACGGGCGTGTTGTCATATACACCGTACGCAAACGTACTCGATGGTGTAGTGACAGATCGTCCGCCTCGGGTAGGGAGGTCTCTGGTTTGATCCCTGAACGGGTCATACTGTGTCATTTGGTTAGCATAACATCGAGGGCTTGGTGTGAAACGGTTGTAACTAAAAACATATTTTGAAAACCCTGGTTTAGGGGCAATTTTAACCCCTTTGTAAACAATGCAAATTGAGGTGCCATTGCTCAGAACGAGCAATGGCACCTAAATTACCATTGTTTACCAAGAAAGCTTATAAAGACTTTATGGCGAGGTGCATAACCTTGGTAAAAAAAAATACCAATTTTAGTTACAACCGTTTCACGCCAAGCCCTCGATATAGTCTATGTGAGAAGATAGCAAGATGCCTGTTGTGAAGGGCTTTTTTAACTGGTATTAGAAAAGCATAAAACACATAGATAGGTGAAGTGGCCGCCGTGATGTTACTGAACTGCTGTTGATAAAGTCTATATATAGTCCGTTCATGTGAATACCAACCTTATGTTATAGATAGTCAGTCAGCAATAGTTGTATATGGATACCATCAACATCATATATTTGGATGGTAAAACGTAGACAATAAAGATTCCCCTACACTCATTTGAGGTGTATTAAAACTATCCTAGACTTCACACGAAACACTCGGACAATGCTAGTAAAGAATTGTTCTTTGATTGGTTATTTCGGATTCCTCATGTCTGAGTGATTATATGTGATACATGAAGGACAACCATAACTAGCGTGTCATGACACATGTAGGATTGTCTCCCTTGGTTATCACTTATGTGTTACATCCGATCTTTGATACAGCAGAAATAAGTCCACCCTTTTAAATATGACTCTGCAGTAGTCGTAACCGCCTAAGAGGAAACACATGGAAATTATATATGCGAAAAAACCAATATTATGGACTCTGCGTAAAGCATCGACCTGGATCAGCCTAAGCATGCCGCGCAGGCTTTCCCGGATAGACACGTTTTGCCTCCTGTGGATTTTCTGTTTCAGGAATCATTACTCTATACCTGTATTCCCTTGAGACGGAATGTGTAGGCCCGGATCAGTCTGCGTGGGCTGCGCAGGCTGATCTGGGTCGATACATTACGCAGAGGCCACAATGTTAGTTTTCTCGTGGAAAGGCTCATATAGTATTGATAACCATAATTATTGAAGAGAGTTGAAGCACTTTGACAAAGGTAAAAATTGCACACTTTGCCATTTCTTTCTTCAAAATTCAACTGCTTGGAATTCGTAAAACTGCTTTTGTCATGTTGAATAGGGCTGTTCACCTTTGACACAGAATAATCAGAAAAAATAGTTTTACCTGATATTCATGTTATATCTTACTGAATAGTTAGTTGACTAGTATAGGTCAACAAAAACATTCGAGTCTTATTGTGAAACCTACTTAACTTATTCATGTGTGTCTTGACATCCGTACACCACATACCATGTTATCCCAGGCAGATTGACACGCCCCTTTATCGACGATGCATTAATGGATAGAAGATTTTCAAAAATCGAAAGTTTGAGTTAAAAAACCTTTTTTCTCGTTCTTATTCAGTGACTCCAATATATATATATAGATGAAAAGGCTTTTACTTTGAACTATTTTTGATTACTTGAATAAGTTCGTAAAACACGAAAGACATTCATTATGCTGACATGTCAAATACCAATTGAGTTGAATTCTAATCACCCAGAAAACATGTTCTGTAGTTGCAACATTGATGCGATATCTGATAGCGTAACAATCTTTAACACATATATGTTACCGACAATGAAAGTAGAGTGCCATTAGAAGTCCATAACAACAACCAATGCTAAAAAAATCACTCACGGGAATGCAATCGTTTACTTTATTGGGGTTTTACGTCGCTTCAACATTATTTCAGTTATATCACGACTACAGTTCACTTATTAATGATCTATGGATAAGTAACACTACTAGGCCACCATGAACGTCGTGCCGCTATTGGGGATCGAACCCGGGACACCCTGTTTCAAATCCCCCGACGCTAATCACTCGACCAATGCGGAAACAAGGAAAGCAATCATACACGTACAGTTGTCTTAAAATATTTTAGTTACCTCCCTTTAAGCGTGAACGTATTTAACAGAGGTTTCTTCTACCAAGTGTCAGGTCGTTTAAAATCAAGAAATTGTCTTTACTTTTTGTTCATCCAGCGATACATTTATCCTGGATTAAAGTTAGACGAGTAATAAAGCAGTACAGAGGCGAAGAAATGTTAAATGAATGAGAACGATATATTCAACGGTAGATCATCTCAAATAACCTTTATTTTCCATTCAAGCAGGTACACTGGAATGAGTTTTCAACATCCATCCTTGTTTACTTTTTGCACGTGTATTATCACTTTCCCACATACAGCAAATATGCAGCAGACCATTTCGACAAACATATTTATATAAACGTAAAAAAATCTCCATCAAAAAGGCTTTAATCATAAAATAAAATTGAAAACATAGTGGCAAAAGGTGAAATTGCTCATCATGAGCAATTTCTCCTTTTGCCACAATGTTTTCAACAGTCGTCTGTTTCAGAATTGTCAGAAAGCACTTGTGAACTCTGTTCAATTTCACCTTATTGTATCTGCATTCGGTTAACAGAGACTGAGATACAGCACCAATCTGCATTTACTTCCAATCTGAGACTGATTTGTTGTAAATTTACACACTATAGCTTTCGTAGTTGGTCTTTCAGCGCCAAAGGCAATATTGAGCTTTTTGCAAACAATACAGATTCAGGTGAGGCAGCTCGTAACGAGCTGTCTCACCTGAAATCTGCATTGTTTGGCTGTAAGTTATAAAGATATTCCAAAAATCTTAAAACATGAAAATAGTTTCGTCCGAGTTTTAACATGGAAGAGTCTACTTTAAACAATTCGGCGCTGAAAGGGTTAATATGTCTCTTAAGAGTAGAAACTTCGTGGGCAGCCGTGGTCAGTAAACACCTAGATGCATGATGATATACCGATATTGATCATTGGTCTTGTTACGTTATATTACTATTCTTAACATAGGATTCTAATTTAGGATAGTAGAGTATTTATAGCGTCACATGCACCTGTGAGTAAACATTAAAAATAAATGAAGATAAATAAACGTTATAGATTCAAAAGTATTTTGAATAGTTAGGTAGGGGCTGAAAGATATTCTGACTCATCATTTAATTAAAAGTGAATTATATTCACTGTGTTATATTCATGAGACGTACTCTGGACCATAATAGGTTACGTCGGAAAATTGAAGTCTGTAAAGTAGCAGAATAAAAAGGGATGTAACCGGGAACTAAATTCGAAGCTGTAAGCGGTATTTACCTCCCTTGAATTGGAGTGAGGTTTTATCATATTGGCATTACGTTTGATCACACATACTTAATTACTAAATATATATATTCGTTGCGTTCAAATTTCAGCTACTTTTTCTAACGTGCTAAGATGTATTTTATCATACCTTTCCAATGTGTTTTACTTCTTTGTTTTATAGTAACGAAAACATTGATAAATACCAGGGACATATAAACAGTGTTTATATGTCTCTGATAAATACACACAGATTTATATATGTTGGCAAAATACCTTTGTTTTAAATTTCGAATTCCAGGGATTAGCTTTCTTTAGGCTTTCTTGGTCGGGGCCTCTAACATTTGATCTGTAAAAATCTATCTATCTAGCTGAGAAAAAGTTCATTGGGGATATTCCCCGGATCCAACGTAACACTTGTCGCCCCGACTTTCTAAAATGATTTGCCCTATATAATGTTTTTTCTAGTATTCCCGCATATGCTTTTATTGTGCTGACTCTTGTGTTCATTTAATAGAACATATTTTATTTATATAAATATACTAACCCGCCTATACAACTAACGGGGGACAGCTATTTCACATCATTTTTATGTGAAGTTTTCATAAACGACAATCATTCATGAAAACATATGTGACTCTAATCTCCTCACGATAATTCTAGGCCATTACCAGTATATATAGATGCTTTCTGACGCCTTTCTGACGCGTCTGCAGCAGATGGCTTTTTGAAAACATAGTAACAAAAGAAGAAATTGCACAAAAAGTGCAATTTCTCATTTTGTCACAATGTTTTCCACTTTTAGTCATAGGTTATCCATTCAATTATAGAGATTTTCCATTATTTGACAAAATATGTTCAACGTCGTCTGCTGCAGAATTGTCGTATGAGGGTAAGGGTTAATAAACATTGGGTCTCGCGAGATATCAATGTTCTACGCCCCTCGTTGTATAACACCGAACTCAGTATCGCTACTGCAACATCATTTTTCCTAAAATGTATTCGACTGTTTGATATCGTTAAATACATATTTGTAAAAAAAGACATTAAGCTGTTGAAGCATGTCAGTTTGCTTCTCATCATTACACAAAATTTTGTTAACTCTAGCGATAAGTGATTACCATTTTACTCTTTCTGATTCAATTGCATAGCCTTTAACCCTTTCACATATTATTATAACAAATCTGCAGCAGACAAATTTGAAATCATTAAGTCGAAATATAGAAACTCTTTATAAATGAAAGAACAACTATTGCACTAAGTTGACAACACTCTGGTAAAACGAGAAATTGCTTATGGTGAGCAATTTCACCTTTTCCCACAATGTTTTCAAACGTCGTCTGGCTGCTGCAGATGCATCAGAAAGCGTCTGTATGTGGGAAAGGGTTAAGTTAAAGTGTTTGTGGCGAACCCTTTCATGACGCTAATGTAACCGGTGACGTAGGTGTTAACGTAATATAGGATATCATTTCACATCATCCGGGCAACTATTATTATCCTATCGGAACTATTTTTCACAAGGAAATTATTTTTTATCTCATCTCTGTATATTTCTAAAATCATTCGTTGTTATCTTATAGGCGTACTCAACCCAAAATCTATTTTTCTATTTATCTAAAGATCTTACATTGAGTCAGATGTAGACAAGTTACTATAGATACACAACATAGGAAACCACAATTAATATGCGCAGACTTATCCGAACCGACACATATTGTCTGAGGGGGATAGAGGTATAGAGTAATGATTCCTGAAACAGAAAATCCACAGGAGACGAAACTGAGTGTCTATCCGGGGTTGCCTGCGTGGCATGCTTAGGCTGATCCGAGTCGATACATTACGCAGAGTTCACGATGTTGGTTTTCTCGCGGGACGGCTCATAGAACAGAACATAACAGAACATAATTTTATTAACGTGTATATATATATATATATATATAAATGTATCTTGTTAAATACAAAACATTATTACATAATATTTAACATCATGTGATGTGTAGGGGAAATTGATCCATTCACACCTAGGGGACGAAAAGTCGGAGGGTCGAAATAAATACTACGGTCAGTTTCGTTTCTCGTCTACTCTCTATGGTTCACGGTTGAGTGTTAACATAAACCTGACTAATTAGTAGTAGCCACTGTCTAGAAACCCTTTCCCACATACAACAAATCTGAAGCAGACAACTTAGAAATCATCTAAGTTGAGTTGAGCCATTTCTCCTTTCGCCGCAATGTTTTCAAAAGCTGTATGATGTAGAGGAGTCGAAAAGCGCATGAATGTGGGAAAGGTTTAACTCTTTCAGCGCCGAATTGTTTAAAGTAGACTCTTCCATGTTTTAAATCTGTGTGTCCTTTTTTTTCCTTGTAATAAAAGTTTGGACTATTTTGATAAATAAAAGGCAAACAATGCTGATTTCAGGTGAGACAGCTCGTTGTTTGCAAAATCGTCAATATTGCCTTTGGCGCTGAAAGAGTTAAGAAAACAACGCGATACTAACTGAAATGTCAAATAAAGCAAAATACTAATGTTTTCTCAGTCATAACGTATCTGAATGCGTGTGCTGGTCAAGTCTTTGGCATCAGCTTTTTACAATTTTTCGGTATTATGGACGCCAGTCAGTTTTGAAAATTAAACTGTCGGACATTGTGTGTTATGCATTTGTAATGACATGTGAACTTTACAGTGTAATCTCTCGCTATCATACCTTTGTATACCGACAACCTATGATGATAGTTTCCCTATTCAAACGAAAAGCAAATGAGGAAATTGATAATTTTGACTTAACTCTTTCAGCGCCGAATTGTTTAAAGCAGACTCTTCCATGTACAAAATCGGTCGTCTCCATTTCTCATATAAAAAAAGTTTTGGAATATTCTGATTATTTAAAGGCAAACAATGCTGATTTCAGGTGAGACAGCTCATTATGAGCTGACTCACCTGAATCAGTATTGTTTGCAAAACCCTCAATATTGCCATTGGCGCTGAAAGAGTTAAGATGTTATATAGGGGTTGCAGTGGAAAGTATTGTCAGAAAGGGGGAACATGTAATGAACAATATTCTCCATTTCCGATAATGTTTCGCAAAGCTATCTTCCTAGCAGGAGATATTTTAAACCTCTTACCAGCAGCTGTACTTCCTACCCTACGCCAGATGTTACTGTGGAGAAGTGTCACTGTATTCCATTAATTAAACCTTTCCCTCATATAGACGCTTTCTGACGCCTCTGCAGCAGACGGCTTTTTGAAAACATAGTGACAAAAGAAGAAATTGCACAAAACGTGCAATTTCTCCTTTTGCCACAATGTTTTCCACTTTTTGTCATAGGTTATCCATTTAATTGTGGAGATTTTCTATTTTTTGACAGAATACATTCAAAGTCGTCTGCTGCAGAATTGTCGTATGAGGTAAAGGGTTAACACACACAAGGACTGTACTTACAAGTTTTACTCTTTCCCACGTACAGCAAATCTCTAGCAGATGACTTTGAAAATATCCATGCAAACTATTTACAATGTCTATAAATATTGAATAGAGTTGAAAATATTCGTACACAATATTTAAGTGTTCATTATTACAAACGTTCAATCTTGAAGTATTCTTGTAACTTTGCAGAGCGTCCGCCTTGGGTGCGAGATGTTGCGGGTTCGATCCCTCTAGTACTGGTAACTTACCCAGGAAACTCCGAGATAAAACTAAAAAAATGTTGAAAGTGGCGTAAAACACCAAACAATCAATCAATCAAAGTATTCAGCTGCAGATGAAACACGTCTATATGTGGGACAGGGTTTATGTTTACATAAAGACTACATATTGAAACCATTTAAAATCACGATGTACAAGTATGTACATATTCAATAGAAAACGTTTCAAGTGTTAACATCGTATTAGCATATTAATATAGGGAAGATTAAGTTTCTTGATCATGACAGTGGATCTCGTCTTTGAGCCCTTTCCCTTTTGAAGACGCATTTCGACATATACAGCAGACGGCTTTTAAAAACATTGTAACAAAGGGAGAAATTGTTCCATGAACTTACTGTAAAAGTATAAAATATCACAACATGTTTATATGCGTATATGTATGTTTAATGGAGCGGTGCAGTCTCGACCGATTTTCACCAGATCAACCTACGCATCATCTATTCAGATGATGATTTAAGTAACTTAAGAAAAAGTAATGTCCTTCTGGCTCCAATATCATAGATGTATAGACGGATATGTGTTTACATTTGAGCCGTTCCACGAGAAAACCAACACTATTGACTCTGCATAATGTATCGACCCAGATCAGCCTGTGCAGTCTGTGCAGGCTGATCCGGGCCGATGCATTCCGTCTCAGGGGGGAATAGGTATAAAGTAATGATTCCTGAAACAGAAAATCCACAGGGGCGAAAAGTGTCTGCCCGGTTTAGCCTGCACGGCATGCTTAGGCGATCCGGTTCGATACTTTACGCAGTCAACAATGTTGGTTGTCTCGTGGAACGGTTCATTTGTAATGAATACATCGTTCTTGTTATGGATCATCGTTCAATCTAGGATGTGTCAAGAGATGTAGATACTCTCGCTAGGGTCACATGCTCTTTAGTAACGAAACGGATTATGCACCTAACACATTAATCAGTGTACATATCATAAAGGAGTATGGCATGATAGCGTAAAGACTACACAGAATACAAACACATATTGTATAATGAGGCAGCAAAGGCGTTCCATAGTAAAATATATGTCGTTGTTATATTTAGTTTCGTCGTCCTAATGTTATTTTGATTAATGCAATTAAAAAAAGTATCGTGTATCGTACACACATCGGACGGTGATATGAAAAGCCAGGAGAGAATAAAACATTAAGTGACAGTTCAACACCATACAGGCGTATCTAAGAGTTAGCAAGTGGAACGCCAAATCCTTTCTCATATATCGCATCTACAGAAGACGACGTTTGACAACAGTGTGACAACAGTGTGACAACAGTTGTGACAACAGTGTGACAACAGTGTGACAACAGTGTGACAACAGTGTGACAACAGTGTGACAACAGTGTGACAACAGTGTGACAACAGGTGAAATACCAATAACGAATATTCTCTCCCATTCCAGAAGGAGTTTAAATCCTTTTTCAATGACTAAACTTTGTAGAGATGTGTCGTAGTTTTCATTTATGACTTGAACTGTAAATAACTTCATAGCTTTTTATGAAACGTTTCGTTTATTTGAGTTGTTTAAATATTTGCTAAACATCTGAATTTTCCCTTCGAGTACCATATATATTAACACACAATAATACTTGCCTGGGCATCCATGATGAAAGATCTAACTGATCATGACATGTGAACTTTACAGTGTAATTTCTCGGTATCATACCTTTGTATGTCGACAACCTATGATGATAGTTTCCCTATTCAAACGAAAAGCAAAATGGGAAATTGATAATTTTGACTTAACTCTTTCAGCGCCGAATTGTTTAAAGTAGACTCTTCCATGTACAAAATCGGTCGTCTCCATTTCTCATATAATAAAAGTTTTGGAATATTCTGATTATTTAAAGGCAAACAATGCTGATTTCAGGTGAGACAGCTCATTATGAGCTGACTCACCTGAATCAGTATTGTTTGCAAAACCCTCAATATTGCCATTGGCGCTGAAAGAGTTAAGATGTTATATAGGGGTTGCAGTGGAAAGTATTGTCAGAAAGGGGGAACATGCTTGTAATGAACAATATTCTCCATTTCCGATAATGTTTCGCAAAGTTATCTTCCTAGCAGGAGATATTTTAAACCTCTTACCAGCAGCTGTACTTCCTACTCTACGCCAGATGTTACTGTGGAGAGGTGCCACTGTATTCCATTAACACACACAAGGACTGTACTTGCAAGTTTTACTCTTTCCCACGTACAGTAAATTCCTAGCAGATGACTTTGAAAATATCCATGCAAACTATTTACAATGTCTATAAATATTGAATAGAGTTGAAAACATTCGTTCAAAATATGCAAGTGATTATTGTTACAAATTTTCAAAATATCTATGCAAACTATTTAAAATGTCTATAAATATGAACATAGTTGAAAATATTCGTACACAATATTTAAGTGTTTATTATTACAAATGTTCAATCTTGAAGTCTTCTTGTAACTTGACAGAGCGTCCGCCTTGGGTGCGAGATGTTGCGGGTTCGACCCCTCTAGTACTGGTAACTTACCCAGGAAACTCCGAGATAAAACTAAAAAAATGTTGAAAGCGGCGTAAAACACCAAACAATCAATCAATCAAAGTATTCAGCTGCAGATGAAACACGTCTATATGTGGGACAGGGTTTATGTTTACATAAAGACTACATATTGAAACCATTTAAAATCACGATGTACAAGTATGTACATATTCAATAGAAAACGTTTCAAGTGTTAACATCGTATTAGCATATTAATATAGGGAAGATTAAGTTTCTTGATCATGACAGTGGATCTCGTCTTTGAGCCCTTTCCCTTTTGAAGACGCATTTCGACATATACAGCAGACGGCTTTTAAAAACATTGTAACAAAGGGAGAAATTGTTCCATGAACTTACTGTAAAAGTATAAAATATCACAACATGTTTATATGCGTATATGTATGTTTAATGGAGCGGTGCAGTCTCGACCGATTTTCACCAGATCAACCTACGCATCATCTATTCAGATGATGATTTAAGTAACTTAAGAAAAAATAATGTCCTTCTGGCTCCAATATCATAGATGTATAGACGGATATGTGTTTACATTTGAGCCGTTCCACGAGAAAACCAACACTATTGACTCTGCGTAATGTATCGACCCAGATCAGCCTGTGCAGTCCGTTCAGGCTGGTCCGGGCCGATACTTTCCGTCTCAGGGGGGAATAGGTATAAATTAATGATTCCTGAAACAGAAAATCCACAGGAGGCGAAAAGTGTCTGCCCGGTTTAGCCTGCACGGCATGCTTAGGCTGATCCGGTTCGATACTTTACGCAGTCAACAATGTTGGTTGTCTCGTGGAACGGTTCATTTGTAATTAATACATCGTTCTTGTTATGGATCATCGTTCAATCTAGGATGTGTCAAGAGATGTAGATACTCTCGCTAGGGTCACATGCTGTTTAGTCTAAACCCTGTTTGAAAGGTAAGCGCTACTTTCAATAGAGGTGTTATGTCAGATTTACAACCTTTTTGGTGTCGTAATTGATTTTATAACGATATGAACCCTTCTGTTGGAAGACTTACACAATTCGGAATTTCTCAACAGTTTACGTTCAGATCTACCTGTACTTGTACATGTAGTCTTATCGGAATCTTCACAAGTTGACAGAAGCTTCTATCAAGCTTATGTAAGTAATGTGTAGTTTAAACTTTCTTATTGTACATGGATTGTGAAACAAGCTGTCAGCTTATCGAGGGCTTGGCGTGAAACGGTTGTAACTAAAATTGGTATTTTTTTACCAAGGTTATTTACCTCGCCATAAAGTCTTTATAAGCGTTAAATCATTTTTCTTGGTAAACAATGGAAATTTAGGTGCCATTGCTCGTTCTGAGCAATGGCACCTAAACTTGCATCATTGTTTACAAAAGGGTAAAAATTGCCCCTAATCCAGGGTTTTCAAAATAGGTTTTGAGTTACAACTGTTTCACGCCAAGCCCTCGTTATATTAAACACGTTCGATGTTTGTTTCCTGGAGACTTTTTAGAAACAGTACTCGTTTTGTGCGGAAAAATCCCAAAGGTAGAAGCCGTACTATATTACTAAGACTGTTCTCATATACAGATCAACGTTTACACTTTCCCACGAACAAGTTAATATGTGTATGTTTACAAACCTATGTAGGAGCACAAACCATATGTTTTACGGGTAATGGCTGTAAGTACACTTGGTTACAATATTGATTAGTTTGTATATAGCACTATGTGTGTTAAACACCACACAACAAGAAAAGCTGCGGACGAAGATCATTTGAGCCGTCCGCGAGAAAACCCACATTATGGACTCTTAGTAATGTATCGATCCATACCAGCCTGCGCAGTCCGCGCTGGCTAATCCGGGCCGACACATTCCGTCTTAGGTGGAAAGAGGTCGTGTCGATCCGTGTCGATACTTTACGCAGAGTCCACAATGTTGGTTTTCTCGCGGGACGGCTCAATTGCGTCTTTGCGTAAGTATACTGTGGGTTTCATGTTAAACTAGTGTAATTACACTCGATACGTGATGTAGTTATAAACCTTTTACGTGAAGTCATCGATATGTGTGATTCATGCTCTCCAGTAGCCTGTGTGACTAGTATAGATAGATATTCATGTATCTGAATAAATTACGTTTCTTAAGAAACAATTTGAAAGTTGTTGTTTTCCTCTTTACTTTTATTTAACCCATTCAGCTTACTCTTATCACGCTCGATGTCTGCTTCCTGGAGACTTATCCTGTATTCGCGCCGTTTGTATGGGGAAAAAGTGCCGAAAGCAGAACCCGCTCATCATGGCATTTGAACCTTTGGTAAGAGAGGTCGACGCTCAACCACTGCACCACTGTCTTCCAAATTAATGTGTGTATCAAGTTATTTGTCTCATTGGTGTAAAGAGTTGTTGGTTGTCAATCTTGCAGTTTATTGAGGGTCGTTAGAAATGTATATAAAGTCAGCATGGTTTATAACCAAAAGAGCAATAGAAACAATGATATGAGTGATGAGAAAGTGGTAATTAACCATGGAAATAATGGAAAATGGGAAAATTGTCACAAGCACAAGCATCATTCTGAAACGAAGTTGAAACAATTGAGGTAAAACGTGAATTTTCTTCTACTATAATCTTTTTTCGCTTATTACAAACTTTTTCAGCCATGCAGACGCGTTTGTCGCATCTACATATTAAATATAACATTTACGAAATCTTGCATTTCAAATACAACATTTTGTATTAATTGATGACAGAATTTTAAACGAGCACTAAATTTAAGATTAAGAGACATCATGGATTATCATGATAAATGTATAATTTAAAAACTAGAACTAATTTGCATAAATGTAATGCGCAGCATTCCTAAGAACGTGAGTTCGTAATGCGTAATGCGAATAGCAGGTGCTCAGATGAGTCTGCATACGCTCACTATCACCTAAACATTCAGTCACAATAGATAGCGCATGGCGGTCGGGACAACTGCACATTTCCAAACATAATGAACATAAAGCTTGAAAACGCCGGCGTCTTGGTCGGTTAGCAAATATTGATGTGGTGGATAATGAGAAAAATCATATATAAACCTATCTCTACCAGGGACCAGGTCGTTTTGGACGAGTTTCTGCGGAAATTATTGCCCGAATCGAGCAAGGTGGTAAAATGCCGTTGCACACCTTGTCATTATTATAACACTATATGGACGTTAAGAGGGGCTATTTATAGTAACACGTGCGGGATTCCCTAAATTACCATTACGATCATTTTTATCATAGCGTATAGACAATATAGAGAGAATTTTTGAGTATTTTAACGAGGTAATGCTTTATTTTCAGCATTTTTAGCTGTAATAGAAATTCGGACGCCTGTGCATACATGTGCATCATATTAACGTACATATTCACTATAATACCCCCTTGCTATATGTATATCATGCATTGTAGAAAAACAAAAGTAATAACTCAAAATGTAAGCCATAAACATTATTTTAAAAAATTAAAGCAAAGTTCAACAATAAAATGAGTCTTGGATATTTGGATGCCTAACACAAATACCGAGTGCATGTTATATCAAAGCTCCCCATCTAAGGATTTATTGCGAAATAGTTAACTCTACATGACGAGAGTAAATACACTTAAAATCATCATCATCATCATCATCATCATCTAACGAAGCTGCTCGCTAAGTAGTTAATTAAATGGCTAGGATAATACATGCAACATCATCATGTCTAACGAAAATTAACACAATATTTCATTTTTCCGCTGAAAATATTTAGACAGCGAATTTTATTTACAAAATTGTATTTTTTAAAAGCATAAACAAAAGTGATCCTTTACAGTTACGCCGAAATCTCGTGACCGTATATACCTGTACTACGGTCTGATGGAAAAACAACGTAACATACTTTATATGTATAAGCATACGTTACAGTTATTCTTCAATCGTATAAGTGTTTGTTTTTGTGTGCCATACGAGTGAAGTACATCTGTAGTTTGGGACGTAAAATATATGTCGTTGTTATATTTAGTTTCGTCGTCCTAAAGTTATTTTGATTAATGCAATTAAAAGAAGTATCGTGTATCGTACACACATCGGAAGGTGATATGAAACGCCAGGAGAGAATAAAACATTAAGTGACAGTTCAATACCATACAGGCGTCTAAGAGTTAGCAAGTGGAACGCCAAATCCTTTCTCATATATCGCATCTACAGAAGACGACGTTTGACAACAGTGTGACAACAGTGTGGCAACAGTGTGACAACAGTGTGACAACAGGTGAAATACCAATAACGAATATTCTCTCCCATTCCAGAAGGAGTTTAAATCCTTTTTCAATGACTAAACTTTGTAGAGATGTGTCGTAGTTTTCATTTATGACTTGAACTGTAAATAAATTCATAGATTTTTATGAAACGTTTCGTTTATTTGAGTTGTTTAAATATTTGCTAAACATCTGAATTTTCCCTTCGAGTACCATAAATATTAACATACAATAATACTTGCCTGAGCATTCATGGTGAAAGATCTAACTGATCACTGCTTTACAGACGTTTCTTAAAACGTCTGTGTATCATAGGCAAACAGTTCGGAACCAGGAACCAGATCAGACTGCGCGGATATAGTTTAAAAACAAGATAAATATGAACATATGAGCCGTCCAAAACTAACATTATGGCCTCTTCGTAATGTATCGACCCAGATCAGCCCGCGCAATCCGCGCAGACTGATCCGGGCCGACACATTCCGTCTCGGGGAAAAGAGGTATAGAGTAATGATTCCTGAAACAGTGTCTATCCAGGTTAGCCTGCGCGGCATGCTTAGGCTGATCCGGTTCGATACATTACGCCGAGTCCACAATGTTGGTTTTCCTCGCGGGACGGCTCATATGTTATATTAACTTACAGATTGATAATTTTTAGTTTCAGGATTCATAGATTTAAATGTTTTGTGATAAAAAACGCTCTTGAATAGTGTCAATTCATTTAAGTGATTGGCTGATTGAAGTTAATCGTGCATGCGTTTCCAGGCTCTCTGTCTCTCTGTGTGTGTCTCTCTCTCTGTCTGTGTGTGTGTGTGTGTGTGTGTGTGTGTGTGTGTGTGTGTGTGTGTGTGTGTGTGTGTGTGTGTGTGTGTGTGTGTGTGTGTGTGTGTGTG
Organism: Serripes groenlandicus; assembly: GCA_031761405.1. Taxonomy (NCBI): domain Eukaryota; kingdom Metazoa; phylum Mollusca; class Bivalvia; order Cardiida; family Cardiidae; genus Serripes; species Serripes groenlandicus. The sequence continues at coordinate 148,259,398 of JASEVX010000001.1, read as the reverse complement.
TGTGTGTGTGTGTGTGTGTGTGTGTGTGTGTGTGTGTGTCTCTCTCTCTCTCTCTCTCTCTCTCTCTCTCTCTCTCATCTCTCTCTCTCTCTCCTCTCTCTCTCTCTCTCTCTCTCTCTCTCTCTCTCTCTCTCTCTCTCTCTCTCTCTCTCTCTCTCTCTCTCTCTCTCTCTCTCTCTCTCTCTCTCTCTCTCTCTCTCTCTCTCTCTTTCTCTCCCCCCACAGACAACTGGCTACCTACTAACTACCCACATACCATTTTAGCCCATTAGCGAAAGACAAATAACGCTAATGTCAATAAGCTTTGATAATTATCGGAAAAAATAAATGGCAGATGAGAGATTTGAACTCACGGCTAGGGCGGCTCGATCAGATCAGACAAACCCTTACGCCTGCTTAGTTTAATCAACATATTTAGTACTCGTCAGAAACTTCTGAAAGCAACTTTCCATATATGTGATTTGTGAAAAGCGTATATCTTGATAGAAATGCACAGATATGCAGACTGTTTCGGTTCTGTACTGATTTCACAGGCCAGAATGAACAGGTTCATAAATAAAGTGAATGTCGATACACAGCGTTAAGCACTCATTATGTTCATCCTTTCTTTTTTAGAAATAAAGTCTTCCTGCAATTCCTGGTTTTAATCCTTTGGATAAGATCATTATGAAAAATAATAACGAAAAAGCTATGTCACTTTTGTAAATATTACTTTATATTAATACTGACGTATTGCATATTATATCCTGTTTAACCCTTACCTTGCTATACCCTACTTTAGACAACAGTTATGCTCTTTATGCCGTTTTGTACGGCTTATAACTACAGCCATACACGTTTCGACGAACTTATTTTGATCTACATTGTTTGAAACACTTGAATCAATATTTAGCCGAAAAACTGAGAAAGAATTTATCAAAAAACAATGTTGGTGATACCAGTTGCAGAAATATAACGGAACAAGGGTAAACACCATGAATTAAGCTGGTTACATTTGATCGAAATAATCGTAGTACTGAAGCCAGTCTGTAAACTCGTTATCTGAGGTTAAAACTCTCATAAAGCCATATTAAACCTTATCTGTACACATCATACATCACGTGCTTCAGACGGTACACTCTGGTCAACGATTCAAATCCTGCCATAAGTAATATTCCTTCCGAGGATTGACAAATTGTAAGATCATTTTATCAAGACAGTACTAATTGAACGACCCTCAAAGCATTAAGTACATCTGGTAGCGTTAGAAGTAAATATTTGCAGTCTTACCTGTGCAAGGACTCGCTTGAGAGAGTATTCGTTTGATAAGAGTTGTTATTTTATCGGGTCGTCAGTGACCGAAACAATCTCGAGGATAACAGGTTTTACACTTGACGTTTTAGGCTAAGTTGTAAATAATAGCTAGACGATTTCTCATAAAGAAATTTCAACATGGCTGATATAAGTACAAAAACCGGGGAAAAGAACGAGTTTGGAACGCTGGATTACGTACTGTTTTCTCTGATGTTCTGTGCGTCTGCCGCTATTGGATTTTACCATGCCTATAAAGATAGGAACAAGAAGAATGACGAGGACTTCCATCTTGCTGGACGGAACATGCACCCGATTCCAGTGAGCTTATCCCTCGCAGCAACATTCATGTCGGCATTAACTTTGCTTGGTACCCCGGCTGAGATTTACACCAATAATACCATGTTTTACTGGATACTCGTGGCCATGTTAATTGCTACGGTTAGCTCTGCCCATATATTTATTCCTATATTCTACAGACTTAATAAAACGAGCTGTTTCGAGTACGTTGAACTTAGGTTTGGATTTGCTGTGCGAATAATTGCTAGTTTGCTGTTCCTTCTTCAGACTTTGGTTTACATGGGATTTGTTCTATACGCACCATCATTAGCTTTCGAGGCCGTTACAGGAGTTTCATTATGGGGGACCATGATAGGCGTTGCTGCTGTGTGCACACTTTATACCACGCTCGGAGGAATGAAGACAGTGCTATGGACAGACAGTCTTCAATTGACCATAATGTTTATAGGACTGATCGCTGTTCTTATTGAAGGGTCTAAAGCCACCGACGGATTCGCAAACGCATGGAAAATAGCTGAAGCCAACAAGAGGATAACATTTGATGATTGGTCATTTGACCCTAAAACAAGACACAGTATATGGACAGTGGCGATCGGTGGTTCATTCTTTTGGACATACCTATATGGCGTCAATCAAGCCCAGGTGCAGAGGGCAAGCTCATTGAGATCATTGAAAAGAGCACAGATTGCAATATGGCTAAATTTCCCGAGCCTGATAGTCATCGTCACATTGACGTGTATGATAGGTATCGTGATGTTTGCACTATACAGCGACTGTCATCCAATAAAGTATGGACTGGTAAGCAGAAACGACCAATTGCTGCCTCTGTTTGTCCTTGATGTGCTCGGTAATATACCCGGTATGCCAGGTGTATTCGTGGCTTGTATATTTAGTGGGAGCCTAAGTACCATCTCCTCTGGTTTGAATGCCATGTCAGCTGTTATTCTTGAAGACTTTATAAAGCCATCTCCCGTTGGGCGAAAGCTTTCTGGTAAGAAAGCAATCATAGTATCGAAAGTGTTGGTGCTACTCGTTGGTGGATTGCAGTTCGGCATTGCTGTAGCCATATCGAAGTTTAGCGGGTTGATATTACAGTTTTCCTACAGCATGTACGCCGTTCTGGCTGGACCACTCATGGGACTATTTGTTTCTGGAATGTTCGTTCCTTGGTCAAATCACATTGGTTCCATCGCTGGACTCATTCTTTCGCTAGCCTTCATGTGTTGGTTAGCCATTGGATCGCTGATAGAAAAACCAAGTAGCCTTAATCCACCTTCACCTACCTTCACGACAGGTTGTAATTACAACGTGTCTGGTTTCACAACAGCAGCTCCGGTTACCTCCTATACCGGATCATTAACAACAACAGAGGAACCACTCTTGTACGATTTTTACAGAATCTCCTACTTGTGGTACACCGGTTTGGGGATGATTGTCAACATTTTTATCACACTGTTTGTCAGTCTAGTTACAGGATATACAAGACCATCTACTATAGATGGAAGTCTGATGTGCCCTATATTTGATATCATGTTTCCTTTCCTTCCGGAATCCATTCGCAAACCGCTGAGGTTTGGTGTTGTGTATAAGAAAGAATCAAAATACGTCGATGAAAAGGCCGACATTGAAAACGAAACTGGGACAAGTAACTATGCATATGAAGGAGAAGAAACAAAACATTCAACTGATTCGGATCTCACAACAAAAATGTAAATCCATTTTTTTTCTTTGGTGTTTAACGCCACTTTCAACATTGTTCAAATATATCACGGCGTGTTCTGGGTAAGTTACCATTACTACTGGTCCATCCTGACATCAGCCAGCAGTAATGGTAATCTCACGTTTCTGAGCACCAAGGAGGGAAGCGATTAATCTGTTAAAATATTTGGTGTAAATATATTTCATCAATCATTCACATATAATTTCGTACGGTCAATATGACCTGTGGGGCTTGTCAGTGAGATTGTGCATTCAGTTATAGCAATAACATAGTAGGCATTATATGTTTAATCACCGATTTATCCATTGATATATAAACAAAAATAACTAGTGTACAGTGGACTCGGTAACTTAAACATGCCATATCTCGAATATATGGCTGAACTTCAACCAAATCCTAGAATGGATATGTTCTTTTTTAAAACAGCGTAACAGCAGTTCTGCGGCTCTATTTTCTTGATATGATTTTATCACCAACTTACTTTTTAAATTAGTATTTGAAGTAAAAGTTAGAAAATATCTACGAATAAAAAATCCATTACATGTATTGAATAGGGTTGATATCATTGTAGCAAAATGTAAAATGTACTTATTAAGAGCAATGTCTCCGTTTGCAACAATGTTGTCAAAATTCGTCTGCCACAGAGACGTTATGAAGGGTTTGTATGTGGGAAACGTTTCAGTTTTATTTTCCACTACATACCGGGTCCGCTACGATCCAAATAATGTTTTCATTACCAAAAATCGTATCTTTTACCTATTAAGCATCATTGTGTTAAAACCAAATAGTAATAAATATTATAGAAAATTTCGCTCTTGCTTGTATTTTCAAACCATGAAACTAAACAGTGGGACATCTCAGGTGTGAGTTTGTTTGTTTGTTTTATTGGGGTTTGACCCCGCTTTCAACATTATTTCAGTTATATCACGGCGACAGTTCACTTATCCATGATCCCTGGTTAAACAAACCAGTACTAGGCTAGAAAAAGTGCCTTGCCCAAGGGCACTCCACCATGACCGTTGTGCCGCGACTGGGGATCGAACCCGGGACAACCGGTTTCAAATCCCCAACACTAACCACTCGACTACAGCGGATTCCTCACAGGTGTGAGACGTCAATTGTATCAATACAACTTTGGAGGAGGAACATGGGTATATCTCAATACTACAATTTTTAAAAAGCTCTTTAATCCCTTTCTCGCATGCAGACGTATTTTGGCGCAATAGCAGCATACAACTTTTGAAAACATTGTTGCCTAAGGTGAATATAGTAAAACTCTGATTTATTGAGATTTTTCATGTTTTTGTCAATAAGTTTTGAAAGTCGTCTGATGCAGAATTGTTGTATGTGGTTAAGTACACTTAATATCCGTGTGTTATATTAAAGATAATGCTTTTGATAATTGAGCCGTTCCACGAGAAAACCAACATTGTGGACTCTACGTAAGGTATCGAAGCGGATCAGCCTAAACATGCCGCGCAGCCTAACCCGGACAAACACTTCTCGCCTCCTGTGGATTATCTGTTTCAGGAATCATTTCTCGATACATCTTTTCCCCTGAGACGGAATGTGTCGGCCCGGATTAACCTGCGCGGACTGATGTCCATGATGTTGGTTTTCTCGTGGAACGGCTCAATTACTGATGGTAACACTATCTAAACACTCCTGTCGTCAGTAAACAAATTTTATCTCAAATGTTTTATGTGTTTAATCTGTATTTTGTCATAAAGATGTATTTTAAAACTTTTATTTGCACAAAGAAAAAAAACATTTGAGCCGTTTCACGAGAAAACCATCATTTTAGATGGTCTCTGCGTAATGTATCGACACAGATCAGCCTGCGCAGGATAATCCCGGCCGACACATTCCACAGGGGGGCAAAACGTGTATGTCTGGGTTAGCTTGCGTGGTGTGCGTAGGCTGATCTGGTTCGACACTTCACGGAGTCCACCATTTTTTTTTTTTTCGCGGAACAGCTCATTTAAGCCACGTCACATGTTTCGTGATTATTTTTTATTTATACATGATTGGCAAGTGAAATCAAACTTTATACGTGTTCAGTTGGTATCACAAATTGATGGCGAAAACGAAAGATCCTGTTAAGACTGCTCGAAGCACAAGACTGCACGAAGCAAAATACTGATGTCGATCTGTCCTGGTCGTAAAATCCCGAAAGAAGTATAACCAATTGAGGGTTGAAACTTCCATGGAAACAAAGAAGGACTTCTATAATTGGTATAATCAGATCAAAATACCTTGCTGTGCGTGCATATATTGGCTTTATAAGCTTTATAAGCGTCTGCTCTGCAGCGAGGACTATATGAGCCGTTCCACAAGAAAACCAACAGTGTGGCCTCTGCGTAATGTATCGACCCAGATCAGCCTGCACGGGCTAATCCGGACCGACACATTCCGTCTCTGAGGGGAAAAAAGTACGGAGTAATATTTCCTGAAACAGAAAATCCACAGGGGGAGAAAAGTGTATGTCCGGGTTAACCTGCGCGGTGTGCCTTGGCTGAGCCGGGTCGACACTTTACGCAGAGTCCACAATGTTGGTTTTCTCACGGAACGACTCATATCTGGTGTTAATGAACGTGTTTAAACAAGTGCCCGGAGACAGGGACGTCTTTGTTTGGTTCGGTTACACTACTAGTTTATATTGTACACAGAATTGAAGGGTAGAAAGTTTAGAAACAGGTTTTTGTTCGCTATTTATACCTCTGTATATCACTGCTCTATGCACTCAACATACATTAAAGCCTTTCCCACATACAGCTAATCTGCAGCGGACTGCTTTGAAAACATCCGGGCATAAATATAGAACATGCCTATAAAAGAAAGTATGATTATTGAATCGAGTTGAAAACAGTGGGGCAAAAGAAGAAATTGCTCATAATGAGTGAATGTTTTCACGTATTGTCTGCCGAAGATGCGTCGGTATGCGTCTAAATGTGGAAAAAGGTTAACCCTTTCAGCGCCGAATTGTTTTAAGTAGACTCTTCCATGTTCAAACTCGGACGACTCTATTTTCATGTTCTAGGATTTTTGGAATATCTTTATAACTCACAGCCAAACAATGCAGATTTCAGGTGAGACAGCTCGTTACGAGCTGACTCACCTGAATCTGTATTGTTTGCAAAAAGCTCAATATTGCCTTTGGCGCTGAAAGAGTTTATGACACATATCTTAATTACATGTACTTTCAACTTGGCTGGGTTTACCCTCTCCCACCGGGGACATACACCAATCTGCATCAGACGACATTGAACGCAATATTAAACAATCTTAACATGAAATATTGGTTTTTTATTAGAGTTGAAAACATTGTGGCAAAAGAAGAAATTGCTCATTATGCCCAAATTCTCCTTTTGCCAGAATGATTTCAAAATGTGTCTGCTGCATATGCGCCAAAAAGTGTCTGTATGTGAGGAAGGGATACTATTTGTTTGTAGTACATTTAACTGTATTCGAAAAAGATTGTAACGAGAAAAATAGAAATCCAAAAAACGTATAATATAGAATGGTACTGTGTATGTAACAGGGCACCAGTTAATTTTAATAGAGACCGCCTCGGTTCGATCCCCGGCCGGGTCATACCAAATACTTTAAAAAGTGTAGTAATGGCTGTCTTCCTTGGCTCTCAGGGTTGCGGGGTTAGCATTACGACTGACTGGCTGGTCTCAGGATAAATGGACTATTAGAAATGGAAACTTACTCAGGAAACGCCGTCATAAAACTGGACAAAATGTTGTAGGCGACGTAAAACACCAAACAATCAATTTAACTAGAAATAGTTTAATCCCTTCACCCATACAGCCAGATCTGCAACCTCGGTATTTTTAATGAAACTCTTTATACATAAATCTATAATTGCGCGACATTTGCGCAGTCTGATCTGGCTCTGCACTGTTGGTAAACCATTAACCCTTTCCCTCATACGACAATTCTGCAGCAGACGACTTTGAACGTATTTTGTTAAAAAATAGGCAATCTCCATAATTGAATGGATAACCTATGACAAAAAGGGGAAAACATTGTGACAAAAGAAGAAATTGCACGTTTTGTGCAATTTCTTCTTTTGTCACTGTTTTCAAAAAGCCGTCTGCTGCAGAGGCGTCAGAAAGCGTCTATATGAGGGAAAGGGTTAATTAATAGAGTGTTACAAGACTCATCTGTAAAGCCGTATCAATTTTGATCCTTAAGCATGGGGTACACATGCAGGTCCTTATAGGGATTCTTATAGCACCTCTCAATTATTGAATTGGGTTGAATATATTTAGGCAAAAAATAGATATAACTCATTGTGAGCAATTCCTCCTTTTGCCATTACGTTGCAGATACGTCAACTTGCGCGAGAAAGGGTTAGGTTAGTTTAACACTGCGTTATGATTAAAAAAAATACAATATAATATTAATTCATAAAAAAGTTTAAGAAAACACACTATAGAATGCTTAAATAAGTGATGAAACGGAGACGTGTCAGAAGCAAATGCGTTGTTCTGCATATATAGGTGAACAAGTATTCCACATCGATACGCAGAGGATATTGGCAATCGCATCGCTCGCGATACTCTTTGATGTCCCGTGTCCATCTGTGTCGAATAAAGCCATAGAACAGAGATAAGGAGCGTTCTGCTTGTTCTAAAATCAGTGCTTGCTATTAAAATACAATGACAACGTGTTTATATAACAGTGTTTAAGTACGATTGTGTAAAATAAAGCGTTATTTGGCAAATAAATCCTGACTTCAAGATATATATCCTATTAGCATATGATTCATTCATACATACTATTTGTTTAGGACAGTGTTCTGTATGTTATAATTGGAATAAACAGACACAGTAAGGAGACGATTAAACATTGCTGAATACGATCTATAGCGCAATTCATCATATTTGTCAATTGGGCATACCGAAACCTCAAAGTCAAAGACGAGTTAAACTTGAATACTGAATTTTTACTTCTTTCTTACTAAACATACTAGTTCTTCTTTTTTAATATAATCAGCTTCGTCAGACAACTAGAAGACTAATAACATAACCAAACAGTGCAGACTCAGGCAAGCCTCAACAAAGTTGAACCGAGTGCCATTAACTCAGTCGGTAACGTCGCGTGCTGTCTGGGGTTGTGAGTTCCAACCAAGCTTGGAAAAAAATGTAAAAGTGCGCGAGGCGTCATTTGTCTGCCACCAATGGGCTACAAGTCTATGTGGACAATCAGCCAGTTGCTTGGAAAATATATATGACTAAAAAATGGTTGAAAACGACGTAAAACACCAAATCAATAAATCCATCAAACATGTGTAGGTTGACAGTAATATTGAATCAGATAGTGTTCTATTTTCACTTTCCCGTGACCGCCTATGCTTGAGCGAATATCCCAGAACCCGAGCGAACAATAAGCTTAAACCCGACGTACTAAACTAAATGTGTACGCTTGGCATGAACCAGCAATGTTGACTTGCAGTGTTGTCTGGTATACACGAAGTTGTATGATTACAAAAACGCCTGGTTTTAGTCTGTTTAGTAAATATACAATTTATGTCATTAGATTCTGCAGCGGACAAATACAACTTGATGTTTGGAACCAATAAATGAAAAATGAATCCAACTACTTTCGAAGTTTGAACAGTTCAACCGGTGTGATCCACACAAAGGCTTTCGCTATGCTTGCTACCTATCCCGTATCCAAAATGCGCCGCTATTATTGGTGTATGCCAGACCCGATAATGTAATGTTACTCCGGACCAGAGAGATTTATTGATTGGGGTTTAACGCCGTTTCAACAATGTTTCAGTCATATCTCGGTGGACAACACAAGTCTTTCCAAGCAACTTGCTGCTTTCCCACATATACTGCTATCCCATTGGTGGAAGACGAATGACGCTTGTCGCATTGACTTTTATCTAACGTCGGAAATAATATTCGCCGAGCTAGGGTTCGTCGCTACCGGGGCACAGTCCAAACCAGAGAGAACAACACAGATAGAAAATAGAGAAAAATGGACATGAAATAAAGGGGTCTCATTCTACGAGATACGAGGACGTCGTCCATCGTGCTTTCAATGTGTATCAAAATGTACTTCCAATAAAACGATTATGTATTTAAATATTTCCAAACTAGGCCTCTCTTAAATGTATATCTGGTAAACGAATAAACGGTGTTCCAATGCGTTTCGATGGTTCCCATTTCAAAATCCAGAACCTACTTTATTGGCGTTTTCTTTTTCCATTTGTGAAATGTGGAGCGTGATTAACTCTTGCGACAAGCTTTCAAATGTGAAAACGATCAAACACTGAAGAAAAATAAACCCTCGAAACGTAAATCTACGGAATTTTGCCAAAGCAAAACAAGAAATCTTAGCTTTTTGTGTACTTTTGCAAACATAGGAAAGAAACTTTTTACTCGTTGCAACTGTTGTTAGTTTCACACCATAAACTTTTGATTTACCTTTCTGACAAACCTACATGTAGCCATATAACGGTTCTCAACATGATTGTAAGTATGGCATTTATGTAAATTTGATGAAAATTGTTCATTCAAAATATGCAAACAAAAACCACGAACCATTTACTCGGTGTAATAGTTTCGACCTCACGAAATGTACACTTTTCATCAAATTTCCATAAATGCCGAACTTACAATCATGTTAACAAGAGCTGTCGGACAACAGCGCGTTCTACTATTCTACCGCTTAATAGTTACTGAGATATAGACTCAAATGTAGTTGCATGCAAAACATTAACCAGAATTGCTTAAAGGGTGATAATAATCATTATATGCAGGATAGAGTTATCTAGCTTGATTATTTGCATAGGTGTGATGGTTTGGAAGGGTCATGATTGTAAGTTCGGCATTTATGGAATTTTAATGGAATTTGATGAAAAGTGTACATTTCGTGAGGTCGTCGAAACTATTACACCGAGAAAAATGTCCTACTCGACTATATAACGTTTCAATGGAATGCATCAAGTTGTAACTAAGATATGGACTCTTAATGTATTTGCAAGCAAACCTTTAACCATAATTTCTCAGTAAAAAAAAGGCAACAATTCACATCATATGCAGGATATTTATCTTAATTGGTTCTGTATATAGTCGTAAAATTGTGGAGGGTTGTATTAAGTTTCAATACAATGCTTCAAGAAGTTACTGAGATATGGACTCTTAATGTAGTTTCTTAATGTAGTTGCATACAAAACTTCAACCATAATTTTTAAGTAACAAGAGGGCCAAGATGGCCCTAAATCGATCACCTGAATGGTAGTAAATTAGAAGCAAATATCTGTGAAAATTTGATCAGGAGTTCAAATGAAACTGCAAGGAGTGGACACTCAGTTAAAGAAATAGTTTATCAGTAAAAGCCATTTGTATCTTGAAATCTAACAAGTTCTTAAAAAGAATGGAATTATAAAGTTCTGTAATTTTGCACCTATACTAGCCGCTTTGCTGCTCTGTTTGTCAACGAAATCAATATGGCTTGAACAGTTTTTGTAGAGAGTCACTCAAAGAACATTTCTGCCAAATTATCTAGGAATCTGACAAATGGAGGTTTTTAAAGTTAGGGTATTTTTCTCAATTTCTGATGCCACAGCAACAAAAGTATTACACAGAATGTAAGTCTTTGAACAATTTTGAAAGAGGACCATCAAGGAACATTCCTGTGAAGTAACGATGAAATTGGTCGAGTGGAATGGTAGGAGTTGTCATTTGTAGCTAAAAGTTCAATTTACCCTTTTTTAGATGACGCGAGGTTGCTATGATTTTGTAACCAATCAATACGGCTTGTACAAATTAAGTACAGGATTACTGAAGTAAGATTCCTACTCAATTTTCTTAATATCTGACAAGGACTTAAAAAAACAAGAGGGCCATGACGGCCCTGGATCGCTCACCTTAATTATACAATGCACTGCAATGCAAAACACATCAAGACAATTATTCTAAATGCAACCTCCAGTGTGAACAAGATTTTCCTTCATTTGGCCTAGTGATCTATATTGTTTTTCCTGATATGACCCGTATTCCAACATGGACTAGATATCATCAAGACAACATTCTGACAAATTTTCAACTTGCTCAAAGTTAAAATGCGGCCTCCGGAGTTTGAACAATATTTCCCATTTTCGAACTTGACCTAGATATAATTCAGACAAACATTCTGACAAAATTTCAAGATGCTGAAGCAAAAAATGCGGCATTCAAAGTGTTAACAAGATTTTCCTTCAATTTGGCCTAATAACCTAGTTTTTGAACCTACATGACCCATATTCGAACTTGGCCTAGATAACTTTAAGACAAACATTCTGACAACATTTCAAACTTCTTAAGCAAAAATTGCCGACTCTGTGGAGTTTTAACAAGATTTTCCTTCAATTTGACCTAGTGACCTACATTTTGACCCGACATGACCCATGTTCGAACTCGACCTACATATCATCAAGACAAACATTCTGATAAAGTTTCAAGCTGCTGAAGCAAAACATGCGGCTTCTACAGAGATAACAAGTTTGTCCCTCAATTTGGCCTAGTGAGCAAGTTTCTGACCCAATATGACCTAGATATCTTTAAGACATTCTGGCAAAATTTCAAACTTCTGAAGCCAAAAAAATGCGGACTCTGGAGTTTTAACAAGATTTTCCTTCAATTTGACCTAGTGACCTACATTTTGACCCGACATGACCCATGTTCGAACTCGACCTACATATCATCAAGACAAACATTCTGATAAAGTTTCAACATTTCAAATGTGGCATCTAGAGTGTTAACAAGATTACCCTTCAATTTGGCCTAGTGACCTAGTTTTTGACCCGGCATGACCCGTATTCGAACTTGACCTAGATATCATTCAGACTAAATTTCAAGCTGCTGAACCAAACAAGACCTCAGGCTGAGGGTGTCTCGCCCTTTTAAGAAAATCAGATATTAAATGGTATCACTATGCAAAACGAAAGTAAAGTTGATAAAATGTGAAAAAGTAAGTGTCTGTCAATGCATTGTTATCAACATGTCATGATAAATAATAAACTCACTACATGTGTATATATCTTAATATATTATTACCTAAAAAAGGTCAAGTTCTGCACAATTATGACCTTGACCCTGAAAAATTTGACGTTGACAGATGTTCCATGACCAAACAATACATCTGACAAAATTTCAGAAAATTTCAAGCAGAGGTTGCTGAGATATAAGAAAGGTTAATTTACCTAACAAAGGTCAAGTTCTGCACAATTATGACCTTGACCCTGAAAATTTTGACGTTGACAGATGTCCCATGACCAAACAATACATCTGACAAAGTTTCAGAAAAATTCCAGCAGGGGTTGCTGAGATATAAGAAAGGTTAAGTTTTGAGGTTAACTTACCTAACAAAGGTCAAGTTCTGCACAATTATGACCTTGACCCTGAACATTTTGACGTTGACAAATGTCCCATGACCAAAAAATACATCTGACAAAGTTTCAGAAAATTTCAAGCAGGGGTTGCCGAGATATAGCTTTTTGTAAAAGCGGCCGCCGTCGCCGGAAAAGGGACTGCTATGTCTCACTCCAATATCGTGGGCGAGACAAAAATGCGGCTTCTACAGTGTTAACAAGATTTCCCTTCAATTTGGCCTATTGACTTAGTTTCTGACCCAATATGACCCATATTCGAACTTGACCTATATATTTTTAAGACAAACATTTCAAACTGCTGAAGCAAAAATTGCGGCCTCTGGAGTGTTAACAAGATTTTCCTTCAATTTGACCTAGTGACCTACTTTTTGACCCGACATGACCCATGTTCGAATTTGACCTACATATCATCAAGACAAACATTCTGATGAAGTTTCAACATGCTCAAGTTGAAAATGTGGCCTCCAGAGTGTTAACAAGATTTCCCTTCAATTTGACCTCATATGGCCCAGTTTCGAACTTGTCCAAGATTTGATGGAGATGAATGTTCTGATAAACTTTCTTGAAGATCGGATGCAAAATGTAGCCTGTAGTGTTAACAAGCTCAAATGTTGACGACGCACAACGGACAGACGCCGGACAAAATGTGATCACAATAGCTCATCTTGCACTTCGTACATAGGTGAGCTAAAAATAGAATTTCCAAATGTCATTTTGCCCCTTTTCTGATGCCTCCTGCTTGCCATGCTTTTCAACCAAACAGTATGCCTTGAACAATCTGTGTAGCTATATTGGAAACTGACATGTAGATTCAGAGATTTTTTTCACTTTTTGCCCCCTTTCCGATGCCGCAGCAACCCAAGTTCTGTATGGAATTTAAATCTTTGAACAATTTCGAAAGAGGGCCACCAAAGGAACATTCCTGTGAAGTTTGGATGAAATTAGTCCAGTGGTTTAGGAGGAGATAATGTTTATAGCTTAAAGTTAACGACGGACAAAAAGTGATCAGAATAGCTAACCTTGAGCCTTTGGCTCTAGGCGATCTAAAAAGAGGGTCATAATTTGCATTATATGCTGGAAAGAGTAATAGTACTTGATTGTTTACAAAGGTGTGAAAGTTGGGTAGGTTTGTATAAAGTCTCAATGTAATGCATCAAGTAAATACCGAGATATGGACTCATAATTTAACAAGAGCTGTCGGAGGACAGCGCGCTCGACTATTCCACCGCTTATTTAAGTTACCGAGATAATGGACTCTAATGTAGTTGCATGCAAAACATTAACCACAATTTCTTAGTGGGTGATAATTTGCATTATATGCAGGATAGTGTTATTTAACATGATTATTTTCATAGGTTTGATGGTTAGATAGGGTTGTATAACCTTTCAATGGAATGCATCAAGTAGTTACTAAGATATGGACTCTTAATGTAGTTGCACGCAAACCTTTAACCATAATTTCTAAGTAAAAAAGGGCAACAATTTGCACCATATACAGGATAGAGTTATCTTAATTGGTTGTGTTTATAGTTGTACAATTGGGAAAGGTTGTATAAAGTTTCAATACAATTGTTCAAGTTGTTACTGAGATTACACTCTAAATGTAGTTGCAAAACTTTAACCAGAATTTCTAAGTCCAAAAAGGTCCATAACTTGCATAAAATGCTGGTTGGTAAGGGCTGTATAACGTTTCAATGCAATGCATCAAGTAGTTACTAAGAGATGGTCTCTTTATGTAGTTGCATGCAAAACTTTAACCAGAATTTATAAGTCCAAAAAGGCCATAACTTGCATAAAATGCAGGATAGAGTTATCATACTTGATAATCTACATAGGTGTGATAGTTGGGTAGGGTTGTATAAAGGTTCAATGCAATGCATCAAGTATATACTGAGACGTGGACTCTTAATTTAGTTGCACGCAAAACTTTAACCAGTATTTCTAAGTAAAAAAAGGGCCATAACTTGCATAAAATGCAGAATAGAGCTATCATACTTGATAATCTACACAGGTGTAATAGTTGGGTAGGGTTGTAGAAAGTTTCAATGCAATGCAGCAAGTAAATACTGAGATATGGACTCTTAATTTAGTAGCACGCAAAACTTTAACCAGAATTTCCAAGTAAAAAAAAGTGCCATAACTTGCCTAAAATGCAGGATAGAGTTATCTAACTTGTTAATCTACATAGGTGTAATAGTTGGGTAGGGTTGTATAAAGGTTCAATGCAATGCATCAAGTATATACTGAGATATGGACTCTTAATTTAGTTGCATGCAAAACTTTAACCAGAATTTCTAAGTAAAAAAAGGGCCATAACTTGCATAAAATGCAGGATAGAGTTATCTTAGATAATAATCTACACAGGTGTGATAGTTGGGTAGGGTTGTAGAAAGTTTCAATGCAATGCATCAAGTAAATACTGAGATATGGACTCTTAATTTAGTTGCACGCAAAACTTTAACCAGAATTTCTAAGTAAAAAAAGGGCCATAACTTGCATAAAATGCAGGATAGAGTTATCTAACTTGATAATCTACATAGGTGTGATAGTTGGGTAGTGCTGTATAAAGTTTCAATGCAATGCATCAATTAAATACTGAGATATGGACTCTTACTTTAGTTGCACGCAAAACTTTAACCAGAATTTCTAAGTAAAAAAGGGCCATAACTTGCATAAAATGCAGGATAGAGTTATCTAACTTGATAATCTACATTGGTGTGATAGTTTGGTAGGGTTGTAGAAAGTTTCAATGCAATACATGTAGTATTTAAGAACTTGCATGCAAAACCTTAACCAAAGTGTGACGTGGACGCCGACGCCGACGCCAGGGTGAGTAGTATAGCTCTCATATTCTTCGAATAGTCGAGCTAAAAAGGGCCATAACTTGCATAATATACAGAATAGAGATATCCAACTTGATAATCTACATAATAGTGATAGCTGGGTAGGGTTGTAGAACGTTTCATTGCAATACATGTAGTATCTAAGTACTTACATACACAACCTTAACCAAGGTGTGACGAGGACGCCAGGGTGAGTAGTATAGCGCTCCTATTCTTCGAATAGTCGAGCTAAAATGGGCCATATCTTATTTAAATGCAGGATAGAGTTATCTAACTTGATAATGTATATAGGTGTGATAGCTGTATCAAGTTTCAATGAAATGCATCAAGTAAATAGCGAGATATGGACTCTAAATGTAGTTCCAAGCAAATCTTTTACCAGAATTTCTAAGTAAAAAAAGGGCCACAACTTGCATAAAATGTAAGATATAGTTATCAAACTGATTATTTACATGTGTGGTAGTTGTGGAGCATTGTAGAAAGCTTCAACGCAATACATCTAGTTACAGTAGTTACTGAGCTATGGCGAAATATATGTAATTGTATGCAAAACCTTAACCAAGGTGGGACTTCGAGCTCAAAACTCAAAAGGGTTATGTATGTCCAAGACGTTCATATTGTGGTGCACGTATGACACAAGCTCATCACGACAATCGTACATGATGGGCTAGACAACATCAAAGACGGGTATAACATAGTTGAAATCAAGTAATCTTCACTGACGACTAGTGACGAGTGCAAATTTCAAATTGACTTCAATGATCTACGTCAGTACGGCTACATATACGGATATCGGAATGAAAGGACTACTGACGCATGTGTGAAGGAGCGAGATCGTTGTTGTGGTCGAAGTCGCATGGTATGGGATGGAACACAATTGTTGTTCTTGGAATCTAATAGAGGGTTATCTAAGGTTTTCCCAAGGGTCACTTCTACATTCTTTGAAAATCGCACATGCTTTTCACCGAGAAGAATTTAAACATTTTTCTAGAGCCACACAAGGCAAAACAGTCCTGCAAACTGGTGGCCGTGATTTTCGACCAATCAACATGGCTTGAAGGAATCCGACAGATGGTCACCCATGGAACATTTCCACAAAATTATTTGAAAATCGGCAATATATTTTCGGAGAATAAAATGTTAAAGTTTTCACTTTAGCCATATAAGGCCCAGCCCCTGGGGGCTACATTGTTCACCAATAAACATGGTTTGTAAGAGGGTCACCAAAGGAACAATTCTACACAATTATTTGGAAATCGGCCAGATTGTTTCGAGGAAGATTTTTAAATTGTTCAAAATAGCTACACAAAGCACAACAGCCCCGCCTCCTGGCGGCCATGTTCGTCGACCAATCACATGGATCCAAAAATATTGAAGGAATCCCGAGGAAAATGTCTACACAATTATTTGAAAATTCAAAACAGGTTGGCCTAAGTTTTTTTCTTTCGGTTGCCATGGAAACCACAATTCTGCATGGATCAAAAAATATTGAAGGAATTTTTGAAGTATTTCAAGAGGGTGCTTTCTGTAAAGTTTCATCCCAATTGACCCACTGGTTACAGAGATGTTGACGGACAACGGAAGGTCACAATAAAACGAATATTTCTGAATAATCTTCTTTTTTTTTTTATAGAGTCCCATAAGGACAGCTTAGCGGAATTATTTTGAAGTTGAATTAGCAGCTGGAGAAGAATATTTTGCAAATTTAAACTTCTGCATGAAAATGTGTTCTTCTAGCTATTTTTTAAGATAGTCACTTGTGAACCCTACACAATTGAATGTTTGCCGATTTACACCACTTTAAAAAAAAATATGTTATATAACCGCTTTTCCTGGGTAAGTTACCAATACTAATAGACCATTTATACCGACGCCAGCAAGTCGGTCCTAATGCTAACCCACAACCATGAACGACAAGGAGGGCATCCATAACAGCATTACTACCATTTTGAAGTCTATGGTATGACCGGTCCGGGGATCGAATCACAACCTCGATCCGCACCCGAGGCGTATGCTATACCACTAAAACACTGAGCGGCTTGGAACATACCTGTGATGTATCTTTGAAACTGGTCAAGTAGTATGGACAATATATTATGAAGGGATCATAAACGATTCATGATGGGACATTTTTATCACACTTCATGATCAAATGACTTGAAACAGAAATTTTTAATACAGTATTCATGATTTATTCATATTCATGACCCAACTTGCTTAACTCTGAAACCTTTTTATCAAAATATACCGACTATTGTACAGTCTCGGTATCTAAACAATGATATTGCGACTAAACTCTTGTCAGTGTTTTGATTTGATTGAATGGTGTTTCATGCCATTGTAAGCCATCATATCCCGTTACCGAGGCATCAGTTGTAATGGTATCCCTGTAACCATTAGTACAAAGGCGGGAAGACATAACTATCATTGTTAGTCATTAAATAGGTATGGTGTGGCTGGGAATCGAACCCTGGTCTCCAGAATCCTAGACGGATGCTTAAACCACTACACAACAGAGACAGTTTCATTTTTCTTAAAATTAAACACTTTTCACCATTCAAATAATAGTCTTGCATTATACTCGTATTTGTCCAATTTATGCGTCCCATGTTCAATTCACTGTTTCTCTAATATATTCCACTTCCACCATTCTGTTAGTATCAACTGTTTCCAACGTCTTTGCTTAACGTCAGTTCTATTTCTGAGCTTATGATACATCATGTAATGTTATCATGTTGGAACTCGACACAACTCCCCTCCAACACATACAGCCAACTACGCAGCTTGTAATTATTTAATACCTGAAATGTAGTTATATTATAATGAAACGGTAATAATAGCGTTTTTCACCTGAAAAAAATAAAATACAAAACAAACAATACGTTGCCAAGTGCTTATAAAATGTTTTTAAGAAGATAAAACCTTCTATGGTTGTTTTCAAATGTGAACATGAGCTGGACTAGTTATCAACATCATTTGCCAATTAAACAGACAGCAATATTTCGAAGGTATGTTTAAATTTACCTACTGAGCATTTGGCTGCATACTACTTTTAGGCTGAAAGATTTTCAGTTTTCACTTAAGATATAACAAGTGTTCAAATTAACATGTGGAACGAGCCCCACACATCTCCATGTTTTCATTGATTGATTGGGGCTTAATGCTGTTTTCACCAATTTTTCAGTCATATCATGGCCGCCAGTTCACCTACTCATGTGATTCCTAGCTTTTCTCACACAAGTATTCCACACAAAAAACTTTCCAAGCAACTGGCTGCTTTTCCACATAGACTGTTAGCCCATTGGTGAAAGACGAACGACGCTTGTCAGTGACTTTTGTCAAACGTCAGAAAGTATGATGGCCAAGCTGGGATTCAAACTTACAACCCCTGGATTGACAGCCCACGTCGCTCAGTTGTTTTCAATGCAATCATGGGAGCTTGAACATTCAATGTAGGGAGTAGGAAAATATTTCAAATTAGCAAAATAGGCATATACAACTGGTCTTTCGACCAATCAAGATGGCTAAACAGTTAGAAGGTCAATCAAGGAACACTTTATGATTTAGGTGGGCCAAATTTATGAAATACGACTCAATAGTTTCAGAAAATATTTCCATCAAATTTTTAGGTTGCATTACCGACCAGAACAATTTTGAAAGTGTGATTGATATTGGTCCATTTGTTTCAGGGGAGATTTTGTTTGGAAGAAATTTTTCAAGGATGAATGATGAATGATGGAAAGTGATCCTAAAGCAAACCCCAAACACTCTGGCTCAGTAGAGCTAACAAATACAAATATCAAACACTGTATTTTGTTTAAATATAATTTAACCCTTTTCCGCACACAACAAAATCTCAGCAAACAACTTTTAAATAACTGCACTTTCTCTTATAAAGATTTAGCATATTTGTTGCTAGATACTTTCAAGAGTTGAAAACATTTCGGAAAGAAGTAATTGCTCATTATGAGCAATTTCTCCTTTTGCCACAATTGTTCCAAACATCTGCTGCAAGTGGGAAAGGGTAGAAGGACAAAAAAAATCTTCTTTTTTTTTTTTTCACAAGAAGCAGACTTTATCAAATCAAAACATAATTATCAAGCTAAATCAACATGATAAATTAATAAGTAAAATTCAATACGACACATTATTGCATCTTAGTATTTTATTGAAGAACATTTCTTCAAAAGATGCTTATTTAACAAAAACATTTTATGTAATTTTTAATATTTTGTTAGAAAATTGGTAAAAATTGATATTTTATGTGTTATATGTAAAAACATGTACTAATAGTACTAAAGGTGACTCAAGTCACTGCAAAGTTTTTTAAAGAGTTACTTTACCTGTGTGTATCCCATATTTATAATATTGCTTGGCATCTCAAGTAATTTACTGTTTTATTTCTTCATCTTCTATCTATCTCACACTGCTGGGAAGGAGCTTACTTCATATTTTATAGGATTACATGCATACACTTAAAGGCCACTATGGCCTAAAATATACTGTGAAACACAAATGAGCAATGTTTTGATTTAATTTACTTTTGACAAATCGATGGATTGTTAGTGCTATCAGCTAAAAACTCAGTTGGTGCATTCAGTGATTTCATGGAGATATTCTTTCACTTCTTTTTGCAATTTTACATTTTTGGTTTTGGCATGTGAAATTCAATCATCACTCATTCATGCATGCATTTAAATCTACTATAATTTTTCACTTTAAGAAAAACTACCCAAGAGCCAAACATGAACCTGTATCGCTGACCTGAGTACTTTGGCAGAGAATTTTTAGAAGAAGAACCATCAACTGTTTTTACCTAGATATCAGCAAGATAAAAGTTCTAACAAATATTTAACATGCTGTTCTTAAAAATTCATCTACTTAAATTATGCCTTGTGACTTAGTTTTTTGATCATTTATGATCTACATTTTAACTTTGCCTACAAACAAATATGACAAGACTTTCAACATGTGGCTTTAAGACTGTCTAAATAATTTTCCTTAACCTTGGCATTGCGACTAAGCTTAAGACCAAACGAGACTCATATTTGAACTCAATCTAGATATCATCAAGACAAACATTCTTACAAAGTTTCAATATGTTCCAAGTAAAAAATATAAACTACTTGCAGAATTTAAATGTTAACCATTTCCCTCATATAGACGCTTTCTGACGCCTGTGCAGCAGACGGATTTTTGAAAACATAGTGACAAAAGAAGAAATTTGCTGAAAACGAGCAATTTCTCCTTTTGCCACAATGTTTTCTACTCTTAGTCATAGGTTATCCATTCAATTATACAGATTTTCTATTTTTAGACAAAATATGTTCAAAGTCGTCTGCTGCAGAATTGCCGTATGAGGGAAAGGGTTAACCGGTTGGTCCACTTAAAGATGGTCTTTATAACCTTTTGATTGCTACACCAATTTTAAAGAGCACCACCATTATTGGTGTCTGCCTGACCGTTTAATGCAATGGTAGGAACAGGTAACACCATTCTAAACTTGATTTAGATATCATAAAGGAAAAAAAATGAAAAAGTTTGAGGAAGATTAGAGAAAATCTGTGGCTCCTAGAGAATCCACAAGCAAACGGTTGAGTATGGACGGACAGAAGGCAACCACAATGTCTCACTGTGGGCATTTCATACTCAAAAATGTGAGACATTGGTAAGTTGTAAGAATCACTTGTGTTGTAAAGTAAATAATTCATTTTGTCAAATTTATATTTTTCAAGGCTGTTTACACATTAATTTTTTAGTGTAGACAATGAACGGACTGCAAAGACCTGTATTTGTAAAATAATATATATTTACACACCTTTTAGAATGTGTGATTAATATTTTGTCAAATTAACCATTTCTCCTTCAAATGAGAAATGATTTAAATTTCTGAAAGTATAACTTAACTGTTATTTATTAATTATTTGTTTCCACATTTGAAACATTCTTTCAGTTTATTGTGATTTTCAGTGACAAATTCAATCAACATTCATTTCAATTTATTATTTCAAAGTGACCAAAATTAAATGTAGTAGAAAATTGTCTCATGCTATTATGCTTTCACCTTTGAACATGATAAAAACACTTTGTTAATGTAGGAATTTAGATGACCAAGTTAATATTCAATTTTTAACTTTTCCACTTTAGACAGAACATTGCTTAATCAATGCTTTTAGAGTTTAATTCCGCTCTTGTCATCTTAAAATAGCTATTAACTGAATGTTGTTATGACTAAACAAAAGGTAGAAATTAGCAAATTCAAAAATATTACTTTAAACCTTTTCTCAGCAGATGACTTTTTTAAAACATTGTAGTAAAAGGAAAAAAATGATTGCGTTGAGCAATTTCATTTTTTACCATCATGTTTGAAAATTCACCGTTATCCATAGCTTTTCAAATATCAGCATAGATATATTCAAAGCTGTCTGCTGCAGATTGTTTGCATGTAGTATAATAATAATAATAAAGACTTTATTTAAAGAGGCAACATAGTTGGGTAAACCCAGTCTTCCCTATAGGCCTCTGTGATAAAGAGTCAACAATGTTAATACATATCCGACATATAATCCAGACATTTGAATACATGTACTTGGAAAATATTTTGCAGTATACAAGTATATATAAAGAAATTTAAAAAAACCTTGCTGTTGGTATCCCAGTTTTCCTCCCTTTTTCAAAGTTAAAGTTTATGGTTTTCATAAAATGATTTGACAAATTTATTAATAATCATTGGTTGCCAAGCATTACATTAAATTATGTATGCCATTGTTGAACTATTTGTCTTCTTAATACAGAGCAAAGGAGATTTTGCAGTTCGCAGATAAGTTTCAGATGTATTTTTCCCCCAGTATAACGACGATAAACTAGGGGTTTGATTTTTAGAAAACAAGAGAGCGATGAGGCCCTGGATTGCTCACCTGATATTGTGGTCTTTGAGACACAATAAATATTTACAGGACATTAAATTTTTCTGATCAGTTCAATGTTTTACCATGTAAGGTGAACTGCATTATAAGTGTGTGTCCTAATCAATAGGAGCCATATTTTTGGATACAGTTTGTCGTAGGTCTCCTTTTAATAAAAAATTCTAGGCGCACTTCATCACATGTTGACAAACATTCCTGTAATATTTCATGTCCTTAACTCAAATACTTCTGGAGATATGCTTGAAACAAATTCTCAATACTCTCCAAGCTAATTCCAACTAAGCCAAGGGCCATAATTCTGCTGAAAATGTTTTTTTTGCGAAAACATAACCTCAGATGCACATATTCACATTCTGACAAACAAGCCTGTCAAGTTACACGATTGTAACATAAATAATATTTGAGGTTTGTGCTACAATTACACACTTAGTTAATTTTAGTACTCTTTAAGCCAATTTCAAAAAAGCTCAGGACCATAACTCAGCCAAAACTGGGCTTCTGCAAAAACTAAAGCCAAAATGCATCACTTCACATGTTGACTAACATTTCTGTCAAGTTTTATTACCAACCTCAAATACTTTTGGAGATATGTGTAACACATTTGTCATCTGATCAGTCCTAATTAGTCTATTTCGACCTACTTTAATACACAAATGCAGTCATAGAATGATAAAAATTGCATGAAATTGAAAAAGTTATTGTTGAAATAAACCCTTTGCTTGTTTCATACTTGTTATACTTATGATGAATCCAAACAACTTTTTTTCTATTTTGAATAGATACGAGGATTAATTGTCTTTATAACATTTTATATATACCATCATTTACCATCATTATAAGCAATAATATAAAATTACATGTCTTGTAAACCTGGAAAAAGAAAACTGAAATTTTAAAAGAACATTAAAAACAGCTATTTCTATAGATTTGAGACCAAGTCTGTTTTGATATTTTTTATATTTAATGACAAGTGACACATTACATTGATATGACAGATGTAGACTTTTACATTGTATTTTATGTTAAAAACTATTTATTATCAGATAAAATGACAATACATAAACATCAGATGACTATAATACAATGATTTTGGGGACCACTGAACCTCTCATCAAGGTCTAATGAATAATGGTATCAGTTATGTTTTACAGTTATAATAAACACATCCTGAACTGAGTAAACTCATCTCTTTATCAACAAATGTTCTTTTTGTACTTCTGTATTAGTGACACTTCCTGAAAAATTCTGTGATCTAATCATTTATTCCCTCCAACTCAAAAGTTGAAGTTAAATACTCAGCCAGTTTGAAGAAAATCATAAAATCAGCATATTTTCAATGTTTCATAATCCACTTCTTTACTTCAATAACTTTATAGAAATTTACTTTTTGTCAACTTATTCTTTTTAAAACTTCTTTGATAAAAATCAAACACACTATCCTCGTTTGAGTGAGAATTTCTATAATGCTATTTACATGCTTATTTCAGTTTTACAATACATTGAAATATTTATAGTTGAAAGGGAATTGTGTGAATTTTCATTTTTGCTAAAACTTATACACATGATATTTGTGTATGCAATTCATATTTTCTGTAGCCCATTTCTTTTTTATTCCTTTTATACATATTGTTAACATGAATGTCAATTGTTTAGTATGATCTCCTACAAATGAGTTTTGCAACCACGTCTATTTACACAACATATTTTAGAACTTATTTTTATTTTTTCGAAGTCTTTTTCTACGATAAACAAGGGACAAACTTTGACATGACCATATATAATGAATGTACCTTGAACCCAAGTACACATATGAAGGAGTAGTTGCTGCTCATACAGAGGTATGCCTCAGTCTCACAATAACTCAATATCCACCCTGTCTGCCTTGTGATGCTATTGGCCTACCAACATCATAAGGATGTGCTCTGTATGCACCCCTTACACTTCTGCTTGGAACTGGAGCAGACTGCTTCATAACATTGCGCTCATATCCTGAATTTCGGGAATTTTCTGAAAATAATGAATTATAACTTCGACTAGTTTTTTCTAAAACCCAATATCAGTATATATATTTATAGATTAAAAGCTGTGTCAATCAGATATAGATTCCCACTGACTTGAGTTCAAATACTTTTACAGATATTCATAAAACAAGACGACCATGATGCCCTGGATCACTCAGCTGAAAATGTACCCTTTAAGTCCTAACCGCTAAGAGCCATGTTTTTTACCCATCTTTTTTTTAATAACACTTAGTAAAGGGATTCTTTATTTGGGTAAGGGTTAAGATTGGCATTTTGAATCTTTTCTGATGCGGCAATAACCAAAGTTTTCAATAGAATTTAAATATTTGAACAATTTTGATTGATTGATAAAGGTTTAACACCAGTTTCAACAATATTTCAGTCATATCACTGCGACCAGTTAATCTACTCACGAGTTTCCTTGCTTTTTCACACCAGTAAGGCGCAGATGTCTTACCAAACAACTGACTGCTTTTAACCTATATGTAAAACAACTTTGGAAACAATATGGGAACTGGAAGAATTTCTTAAGATAATCAAACTCTGCTTTCTCTACAATATGTTCTACATGATCTGCTTGTTAACCCTTTCCAACATTCAACAAATCTGCAGCAGACATTATTGAAAATATCTAGACAAAACTATCAAAAATTTATATTAAGCAAAGTATAAATATTGAGTTTAAAAAATTGTGACAAAAGGATTAAATTGCTCATCATGATCAGTTCATCCCTTTGCCACAATGTTTTCAAAAGAACTCTTGCTGCAAACAACGTCCTCGAGTGCGTTAATATAATCCTTTCTTTTGTAAAAATTTAAATTCTATCAATGATATCTGCAACAATATGTATTTGTATGGTTTTTTTTATTTCGCTTTCAATTTTTTTTAGATTATATCACGACATTTCCTGGGGATGTTACCATTACTACATGTCTTTTAATGCTAACACCAGAGTCAATCCTGAGCGCAAAATGGGAAACTTCTGAAAACCATTTGTTAGATTTTTAAAACATTGGTATGACCCGACTGGGGATCGAACCAGCTCCTCTCAGACTGAAGAGAAAAGCAGGAACATATTGAAATATAAAATTGAACAGCCAATAATTTACCATAGTCCTGATGATAATCTGGAGCCCCAGCACCATGTCCGTAGTCAAAATATTGTGTGTCCCTGTAATATAGATATAAACATTCTAGTATAAAATGAATGTTTCAAAGCTTTTGTTCATATTCACAAATAGCATTTTACTTTTACACTAGGTAGTCATTTTCCCCACTTCTCAATTACAATACATCTTATTGACAACTGCCATATTCATCATGTTGGAAATATGGCATATTAGGTATAAATGGTTTGCAGTTCACTTCAACAATTTTGCAAGTTTAATTCAGGTGAATGTCAACAAAAAATAGGTAAAATATGAAAATGTTGTATGAATGAAAGTATAATAAACTAGAACTATCACTGAAAATGATAAATACCCCCTAAACAGCACCTTGACCTACACCACAACTTAATAAGTAAAAGGGCCATAACTCTGTAAAATAACATGCAATTGTAACCCCTTTAGGATATGCACATCTCTTGGTATAGAAGCTTCATGTAAAATGTTATCGAATTCCTCCCAGTGGTTTGTAAAAAATAGGCCGGACAAAATATGGCTTCCGACTGACCGACCGACAGACAGACAGCCTGACTCCTATATACCCCCTCTTCTTCGAAAACGTTGAGTAAAAAGTCACATAAATTAATATGAAGTTAACAAGAGGATCTTGAAGGCCCTATGTCACTCACCCCATTTAACCCTTTCCCATATGCAGACGCATTATGATGCAATAGCAGCAGAAGACTTTTGAAAACATTGTGGCTAAAGGTGAAATTGCTTATGATGAGCAATTTCTCCTTTGGCTACAATTTTTTCAACTTTATTTAACAATTAAGCCAATTTTTATGTAGATTTTTGTCACTATGTTTTCAATGTCGTCTGCTGCAGATTTGTTGTATGTGGGAAAGGGTTAATAGAACTTCATTGAAATATAATCATTGCAGACTAAATAAGTGAAAATTTGTGCCATATTAATTTCAAATCAGTCAAAAACATTTTGAAGTGTTTATATTAAACATTTGTAGAAAACAATCCTCCCCTTTGGTGGCACGTTTTGTCAATGGATCAATCTTGGTGAGCGTTACCCAAGGAACATCCTTATAAATTATTTTCTAAATTTGGCCATTGATTTTAACCATGCTTTTTGATGGAATTCAATTCTTTAAAAACTTTTGATAGAGGACCAGAGGACTAAGGAATTTGGTCCATTTTCTCAGGAGGTTAAGTTGTTTGTTGGAAAATATGAACAACCTGAAAATGATGACCATTAACATCAATACTTACCCTCCTCCAAGTATTGGTTCTTCATAGGCCGGCTCTTCTGCATAGTGGTCTCTTCTACCATAGGTGTCTTCGTAACGTGTTTCTTGACCATACTGAAATTAATATTTAAATTTCTTAAATCCCAACTTAATTTGCCCAGATTCTTATTTCAAACTGGATCTTCTTCGAATGATGGGCATCATCTGTCTAAATTACCTATATTTGTTCTCCTTTAAGATTTTTGTATTCTCTGTACTCCCACCTCCTTTTCAAACTGGTGGTTTTGGGCACCCCAAACGACTGATATTTTCATTAAGTGGGTATTTTAACAAAAGGACCATGATGGTCCTATATCGCTCACCTGATTTAATCAAACTTAAAAAGTTTTCATTGTTCTTTGTCTATACATATATACGGACAACATATGTTTATCATCCTATCAAAATAATTTGAAGTCTTAGTAGAGGGGCACCATAAAGAACATTCATGGCAAATGGACAAGAATATTTTTAAAGTGTTTACCTTAACAAGTCTATGTAAAACAAGTGAACCCCAGGGTGGAGCCATGTTTGACACCAGGGCTATTATAATTTGACCAATCTTGGTAGAAGTCCACTAGATGAAGTTAGATTTCAAATATTAAACCTTTAGACAAGATTGTTAAAGTTTTTCCCTATACGAGTATATGTAAGACAAGTGACCCGGTAGGGGCCATCTTTTAACCCAGGGCGATGATTTGAACAATCTTGGTAGGGGTCCACTAGATGAAGCTACATACCAAATATCAAAGGCCTGGGCTTTTTACTTTCAGACAAGAAGATTTTTAAAATTTTTAAAGAATCTGATAGAGGGTCATCCAAGGAACATTTCTACAAAATTATTTGAAAATCTGGCAACCAATTTGGGAGACGAAGAATTTTGAAGCCAGAATTCTGCATGGATCTCAACAATTTGAAGGAAATCTGGTGAGGTCATTGAGAGGATGCTTTCTGTGAAGTTTCATCCCAATTGACCCACTGGTTACTGAGGAGAAGAAGTTTACGCACAACGGACAAAAGGCGAGACAAGAGTCTATGGAGAACAAGTGACCCCCTGTGAGGGGTAATTTTTGACCCCAGGGCTATAATTTGAACAATCTTGGTGGAGGTCCACAATGATGCATTTATCAAATATCAAAGGCCTGGGCACTCTACTTTTAGACAAGAACATGTTTTAAGTTCTTCCCCTATAGAAGTCTATGTAAAACAAGTGACCACCGGGATGGGGTCATGTATTACCCCAGGGCTATAATTTGAACAATCTTGGTAGAGGTTCACTAGATGATGCTACATACCAAATATCAAAGGCATGGGCTTTCTACTTTCAAACAAGAAGATTTTTTAAGTTTTGGTTAATTTCCCCTTTTTTGTTGCCGTGGCAACCAAAGTTTTGCATGGAATAGAATTCCAAATGTCAAAGGCCATGGGTCTCTACTTTTAGATTAGATTTTTTTTAAAGTTTTTCCCCTAAATGAGTCTATGTAAAACAAGTGACCCCCGGGGAGGGGTCAGTTTTGACCCCAGGGCTATAATTTGAAATTTTTTGTTACTAGATAATGCTACATACCAAATATCAAAGGCCGCGGGGGGCCCTCTAATTTTAGAAAAGATTTTTGTTTAAGTCCTTCTCTATATGAGTCTATGTAAAACAATAGAAAATAGTAGGAAAATGTGAACGGACGGACGAAGACGGACAGTGAGCGATCACAAAAGCTCACCTTGCACTTCGTGTTTAAGTTCTTCTCTATATGAGTCTATGTAAAACAATAGACCCCCGGCGAGGGGTCATTTTTGACCCCATGGCTATAATTTGAACAATCTTGGTAGAGGTTCACTAGATGATGCTAGAATTCTTTGAACAAGTTTGCCCAAGGAACATTCCTGTAAAATTATTTTGAATTTGGTTAATTGGTTTAGAAGAAGAAGTCGTTTGTAGGAAAATGTGAACGGACGGACGAAGACGGACAGTGAGCGATCACAAAAGCTCACCTTGCACTTCGTGCATAGGTGGAGCGTGCTAATAAAAAAAGTGAGGATGCCACTTAAAATTATACTTTACTTACCGGTAATTAAGATTTATGTGAACAATCTGAGTGAAGATGTTGATAAAACATACTCATCATGTCATTTATTTTCTATTTAATTTCCAGTATATTAGTCATATAATACAATATATTTAATTTTCTGATATACAGGTTAAACTATAAATAACATTTTAACAAGGGCACCGTAAAGCGGATGCATCCCCTCGGCTTTCCATTTTCACATTGAGTTCTCTTGTGATCTAAATATTTAAGTCCAATTTTTGACTTCGATCTTTGACCTATGACCTTGAATCAATAGGCTTCAAAATATTGTCACAAACTAACTGTATGCCAAGTTTGGATAAGATCTGTCAAGGAATGGTCAGTGTAGAGTGGTGACAAGGTTGCCACAGCCGAGATATATTGTAAGTTCAATCAAGTTCAATTTTGGGCATGACCGTCACCTTTGACCTATGACCTTGAAAACCAATAGGCTTCAAGACATATCATAAACTAACTGTATAATAAGTTTTATTAAGATCGGTCAATGAATGGTCAGTGTAGAGTTGTGACAAGGCTGCCACAGCTGAAAATATTGTAAGTCCAATTTTGAGTTTGACCTTTGACCTATGACCTTGAAAATCAATAGGCTTCAAGATATTATCATAAAGTAACTGTATACCAAGTTTGGTTAAAATCTGTCAAGTAATGGTCAGTGTAGAGTGGTGACAAGGTTGCCACAGCTGAAAATAGTGTCAGTGCAATTTTGGGCTTGACCTTTGACCTATGACCTTGAAAATCAATAGGCTTCAAATATTATCATAAACTAACTGTATAATAAGTTTTATAAAGATCGGTCAAGGAATGGTCAGTGTAGAGTGGTGACAAGGCTGTCACAGCTGAAAATATTGTAAGTCCAATTTTGAGCTTGACCTTTGACCTTGAAAATCAATAGGCTTCAAGATATTATCATAAAGTAACTTTATACCAAGTTTTGTTAAAATCCGTCAAGTAATGGTCAGTGTAGAGTGGTGACAAGGTTGCCACAGCTGAAAATATTGCAAGTCCAATTTTGGGCTTGACCTTTGACCTATGACCTTGAAAATCAATAGGCTTCAAGATGTTACCATATACTTACTTTATACCAAGTTTGGTTAAGATCTGTCGAGAAATGGTTAGTGTAGAGTGATGACAAGGTTTGTTACGGACGGAAATATTGCAGAGATCTGCCAAGATTTTGAAAACATTGGGCCCAAGGCCCACTGAGTCTGAAAACGGTGGGCCATTTTCAAAAACTTTGGGCCATTGTAAAAAAAAAAAAAATTGAAACGTCGGACGGTATTTTCACAACATTCTCCTTTGATAAGTGTGCCTCTGTAGGCCTTGTAATACCATAACTGCAGACGACGTCGATGGATTTGTGGACAAGTCAATCGTGTCTGACAGGTTAACGAATTCGATATTTGACACTCGATCACGCGATTTACATAAAACAGACACTTTTTCAATGTTACTGTTATCATCTTTATCCATTGTTTACTCTTTTGGGGCATAGTCATTAAAATAATTAAACAATAACATTGACAGTTGTTGTTTCGCCGCTATATTGAAATAAGCGTCATTGTCTACCAATGCTGTTTCGTTCCCATTCGTATTCGCGGTTCTGGCGATTCGCCCCATATCGATTTGGGGCGAATCGCCCCAACCGCGAATACGAATGGGAACGAAACAATGCACATGCTTAGCAGGTGCGCGGAGATTCCCAAGCGTGGGGATGCCCACTTTTAAAATGAGGCACAATGTCATAGGAAAATGGCGACTACTACATTATTTACTAGTGTTTTGGTTAATCAAAATACTGTTTTGAGTTGGAAAATGTTTTCAAATGTCTGGGATTTTGTCTCATGAAAGGTCGGATATTTATATGGTATCTGATAATTCGTATTTTTTGTGTTCTCCCTTCGACTTTATTCCTGTTTTTAAGTCAAAATAGTAAATTTAATCCTCAATTTCGGCCGCGCCCAGGGCCCATTTGTGGGAATTCTGTTGCGCCATTCTCAATTAAACTGCGCCAATGGCGCAAAAACGCAGCCTCGGCAGATCTCTGATATTGCAAGTCCAATTTTGGGCTATTTTGGGCTTGACCTTTGACCTATGACCTTGAAAATCAATAGGCTTCAAGATGTTACCATATACTTACTTTATACCAAGTTTGGTTAAGATCTGTCAAGAAATGGTTAGTGTAGAGTGATGACAAGGTTTGTTACGGACGGAAATATTGTAAGTCCAATTTTGGGCTATTTTGGGCTTGACCTTTGACCTATGACCTTGAAAATCAATAGGCTTCAAGATGTTACCATATACTTACTTTATACCAAGTTTGGTTAAGATCTGTCAAGAAATGGTTAGTGTAGAGTGATGACAAGGTTTGTTACGGACGGAAGGACACACATACATACATACATACATACGGACGGTCCTGTTACTATATCCCTTTCTCGCTACTTCGTAACCGAGGGGATAATAATATTAATTGCTGAAAATAGATGAAAACATTGTGGCAAGAAGGAGAAACTGCTCAAATGAGCAATTTCTCCTTTGGCAACAAAGTTTTCTTAAGTTGTCTGCTGCATATACATTTGCAGGTGGGAAAGGGTTGATCCGACAAAGTATGCAGTTCCATAGAAGCAAATAACTGAGAGATGTTAATTTGTAATTTTTGAGGCTGCAAGTCTGATTACCTCAATTTCATCAGTTACCTTGCATATGATATTAACATCATATTTCAAATGGTTGTATTCCTCTACTGTTATTTTTTTGCATGTTAGTTTAAATCTGAACAGGATTATTCTGCAATTATAATGAAATCAAACATAAATGGACACTTAAGTCCTAAAAATGTTTCGGCAATAGTTTATGATTTATTTTATGTGCGTAACATTTTAAAATTGAACTGGATTATTCTGGTATTATAATTAAATCAAACAGAAATGGACGCTTTTGTCAAAAATGTATCGACAATCGAGAAATTATTTGCCGATTAGTAGATTTACAAATAAGGAGATGTTTAGGACAACTTCAAGGGAGTGGGTGATAAAATTCACAAGGCACTGCAAGCTCTCGAAAATGACATGTGATGTCATTTCTTAAAATAGAATCCAAAAGTGAGTCCATTGGATGAAAATATTGATTTAATTGCTTCGCGAGATTACAACTCGGGACATTAATGTATACACAGATCATGTGGTCAACATAGTTACAGTTAAATGTTGCAAGCTATTTATACATGTAGAACAGTCTATACATCCAGATTTAAATTTTATTTGTTCTCACGGTCCTATTGATGCATAAAATTCTCATCATTGTTTGACTTACTAGCATTTTAGATCTTATT
This sequence comes from Serripes groenlandicus, assembly GCA_031761405.1. Taxonomy (NCBI): domain Eukaryota; kingdom Metazoa; phylum Mollusca; class Bivalvia; order Cardiida; family Cardiidae; genus Serripes; species Serripes groenlandicus. Next base: position 148,227,075 of record JASEVX010000001.1, on the reverse strand, counting down.
TATAGCAAACGACAAGCAAATTTCAGTGCATGATTTTCACATACACTTTTGAAATGTGTGCCTTTTTCACTCATATATGTATGTGAATGGGAACACTGATTCCTTGTTTTACAACTTAGAATATATGACAGTAACTTACAGGATCTGTGTCGTACTCGGCACCACCAAGCCCAGTATCAAGTCCATAGTCATCATAATGATCCTGAGCCATAGGTGGACGATTTTGCGCCAAAGATTGCATGCCAGTACGGCCACGTGGAGCTGGTCCACCTCTGCCATGTAACATCCCTCTTTGTGGTGCTCCACCTCGTTGTGGTTGTCCTGAACCCCTCATTTGACCAGCACCTCTGGACCCTTGGGCTCCTCTCTGGACAGGTAGACCTCGTTGTGGTGGAATTCCTCTAGGTGCTGGAGCTCCTCTTGATGGAGGAGCGCCACGAAGATTGGGACCACCTCTTGGTGCTGATGGTCCCCTTGGAGCAGGACCGCCCCTATGTGCTGGAGGAGCACCTCTTGGAGCTGGCAAACCTCTTGGAGCGGGAGATCCTCTACAATTCAAATATACATTTATTATTTTGTATCTTGTAGGATCAAAGATTTTAGTTTCTACAATATATTTCAATGTTACTGGCCCTAGTTTGATTGATGTTTTACGCCACTTCTAAAACAAGAGGGCCATGATGGCCCTTGAATCGCTCACCTGATTTTTTTTTTTTTTTTTCACTTTAGCTATATAAGCCTCGCCCCTGGCAGCCATAGTTTCCGACCAATCAACTTGGCTTGAAGGAATCTGATAGAGGGTCATTTCTACAAAATTATTTGAAAATCGGCCAGATATTTTTGGAGGAGAAGATTTTTTAAGTTTTCACTATAGCCATATAATGCAAGATAGCCCTGCCTACTGGCGGCCATGTTTTTTGACCAATCAACATGGCTTGAAGGAATCTGAAAGTGGGTCATCCAAGGAACATTTCTACAAAATTATTTGAAAATCGGGCGACACTTTTGGAGAAGAAGATTTTTTAAGTTTGCACTATAGCCATATAAGGCAAAATAGCCCGCACCCCCCCCCCCCCCCCCCCTGGTGGCCATGTTTTTCGACCAATCAACATGGCTTGAAGGAATCTGATAGAGGGTCACCCAAGGAACATTTCTACAAAATGATTTGAAAATCGGCCTGACACTTATGGAGGAGAAGATTTTTAAGTTTTCATTATAGCCATAAAAGGCAAAATAGCCCCGCCCCCTGGCGGCCATGTTTTTTGACCAATCAACATGGCTTGAAGGAATCTGATAGAGGATCACCCAAGGAACATTTCTACAAAATTATTTGAAAATCGGCCTGACACTTTTGGAGAAGAAGATTTTTTAAGTTTGCACTATAGCCATATAAGGCATAATAGCCCCGCCCCCCCTGGCTGCCATGTTTTTTGACCAATCAACATGGCTTGAAGGAATCTGATAGAGGGTCACCCAAGGAACATTTCTACAAAATTATTTGAAAATCGGCCTTACACTTTCGGAGGAGAAGATTTTTTAAGTTTTCACTATAGCCATATAAGGCAAAATAGCCCCGCCCCCCCTGGCGGCCATGTTTTTCGACCAATCAACACGGCTTGAAGGAATCTGATAGAGGGTCATCCAAGGAACATTTCTACAAAATTATTTGAAAATCTGCCAACCAATTTGGGAGAAGAAGAATTTTGAAGTTTTTTCGGTTTCGTTGCCATGGAAACCAGAATTTTGCATGGATCCCAAAAATTTGAAGGAATTCTGGTGAGGTCATTGAGAGGATGCTTTCTGTGAAGTTTCATCCCAATTGACCCACTGGTTACTGAGGAGAAGAAGTTGACGCACGACGGACGACGCACGACGGACGACGGACGCCGGACAAAAGGCGATCACAATAACTCACCTTGAGCAAAGCTCAGGTGAGCTAAAAAATCACAATCACATTACAGCATTTCCTGGGTAAGTTACCAGTACTACATGTCCATTTATCCTGTGACCAGCAAGTCAAACATAATGCCAACCCCGCAACCCTGAGCGTCAAGGTGAACAGCCATTACTACGATTTTTAAGGCACCAATTTGAAGTGAGTCAGCTAAAACAATATATGTTTCACATTATATTAAAAGCCTATTCGTTTTTCTTGATAAACCGATTCACAGACTAGAAAATGCAAGACATGGAAGCCCCTAAACATGAGGGTCAATGGTGGTTCTGTAATGCTCAAATGAGCCACATTGCTCTGTATGAATCATACTAGGACAGTGTTTATAAATAATACCGCTACAGTGTCCACAAGAAAGTTCTTAAATGTTAGCCCAATTGTTTCGCATAGACATGTTATACCACTGTGACCTTTGACCTAGGTTGGTGAAATGAAATATTGTCAAAGTTTCCATAACACTTGTCTGAACCTTTGTATGAAGAAATACCAACCAGATACAAAAGTGCTAGTGCTGATGTCATTTCGTACATATTTTAAGCCACTGTGACCTTGACCTAGGTAGGTGAAACACAAATTTGTCCAAGCTCCTTTGAAAAAATAAATCTCTGTATGAAGTATGAAGAAATTCTAACTACAAATGAAATTGCTAGAGTAATTATGTCTTTTCATACCGAAAGTAAAAGGTAACCCTATATGTCCCACATTTTATATCAGAGGCATAAAAATAGTCACGCCAATCAGATTTTGCAGTAGATATAACCAGGCGATTGGGTATTACAAATTTTACTATCAAATTGATGTTTTACCTTCCTGAACCCATTCCCCCTCTGGATGGTCCCCCAAGACCACCTGGTGTGGACAGAAGTCCTCCCCTTCCAGGAGGGCCTCCAGGGCCTCCAAATGCAGGGGGCATTCTACCACCACCACCACCACCTCGTCCCATTCCTTCTCCATTGAAATATCCACCTGCTTCTTCTATTGGCACATGTCTTCCTTCAAGATCTTCCATTGTCTGTAATTCAGATCATTTCTTATATGAAATTATGAAAATATCTACAGAATCATTTAAGATGTTTCAGAATACAAAAAGACAGCCATCTGACCGTTATTTCTCTCATGTACTGTTACAGTACAAGAAATGAAAAGTTATGATCAGTACAATTTCAATTAAATAGAAAGAAGAGGAATTTTAGAAATTACCAAACTTTTTGACCGCGGATTAAATTGTTCTAGGAAAAGTTGGAAAAAATGCTCCATGCCATCACTAGAGCATAAATTTTCTATATACAAGTATTCAGTACTTTTTATCTAAGGTTACGGTTCAATTTATTATTTCATCAAAAACAAGAATATTCAAAAGAACAAACACATGATTGGTCTGCCAATATGTCATTAAGAAGTAAAGGACAGAAAACAGAGAAGTGATCCCCATTAATTTTGATTCCATGCATTAGCTCAGTTGGTACAACAACAGTTTATCAATCCCAGATTTGCGAGTTTGAACGCTTACTCAGCCATTTATACTTTCCAATGATTGATATTGTTCATTTTTGTAAAGAATGGGTTGTTCCGAGTGCATGGTGCAAGAATGCCAGAAAGCTTTCCAACATGCAGTTCTATGCATATGCATCAGCGGGCTTCTGCCATAATCCTTTTGACGCAATTCAATGATTAAATTGTCATAATGATATTTATTCACATTTTACCTACATGTTCTGCAAAATCAAAATTGTTCTTTTCAGATTTGCTGTATGTTTGAAAAGATTAAACAAAGTTTTCTTACCGGGACCATAAATTTCTTTATTTCAGTTATGGCATGAGCAATCCTGTTGTATGACTCAATAGATTCTGCAAAACATTCTATCATCACATGTAGTTCCTCATTTAAGTGGGCATACTTTCCACCTTCTTTTCTCAACTCTTCCTCCTAAAAATAAGATCAAGCAAATTAATGTTAACGTTTTATTTTTCACTTTTCAAACTAAACATCAACAAAAGTAATAAATTTCATTTAATTTTTGGAAAAATCTTGGAAGAGGGTCGTGCAAAAACCATTTATTTCTGTGCTAAACTCTTTTTTTTTACATTTCACCTTCCTTTTCAACAAGAAGGTTAATACTATATATACATCTGGGGGAAAAAACTAGCCCTGTCTCCAAATCAGACCAGTCCTTTTTAACAAATATTGATATATCTATAGAAGGAAAATAACATAGAGGGTCACCCAAGGAACAATTCTACAAATATTTTAAAGATTTTTTCTTTAAAGTTCTACCTTTCTATTGTTTTTGAAAAATGAATTTAACATGGATCCAAAAGTTTTGAAGGAATTTAGGACAGCACATTGAGGGGATGCTACCAACTTAATTGGTATCTTCACATAAGGTCCCAGGGTAAAAGATAAGGCACATACTAGTAGTTCATTTTCAAAAGGATTGATATTTGATGGAAAATGTGCAATCAGATATTTAAGGCTTGACTGAGCAGTGGTGCTAAAATTTTAGTTTTGATTGATTGATTGTGGCTTAATGCTGTTTTCGACAATTTTTCCGTCATATCATGACGGCCAGTTCACCTTCTCAATACGTTTTCTAGCTTTCTCAAAGCAGTAATCTACACAACATTATTTCCAAGCAACTGGCTGCTTTTCCACATAGACAGCAAGCCATTGGTGAAAAAGTAATGACGTTTGTCACAATGACTTGTCAAACGTCGGAAATAATGTTGGCCAAGCTGGGATTCAAACTCACAATCCCTGGATTGACGGCCCGCGTCGTTACCGAGGCTTGAAAATTAGGTAAAAAGAAACCAGTCAGATGTTCCTGAGGCAGCCTAAGCGAAGTTTGCTGTGTGGCATTACCATTTAGTGATTAACCTGTCCATAAACTTTTTATTAACTCCCTCCAACCATGCCTTTGATACGGGTACAGACAGATACAAGGACAGTCATCACCAAACCAATCTCCCATCCGAAGTATTTTTTCCATAATATTGAAAAGTTAAAAAAAATAGACGATGTAATTTTTACCTTAGTTTTATCCCTCATGGATCCTTTGCCAAGAATGGATAGTTTGCAAAGCGTTGCCTGCTGAAGTTGTTTTAGGGTATTTCCTTTTGGTCCCAACAGCTTTCCCACAAAGTTGTACTACAAATCAATAATAAAATCTTTTTATAAATTTGCTTTCTCAAAACACTTGAATCTCAAAAACTTCTTTCACTTAAAAAGCAACACATTTATATTTGAGAACAGGTGAGGACAAATTTAAAGAAGGTTACTGTTAACCCTTTCCTTCATATAAATGCCTTCTGACGCCCCTGTAGCAGACAGAGGCCTGAGCAGACAGCTTTTTAAAAACATTGTGACAAAAGAAGAAATTGCTCATAACAAGCAATTTTTCCTTTTGCCACAATATTTTCAAGTCTTTTCAATACTGAATAGTCAATATAATATTTTCATTTACAGAGATTTTCCATATTTTTGCCTAGATGGTTTAAAAGTTGTCTGCTGCAGAATTGTTGTATGTGGAAAAAGGTTTAGATAATGTGTGCATCAAAATTTTAAATGAGTAAAATGTAATTTTCTTTTGCATTTATGAATTTTCACAATAAAGTTAACCCTGCAACATTCTAAAACAAATGGCTTCTTTTGGATACTTATTTTGTTTCCTTTTTTTAATCAAACATGTGGCTAATCTTCAGCTATGATTATTACTTTCATTTATAGAGATTTTCCATAATTATTATGTTTCGCCAGAAGATTTTTTAAAGTCACAGATTTGTCATATGTGGGAAACTGTCATAATTATGTGCAAAACAAGATGAAATTTGGGAGGTAACATCTATTCAAAGTTCATACTCATAGCAAGTATGTTACAGTACAAAATGCATATTATTTATTCCTATGACTGACTGATTGATAAGAAATAAAGTACTTACATTTGGATATAGTTTTATGGGTATTGTTACTTTAACAGCATGACTTGACGGTTTGGTGTGATGAAGTTCTATCAATGGAACAGATTTGTACTTTTCTCCTGCATCTACTCTTTTCACTTCTGAAGAAACAAGTTACAAAAGTGTTCAAAGAAGCCTGAATGCCTGCCAATATCATGAATACATTGGTAAGTAAATTTGTGATGCTGCATCTTTCAGGTAGCAGTAGCATGATATTAAAACAATAACCTCAGAAAGCGACTATATGAGAAAAAGGTTTAAAGTCATGAAAAGATAAACCCCTTCTCTCATAATAGACGCTTTCTGACGCCTCTGCAGCAGAACTCTTTTTGAAAACATAGTCATGCTAGTGACAAAAGAAGAAATTGCTCCAAACAAGCAATTTCTCCCTTTTCCACAATGTTTTTTCACTTTTAGTCATAGGTTATCCATTCAATTATACGGGTAAACAAACCAACGGCAAAGCCGGCGAAGTTTCCCGTCAATAGGTAATGTGTATGAACTTTGCTATACCGTCTTTCCAAAAATTGTGTCCAGAGTGGATTTTTCGATGCAGTCACGATTCTGCTACATTTTGATTCGATGAAAAGAAAATATCGAAACAAAAAAAACTTCTAGAGGAAATAATTAAATATGATAATACGTAATCAATAATTGAATGAGCACAATTAATTTTATGTTTGATAATTTCTGTTGAATAACACTTATCGTCTATTTCTAAAACTAGTTTAAACAAGCAAATTCAGAGAATCATGGTCCCCCGCCAGGGTCAAGGTCACAAGGTCAAAAAAATTGGTATTGATGGAAAGGGGTTGTCACAAGGAATACACATGTGAAATATGAAAGCAGTACCTATTACGGTTCAGAAGTTATGACCAAGGTTAAAGTTTTTGTGACAGCGTGACTGACGGACGGACTGACTGACGAATGAGAAATAATAGTCCCCAGCTTTCGCTAAAAGCGGGGGACAACAAGGTTAAAGTTTTTGTGACAGCGTGACTGACGGACGGACTGACGAATGAGAAATAATAGTCCCCAGCTTTCGCTAAAAGCGGGGGACAATAATAACGCATAACGGTTTTTTGACTTTCCAGAAGTTACAAATCCAAATTGCTGTAATATGACGTCATTCTCTTAGCGTAAGGCAAATGATGAATAAATAACCAAAAGGAAAACGACAGAAAGTATAGGAAACGTTAGTTTGACTCGTCACAAATGAAGTTCCGTAAATTATGGAAGTACTTTATGAAGGGCAAGTTGATTATTTGTTGTACCCGTCATCAAAAGTTCATAGATTTAAAATCTTGGCTATATTTTAAAGTTAAATATAAGCTTAACCTGATGATGATTTTTATTTTCTTTGCTTAGGTCGGTAGGACTCGAAAATGACGTAAATAACTGATCGTGCTGCAAGCAAGAGGCTAAATGCAGTTTGCAGTGAATTATTTAACGATCACAAACGTTAATAAATGTTTACCCGAACTAGCTAGTGTAACGGGGTATAGGTTTAAATATCACTTCTACAGCCTTGTCGTAGAAGCCGGCTTTTATAGCGACGTTGGTAGAGTGGTTGACATTTTCATAAAGTTAAGCAACATTCATCGCGGTTAGTACCTGGATGGGTGACCCGCGATGGCTTAATGTCGGTACACATTACAGTAGCACCTATACACATATTAGAGATTTTCTATTTTTTGACAAAATATGTTCTTGAAAATACGTCTACTGCAGAATTGTCGTATGAGGGAAAGGGTTAAAGTCACTTTTGAAGGCCTCCTTAGCCTCAGATTTAGGAATGAAATTTCGTCAGGTAAATTCTAGTACTGCCAGACAAATAAATTTGCTGGAGTCCTAATGAGGGGAGCAAGGTATTACTACTTTCTTTTTTTTAAAGTCATAACGGGAATTTGAACAAAGGTCTCCTGCTCCCAAGGTAGACGCTCTACACAACCAAGAAGGTTTTTCAGGGTCCTTCGATATCCATATATAACATCATGTCTAGTCCATCTTTAATTTAGTTTAATATAATACCAATGCAGAACAAAAACATTGTCAATTGTGGTTTGATTTTCCAAAGGAACAATCAGTAAGAAGATCACATATATTTGGAGTCCTGCCATCTCGTTGTTAGTTTATTGATACACATCAAAGCCAACAATATTTCACTTTCTACTTATAAAGTTATGCATTGTTTAGTATATAAGATAAATCATTATATTATACGTCGATTTCGGAGAGTGTAAAATTCGATTTCGAAGAATCTAAGGACCGGGTTTTTCCACTTTGTCCTCGGCAGGGTAGTTCTTCGAGAGCTTAGAAATAGAATAAAAAAAACTTCCGATGTTAAAAGAGTTAAGAGAAAACTCCAGGAAATAAACAACCAGATCCCTGAAGTATTCTTTTATAATTTCATGTTTTAGAAATAGTTCAATGAATATAAGCGTACAGCCTCGTTCTAGGTGCAGTACTTTGTTGTACAAGCATCGAATTTGATGCTAATGTTTCCCGTTCTCAGCTCGTTGTTATTCAGTGGAAAAACTCACCTTCATTTAAAAGCCTTGCCGCGTGTACATAGTCTTCAGTGTCCAATTTATTCAGTTCTATCTTCAGTTCTTGCGTGTAAGGCGATTGGTCAACAGAGTTTCCGTCTTCAGCCATTGTACAAATTTTTGGTTAGAACACCGACAAGACAAAGTGGTAATTTGAAATGTTAGATAGCGTGGGTGAAAGTAGTTCGGGACATTCAAATAGTTCCACAAAAAAAAAAAAAAAAATTGTATATTGTAAGATAATAAGACTGATAATATAGTCATAACAGGTAACACTTTATAAAAGATAAATCTTTATGGTACAAATAATAATTAAAATATCAATATAAAAGATAATTATCATTAAAATTATACATATCAATACGCGAACCACACATTCGGCTAATGCGATTCACCCAAATCATCCAAAGTCAGCCGTATTCACAGAAATTGAAACAGGTCGAAATGGCATCATAAAAGTCAATTCGGTCTCAATTCATTCTTATTTCCGATTACATCGGCTTCACTTTGATAATTGATTCATGTTTAGGGCATTTAAACTAAAAACACTAATTATACAGTATTGAAGCCTTATTCACGACCTTTTTACCATGATGTTGGAATAAAAGGATATTAGTTTTATCAAGCTTATGCACTTTCTGTTGATATGAATTTGTAACGTAGCTGAAGTAAATATAGTAGCCGACGACTTTATTATCCCCTCGTCAAACAGAGTTTAAGAGAGATATAGGTACGGGGCTGTCCGTTTGTTCGTTTGTTTGTGCGTCCGTCTGTAACAACATTGTGTCCACTCTACACTGAACATCCTTTGACCGAACTTAACCAAACTTGGTATACAGTTAGTATATGGCAAGGTCTAGAAGCCTATTTATTTTCAAGGTCATAGGGTCAAGGTCAAGGTCAAAATTGGACTGACTATTTTCCCATATAACAACCTTATGACCACTCTACACTGAACATCCTTTGACTGATCTTAACCAAACTTGGTATACAGTTAGTATATGGCAAGGTCTAGACTTTGACTATTTTCCCATATAACAACCTTGTGACCACTCTACACGGAACATCCTTTGACTGATCTTAACCAAACTTGGTATACAGTTAGTATATGGCAAGGTCTAGAAGCCTATTTATTTTCAAGGTCATAGGGTCAAGGTCAAAATTGGACTTGGACTATTTTCCCATATAACAACATTGTGACCACTCTACACTGAATATCCTTGTGACCACTCTACACTGAACATCCTTTGACCGATATTAACCAAACTTGGTATACAGTTAGTATTTGGCAAGGTCTAGTAGCCTATTTATTTTCAAGGTCATACGGTTAAGGTCAAGGTCAAAATTAGACTATGACTATTTTCCCATATAACAACATTGTGACCACTCTACACTAAACATCCTTTGACTGATCTAAACCAAACTTGATATACAGTTAGTATATGGCATGGTCTAGAAGCCTATTTATTTTCAAGGTCATAGGGTCAAGGTCAAAATTGGACTTTCCGTCCGTAACAACCTTGTGACCACTCTACACTGAACATCCTTTGATCCTTAACCAAACTTGCCATACAGTTAGTATATGGCAAGGTCTAGTTCGCCTATTGATTGTAAATGGGCCAAGGCGGGGTCATTTGGCAAAGGCCAAATGTTGAGACAAGGACAACTTACACTTAGTTCTCTGGTACATAACATTAATAACAATTTGATAAAGGCAAGGACAAATAACATTAGTTTTCTGGTACATAACATTAATATCCAGGTCATTGGCCATATTTTTAAATTTAATACCGCTTTGCGGTGCCCTTGTTTTTTATTCGTTTTTCTGATTTTACATGAGAGGACAAGTTATTATTAGGATAAACAAAATGTAAATTCCTCGAACATATAATTACGGTGGCAATTGTTTGAAAACACCTAAGTGTGATGATACATTTGAAAAGAAGTTCATGATTCCACTGTTTTAAGTTTGATTATCCTCGTATTTCAGTTTTATTTCAGTTTTATTTCATGCTATTATTTACTCGTGCTTGATAAGTCTTGCAGCAGACGCACTAATTACAATATTAGCATTACATAACGTCGATTTCTCTTTTTAATAGTTACACGATCCACATTATTTAACGTTCTTTTAAGGCTCAAAGAGATGTTTCGATTTGTGTAAGATATCATATTATGTTAATGCATGCATCTATAAAATAGTAAAAGGAATGGACTGTGTATAATCTAGTTCCTGATATCTCCGTATAACTCTATCATAAATACAACAAATCTACATAAATGAAATTACTCTTTTTGGATTTTTGTTTATAAATTGTTTATTGTGAGCATTTTTTTTTGTAACAATGTTTACAAAGTTCGTATGCTACAATATGTGTAAAAATATGTCTGCGTGTAGAGAAGGAAAGTGTTGATCACCTGTCCAGGACTTTGGGGGTCAAACATATGGCGTGTTACTAAAATAGATTACTGATAAGGACTGACCGTTGCAACAATAAAACATTCGGGCGGGCAAACTGTTCATCATGTATAATGTATGCACATTGCACTTAAATTAGCAAGGTTTTAAATGTAGATTAAGCCTAAAAAACAAGTGGGAAAAATTATCGCAACTTTTGTGAATAAAATAGTGCTTCAAGTTATATTGACAGCGAGTATATTCAGTTGTTTGCCGTTCCCTAAACTTCAATAATCTAAGTATTATGTATCAATTATTTCTCTCTCACATGTTGACACATTTTGGAACCTCTGCAGCGAACGACGTTTGAAAGCCTGGTCTCAAAAGGTGGAAATTGGTCATAAAGAGCGATTTCTCTTCATGCATCAATGTTTTCTCTTGAACTCTTTTCAATAATAACATAATTATCTTGGATGCACAATTAACAAAGAAATGGGTTGGGGAGAGCATATAGTAAACATGCAATCACAGCCAACTTGTCAGAAGGAACATTAACATTGGTTCTACTCAAAGGAAAGAGTAAGCATGCAATTCCCTTAGTCAGGCCCACCCTGGAATTCGCAAGAACTGTACGGGACGGGACCCTTATGACAAAAGCGACATCAACCAGTTAGAAATGGTACAAAGACGGACTGCTCGATTTGTGACAAACCGATACAGAAACCGCCCTGGATAGTGTTGGAGAAGTGACGGAGAACCTGGATTGGAGGAGCATGAAAACCTGAAGGAGGGACACCAGACGTGCGATGATGTACAGGCCCGATAGTGACCTGGTAGCCATTTACGGGCACATCAATCTGGTCACCCCTACATTGACTCTCAATTAAATGAACATGCACTCAAGGTATTTTTAAATACTGTCGAAGTGCTCCCATTACCGCAAATATTTTTTCTTTCCCCGTGATTGGAAAACCCTTCCACCAGATATTGTTCAAACTAGATCCATTGAGTCATGTAATTTTCAGGCCTGTACTTGCGACACTATACACTTCGACGAATTTCTAATTGGCCACCATATAAAATAATATATTATGCGACATATTCAATCAATAAATCTAAAGTTTGGTTAATTTTGTATTGTACACACCAATCTATCGATTTACAGAAAGAAAACACGTATTCATGTACAAAATAAATGTGCGAAAATAGCCTATGTGCTCGCGTTCCTCGTGCACAGCATGGTAGATGTCGTACTTGGTAGGAATGTATTCTTCGTGGGTTCTCTTTTATGAAAAACATTAAATATGGCGAGAATGGGCATTGCAGAGCGCGCTCAAGCCGTCGGAATGATTCGTGACGGAACCCCATTAGACTGGTATGTTACGCGTCGTTATAAAAGTTGCAATATGTTTCATGTTTTGTTATTTAGTGCAAAATATTGACAGAAACATGTTTTTTTTCTATCAAATGGCCTGCAAAAAGTCCGGATTTAAATCCGACCGAGCACGTGTGTAACCTATTGAGGCGCAAGGTGCGTTCCGAGCCGCTGCAATCAAATCTCAGGGAGCTCACGCGTGTTATTCGTCAGATGTTGGCGGCCATTCCACAACAGTATTTTCATAGATACATTATATCAATGAGTACAAGGTGCCTTGCTATAATTGCCGTAGCAGGTGGACATACAAAGTATTGAAACGAAATCAACTACGACGTGATTTAATCTTGCTGTTTTTGTTTTAATGGTGTCCATGTTAACCCTCTCTGTTAAGTGTGTTCCCGTGATCAAATTTCAATGAAGTTTTGTTTTACATATTAGGAATAAATTGTATTAAACTTATATTTGGTTATTTGTATTTTTCTCCGAATTCTTTTCCTAAAATATGATAAAAACTAGGAGGCCAATTAGAATTCCCCATTAACTTTGAAAAAGTTCTGTTGACTAAGCACCATAAGTTGTATGGACTTGTGTAACCATAGATGCATACAACAGTCATAACCCTATAGTATTACAAATAGGTGATACCGGCGTTTGGTGGTCCGTCTGTTCTCAAAACCCTCTGGAATACAGTCATAATGTGTGCGTGACCTTTTTAAGAGCTACCAGAAGATATGAAACGACTTGATCGAGATAGTTACATACTTTTTTCCTAATATGGTATCATAAGCATTCATGAGTGTGTGACTGTCCAAGTCAAAGAACCAGGACATGTTGTGGTGTAGAATTTAAACCTGCTCAAGCCAAGAATCGTAATGATTTTTCTTGCGCCCAATCTTATCAAAGCACTGAATTAAGGTCCGTATTTTTTTTCAAAAATACTTTACTGGTGATTTTTTATACGTAAGTATTTTTGTAACGGGACAAAGAATCGTCTGCAAATAGTTTTATCATATTTGGGATCATCACTGGGAGATCTTTGATATAAATTATAAAAAGTATAGGACGCATGCAGTACGTTGCCTTGTAGAATTTCACTTGTGACAGTGGTCCATTCTGATTGACTACAATTAAGGACTACTCTCTGTTTTCTGTTATACAAAACATCTTTAATCCAACTAATAGGTTAACAGTCACCGACAGCAAAGGGCGCCTATGGGGTGCAGTATCAAATGTTTTTTCGGAAATCTAGGTAAATTGCGTCAATATTGTTTCCCTGGTCTATGGTTTAGTTCTGTACTTCAGTTATCTACAACTCCTATAAGTTGAGTTATACATGAGCGTCCTTTTCTGAAACCATGTTGATTATTATTGAAAAGCTTCTTCATCTGCATATATTCCATCAGTTCGTCACGTTAACTTACACAGTATCGATGTTAGACCAGTGACCTAAATAGAAATATATGCCTCTGGTTAGACCGATGGGTCTATTGTTTGAAGGATCCTGTTTGTCCCCTTTTTAGCTCGACTATTCGAAGAATATGAGAGCTATACTACTCACCCTGGCGTCGGCGTCGGCGTCGGCGTCGGCGTCCACGTCACACTTTGGTTAAGGTTTTGCATGCAAGTTCTAAAATACTACATGTATTGCATTGAAACTTTCTACAACCCTACCAAACTATCACACCAATGTAGATTATCAAGTTAGATAACTCTGTCCTGCATTTTATGCAAGTTATGGCCCTTTTTTACTTAGAAATTCTGGTTAAAGTTTTGCGTGCAACTAAAGTAAGAGTCCATATCTCAGTATTTACTTGATGCATTGCATTGAAACTGTCTACAACCCTACCCAACTATCCCACCTATGTAGATTATCAAGTAAGATAACTCTATCCTGCACTTTATGCAAGTTATGGCCCTTTTTTTACTTAGAAATTCTGGTTAAAGTTTTGCGTGCAACTAAATTAAGAGTCCATATCTCAGTATTGACTTGATGCATTGCATTGAAACTTTTTACAACTCTACCCAACTATCACACCTATGTAGATTATCAAGTAAGATAACTCTATCCTGCACTTTATGCAAGTTATGGCCCTTTATTTACTTAGAAATTCTGGTTAAAGTTTTGCGTGCAACTAAATTAAGAGTCCATATCTCAGTATATACTTGATGCATTGCATTGGACCTTTATACAACCCTACCCAACTATCACACCTATGTAGATTATCAAGTTAGATAACTCTATCCTGCATTTTATGCAAGTTATAGCCCTTTTTTTACTTAGAAATTCTGGTTAAGGTTTTGCGTGCAACTAAATTAAGAGTCCATATCTCAGTATTTACTTGATGCATTGCATTGAAACTTTCTACAACCCTACCCAACTATTACACCTGTGTATATTATCAAGTATGATAACTCTATTCTGCATTTTATGCAAGTTATGGTCCTTTTTTTTCTTAGAAATTCTGGTTAAAGTTTTGCGTGCAACTAAATTAAGAGTCCATGTCTCAGTAAATACTTGATGCATTGCATTGAAACTTTCTACAACCCTACCCAACTATCACACTTGTGTAGATTATCAAGTATGATAACTCTATCCTGCATTTTATGCAAGTTATGGCCTTTTTGGACTTAGAAATTCTGGTTAAAGTTTTGCATGCAACTACATAAAGAGACCATCTCTTAGTAAACTACTTGATGCATTGCATTGAAACTTTATACAGCCCTTACCAACCATCACATCTATGTAAACAATCAAGTATGATTACTCTATCCAGCATTTTATGCAAGTTATGGACCTTTTTGGACTTAGAAATTCTGGTTAAAGTTTTGCAACTACATTTAGAGTGTAATCTCAGTTACAACTTGAAAAATTGCATTGAAACTTTATACAACCTTTCCCAATTGCACAACTATAAACACAACCAATTAAGATAACTCTATCCTGTATATGGTGCAAATTGTTGCCGTTTTTTTACTTAGAAATTATGGTTAAAGGTTTGCGTTAAACTACATTAAGAGTCAATATCTTAGTAACTACTTGATGCATTCCATTGAAACCCTTTCTAACCATCACACCTATGAAAATAATCATGTTAAATAACACTATCCAGCATATAATGCAAATTATCACCCACTAAGAAATTGTGGTTAATGTTTTGCATGCAACTACATTAGAATCCATTATCTCAGTAACTTAAATAAGTGGTGGAATAGTCGAGCGCGCTGTCCTCCGACAGCTCTTGTTATATAAATAAAATGTGTAATATTTGCGGGTTTCCTTGTTTCCGGGAGTTTCATTTCTTCCATTGATATACATGTACTAAATAATATGGTTATTATTCGTATGTTAATTTATTAGTGGCTAGATCTTTTAAATATTTGTCGTGAACAATTGATACACTGTTGAAATGGACTTTAAACAACATCGAAACAAACACACGATGTTATTTCAATGGCCTCAAGGGTGATTTCGGTTATTTTTTAGACGATTTTGGGGTGATTTCGGTGGTTATTCCTGTCATTTCGGGGAATCGTCGCACCAAACAATTACGATTTGTTCAGCATTCGAAATATTTCGTGTCGGCTTTTGTCCTCATGATTTCGATAAAACACCGGTTTCCCATCCCCTCACTCGGTACTCGACGTTCCGTACTCGAGCGCACCGAATCACACATTTTATTTCGTTACTTGAAGTAGCAGAATCACAATTGGGAAATTTCTAAACATACTTTTTACATAAGTTATATTTCAATTCACGCCTCTGTTTACATTCACAAGTTGGTTTGGTTTGCGGCGAAGACATTCGCAGCTGGAAACCAAATGTTCCGTGACATGACCCTTGAACCCAAATAAGAGATATCAAACTTAGCCTACAACGACTTAAAAATGCCACTGAAATTTGCTGCAAACATTTCGATGTTATTTCAAGAGCTTCCATCGTTGACAAGTCGATTTAAGGCAGCTAAAGATGCGGGGTTTAAGTACGTGGAATGCACCTTTCCATACGCGGAAGGGGCTGAGGAGTTGGGGGATGCATGCAAAGATGCTGGTGTGGAACATGTATTGATGAACAGCTGGCCAGGTAGGTTATTTCATCATGGGTCACAAGGTATATGGTTCGAATATTCTCAAAAAGTGTAATACACTTCCCAATTCTGCAGCAGACAACTTTAAAAAACATTTAATGAAAATTATAGAAAAATCTATAAATTAAAGACAAATTATTAAATTTAATATTAAAGTTGAACACATTGTAACAATAGGGGCAATTGCTCATAATGAGCAACAATTTCTGCTTTTTCCAGAATTATTTTAAAATTTATCTGCTGCAGGGGTGTCAGAATGTGTCTATGTTGTAAAAGGTAAAGGTTCCATGTCAGTTTGATATTTAGTGGGCAACTAAAGGATCGAGGAACATATGAGCCATCCCTCGAGAAAACCAACAGTGTCGACTCTGCAAAAAGTATCTGTTCGGATCAGCATAAGTATGCAACGCAGGCTAACCCAGACAGACACTTTTCGCATCCTGTGGATTTTCTGTTTCAGGAATAATTACTCTAGCTATACCTATATCCCGCTGAGACGGAATGTATCACAGTATCGGCCCAGACTAGCCTGCGCTGACTGCCCAGGCTGATCTGGATTGATACATTACGCAGAGGCCATAATGTTGGTTTTCTCACGGAACAGCTCATATCTATTTCAATAGATAGAAAATTGTGGCAAAAACATCCATAAATCCTGGAATTTTACCTAATAATTATATAGGTCTTTGGATGAATAAATCACTAAACGTTTAAAATTACTACTTAAAGTTTTAAAATTATGTGCAGCTGATAGTTGACTCAGTTTTCAAACAAAAAGATTGATCATATAATTAAAAAAAAAAAATCCAATTCAATTTTAAATTAATATAATTTTTGCTTCTGACCTCTGTTCATCCAGAATTATGGCGGCTAACTCTTTTAATGACAAAGCAATCCAGCTTTCTCAAAGTCTTGAGTACACCTAATCTCAGCACAAGTCAATAGGAAAGAAATGAATCACAAACCCAAATAACAGAATACAAGATGAATTAACGAGAAAGACCATGAGAAATGACAAAATTTAATGTATAAGATATTGGAAGGGTCATGGAAAGAACATTAACTGTCCACCTGTCTGAATGTGTTGGTGCATCTGAGCATCTGCCTCTCATACCAAATTTCCCATCTGAACCCCGTGATGAGAGGTTTGGGAATTTTGCACACAAACAGAGTGAGAACTGATAATGCCTCCAGGAAGAAGACATGAGAGTGATATGAATAATTTTAATTGATTGATTGATTGTTTGGTGTTTTTACGCCGTTTTCAACAATTTTTCATATATCATGGTGTTTCCTGGGTAGGTTTAATACCAGTTCTACTGGTCCATTTGTCCTCAGCAGACACCAGCCAGCCAGTTGTTATGCTAACCCCACAACCCTAAGCGCCAAGGTGGGCAGCCATTACTTCCATTTTTAAAGTCTTGAGTATGACCTGGCCTGGGATCGAATCCACGACCTCCCAAACCTTGGCGGCCTAAATAACCTAACTTATCAAAATGTTTTTGCACAAAGGAAATATTTAAATGATGTAGAAATTTCTTGACAACAAGAGGTTCTTCAAAATTTCTCAATAATCTATTATTGTGATAGCTAATGGGTTGCCAAAGGCTTTAACCCTTTCCCTTATATAGACGCTTCTGACGCCTCTGCAGCAGACGGCTTTTAGAAAACATAGTGATAAAAGAAGAAATTGCACAAAACGTGCAATTTCTCCTTTTGCCACAATGTTTACTCCTTTTTGTCATAGGTTATCCATTCAATAATAGAGATTTTCTATGTTTTGACAAAATACGTTATAAGTCGTCTGCTGCACAATTGTCGTATGAGGGAAAGGGTTAAACCTTCATATATTTTAAGATTTTTTTCATGCACTCAGCATGTATCCTGACACATGCAATACACTCACTGGTATGTTATTTTTCCTCCTAAGGCAATTTTTAGCTCCACTGGCTGAAAGCTATTCAAGCTTATGTCATGGTGAATTGTCTGCTGTGCGTCTTGTGTGAACTTCCATGCATTAACTTTTTGCTTTAAACGACTTCTCCTCTGGCAAGTGTGATGAAACTTCACATGTAGCATCCTCTCAATGGCCTTTCCTTATCTGCTTCACATTTTTAAGATCCAGCAGAATTTGTGGTTTCCATGGTAAACGTCGTCTCCTGCAGAGGTGTAAAAAAGAGTCTTTATGTGGGAAAGTGTAAATGTAGATGATCAAAAATCGGCTTTACATGCTAGTTTAATGTGTAAAGTTGGACCGTAGTTAATTTAAAACTTTATTTTTACAGGTAAAATGGAAAAAGGGGAACTTGGTTTAGCAGCATTACCAGAAAGAGTGCAAGATTTTAGAATGCAGCTGGAACTTTCTATTGAATATGCTAAATGTCTGAATTGTAAAAGGTGAATGTCATATATATTTTTTTTTTTTTTTTTTTATTTACATCTTCATTTTACACATCAAAATAATGTGAATAAAGGGACAGGAATACTGACTTTCAATATTAAACCTTCCTCCTACAGTCTGATCTAGTAATAACACCCCTCTAGACGTTTACTCTTTACCAGATTCCTTCATGCCATGTTGATTGGTCAAAAGACATCGCATCACTACTAGGTGATGGTTATTGTGATCGCCTTTTGTTCGGCGTGCGTCTTGTGTCGTGCATCCGCCGTCAACATCTTCTCCTCAGTAACCAGTGGGTCAATTTAGATGAAACTTCACAAAAGGCATCCTCTCAATGATCTCACCAGAATTCCTTCAAATTGTTGGGATCCATGCAGAATTCTGGTTTCCATGGCAATGAAACGAAACTAGATTTTTAAATTCTTCTTCTCCCAAACTTGTTGGCAGATTTTCATATAATTTTGTAAAAATGTTCCTTGGATGACCCTCTATCCGATTCCTTCAAGCCATGTTGATTGGTCGAAAAACATGGCAACCAGGGGGTGGGGCTATTTTGCTATTTCGGAGGTGTAAGATCTTGCTTTAAATGAAAAATTATCATATAAAAAGAGGTGGGGGAGATATTCAGAGTGATGGTTCATAGTCTTTAATTAATTTTCTAATTTTAATTATTTAGGATGCATATTATGGCTGGTCGTACTTCAAGGTGTGATTTAAAAGAAATGGAAAAAACTTATCTTGACAACTTGAGCTTTGCAGCAGAGAGATTGGAAAAAGTAAGATTTTTAAGCTCCACTTGCTGAAAGCTGGTTGCGCTTTTGTCATGGGGAATTATCCGTTGTGCGTCTGTTCATGTTTTGACTTTCGGCTTCAGGTCATTTCTCAGGAACCACTTGGCCAATTGTGATTAACCCTTTCCCACATACAATAAATTTGCAGCAGACGACTTGGAAGACATCTCAACAATTGTAAGGAAAATCTCCCTATATGAAGACATACTTATTGAAAAGAGTTGAAAACTTTGTGTCAAATGGAGAAATTGCTCGTTTTGAGCAATTTCTTCCTTTGCCACAATGATTTCAATAGTCGTCTGCTGAAGAGGTGTCAGAAAGCGTCTATATGTGGGAAAGCATTTAACTTCACAGCAATCATCTTCTCAATGCCCCTTTCAAAATTTCTCCAAATCTTTTTGATTTGCCTAAAACAGTCTTTGCCCAGTATTGACATAAGAGTTTAATAGTAATATAAACTTTAAAAGTATTCTTCTCAGAGACCACTTTCCTGATTTTGACACTATTCCTCGAGTCTCTATTAAATTTCTTTAATTTGCCTTAATTTAAAAAAAAAGTGGCCACCATTTGGTGGGGCATTTTCATCTTATATGGCCATAGTGCAAACTTTAAAAATACTATTACACAGAAACCACGGGCCCAAATTTATATCATTTCACAGGAATGTTCCTTTGGTGACCTTCTTTCAGTTTTCTTCATTTCATTTGGTAAAACATGGCCACCAGGTGACAAGACTGTTTTGCCTCATGGCTATTCTGATCATTTTAAAAATAATCTCCCCAGAAGTTATTTGCTTGATTTTAAGTTTTTTGTGAAAATGGGCGTGACTCTCTACCAGATGTCTTCAAGGTATGTTGATTGGTAAAGACACATGGACACAAGGGGACAGGGCTGTTTTATCATTCATGCTTTTAAAATCCACTCCTCAAGATATATATAGAAATTACATCATAGAAATGTTCTTTCAAGTCATGATGATTGGTCCAAAATCATGAGCGCTGGTAGTTTGTGCTGTTTTAGTCTTCATGCCTATGGTGAAAACTTTTAAGAAGAGATTTCCTCAGAACATATTGGTCTGATGTTTACTTTGTTTTCACAGAAATGTTGGAAGACATATGCATAAGATGTTAAGAGTTATTTTACCTTATTGCAGTGGAGCGATACTGGCCATCTTGTACTAATTTCTTGTATCATTTAATAATATGTTCTGTTTGAAAATGTGAATGCAGTAAAATGCAAAGATTTGACTAAAAGTATGGGCATGCTAACTATAGTTGACCCATTTTGTAAGATGTACGTAGGTTTGTTTAGCAAGTTGCAAATATTTGTTATCTTTTTTCATCTCACTTCAAGATGAAGTCCTCAAATTGAACTTGTGATATTTTTGGTCATACAAGTCATTTGTTAACCCTTTCCAGAATACAAAAACTCTGCAGCAGACAACTTTGAAAAGATATCCGAAATCTTTTAGAAACTCCCTTTAAATGAAAGAACAATAATTGAATAGAGTTGAAAACATGGTGACAAAAGGAGAAATTGCTCGTTTTGAGCAATTTCTTCTTTTGTCGCTATGTTTATAAAAAGCTGTCTGCTGCAGAGGTGTCGGAAAGCGTCTATATGATGAAAAGGGTTAAGATGCACATATTTGATATGATGTACTAGTAATAGTGTCACAAGGCTTTAATGAATCATCAAACAATATGGCTGCCAGGAGAAACCATAAAGCTGTGCCAAAACTTGCAATAATTAAGACAACCTTCTATTATCGTCTTAGATTTTCTGAAATTCTTTTCGCAGGATAACTCTGTATCAAAATACAGTGTTATTTTTTGTTAAATGGTGTTTTATACCGCTTTAAAACCCCCACAGTATTTCAGTTATATCATAGCGTTTCTTCGATGAATTACCAGTAGTATCAATATCATTCATCCTGACACCAATGCATGAGTCGTAATGCATTCCCTGCAACCCTCTAAAGATGGGGATGACTATATCTGAAATTATAATCCCCCACAAATGATCTTCATGTGATTGTGACCATTGTTCAAGATTACAGGATTAATCCATTGGTACAGTCAAACGTTCAGACCTCTGTTGACTACTTATTAATTAAAACAGTGTCGAGAAGAAAGAAATTTCCAAAAAGAAGCAGTTTCTTGTTTACCTACAATGATTTTTATCTCCGTATCAATATTATTCTACCAATTTTGCAGATTTTGTATTTTGACTCTTGAGATAGTTTCATAGCAGATAACGCTATCAGAATTCTCTACAGTAAATGTTTAACCTTTCCCACAAACACCGAATCTGCAGCAGATGAATTTGAAGACATCTTGGCAAAATATGGAAAATCACTATCACTGAAAGTATAAATGTTGAAACATTTTGGCGAATGGAGAAATTTCTCCTTCTGTCATGATATTTTCTGAAGTCAGATGCATAAAAATGCGTCTACAAGTGGGGGAGGTTTATGTTTTAAATTTCCTCTTTTTCAGGAAGGTATTATGTGCCTGATAGAACCCTTGAATTCAAGGATCACAGCACCCAACTATTTTCTGAATAGCTTTCAGACGGGTAAGGCTTTTTTTTTGATAAACTTCACAGTCTACTTGCATCAGGATTTGCCCTTGACTGCCTATCTGGTTGTCTGTCAGTCCATCCATTTGTCTGTCCTTCCATTTGTAAAAAATCCAGGGGTTGTGAGTTTGAATCCCAGCTTGGCCAACATTCTCTCTTGACGTTGTGACAAGCGTCATTCGTCTTTCACCAATGGGCTTACAGTCTACATGGAAAAGCAGCCAGTTGCTTGGAAAGATTGTTGTGTGGATTACTAGTGTGAGAAAGCCAGAAATCATAAGAATAGGTGAACTGGCCGCCGTGATATGACTGAACAATTTTTGAAAACGGCGTTGAACCCCAATCAATCAATCAACCATTTGTAACAAAGTCTTGTGTCATGCATACCCCAAAAACTATGAGAGTCAGTCTCAAAACCTTTCAAAAATGTTCACAAGCATGCCAAGTTGTGCACCCAGGGTTTTTGTTTGTTGTTTTGCTCAATATGTGTAAAGTTATGACCCTTGAAATATTTAAAAAATAGTCTACAGAGCATGCATTCTTGTGTTGAGCATATCTCGAAAAATGTTCGAGTCAGAGTCACAAATCTTTTCATGATTTTTATGCAGTTCCTATGGACTCAAATAGAGTCAATATGACCCCATAGCTTGATTTATAATTTACCTGCTGCCCATTTATAAACAATATTAAGTGCACAGTTCCAGTTTATTTTGAGGAGTTCAAGGTTAATGAATGTAGCTCTATAAAACAAAGAGAAGTTTATGCAAGCCATCCAACTGATAACATTCAAGAACATTGCATAACTATGTAAGGCTGTACAACTAATAACATTCAAGAATATTGAATAACCATGTAAGGCCGTACAACTGATAACATTCAAGAACATTAAATAACCATGTAAGGCCGTACAA
Organism: Serripes groenlandicus; assembly: GCA_031761405.1. NCBI lineage: Eukaryota > Metazoa > Mollusca > Bivalvia > Cardiida > Cardiidae > Serripes > Serripes groenlandicus. The sequence goes on along the minus strand of JASEVX010000001.1, from coordinate 148,204,077 downwards.
TTGATAACATTCAAGAACATTAAATAACCATGTAAGGCCGTACAACTGATAACATTCAAGAATATTAAATAACCATGTGAGGCCATAAATCTAACATTCAAGAACATTGAATAACCATGTAAGGCTGTACAACTGATAACATTCAATAACATTAAATAACCATGTAAGGCTGTACAACTGATAACATTCAAGAATATTGAATAACCATGTAAGGCCGTACAACTGATAACATTCAAGAACATTAAATAACCATGTAAGGCCGTACAATTGATAACATTCAAGAACATTAAATAACCATGTAAGGCCGTACAACTGATAACATTCAAGAATATTAAATAACCATGTGAGGCCATAAATCTAACATTCAAGAACATTGAATAACCGTGTAAGGCTGTACAACTGATAACATTCAATAACATTAAATAACCATGTAAGGCTGTACAACTGATAACATTCAAGAACATTGAATAACCATGTAAGTCCATACAACTGATAACATTCAAGAACATTTAATGACAATGTAAGGCCATACAACTGATAACATTCAAGATCATTTAATGACAATGTAAGGCCGTACAACTGATAACATTCAAGAATATTAAATAACCATGTGAGGCCATAAATCTAACATTCAAGAACATCGAATAACCATGTAATGCTGTACAACTGATAACATTCAAGAACATTAAATAACCATGTAAGGCTGTACAACTGATAACATTCAAGATCATTAAATAACCATGTAAGGCTGTACAACTGATAACATTCAAGAATATTAAATAACCATGTGAGGCCATAAAACATTGAATAACCATGTAAGGCTGTACAACTGATAACATTCAAGAACATTAAATAACCATGTAAGGCTGTACAACTGATAACATTCAAGAACATTAAATAACCATGTATGGCTGTACAACTGATTACATTCAAGAACATTAAATAACCAAACAAGTAAATGTAAGGCAGTAAAACTAATAATATTCAAAACATTAAATAACCAAACTACAATCAATGAAGAGTAATGACATGATATATGAAGTTGTTTACCTGTTAATTTTTATGCACATTCATGAACTATAATTATGGGCCTTGCTTTTGTGAAAAAGGCTTATAGTGGAGGCGTCATTGTACTATGGAAAATATTTCTAGTTTGTATTTTTTTTAACTTTCCAGGAGTAGACTACATCAAGAAAGTCAACCATCCAAACCTTAAACTACAGTTTGTAAGTACCGGTACCTATTTGACACATTGAAGATATGGATTAGTGCTAGATTTATTAGATAACCTGAGCCAAAGATTCTGATAACTGTCCGTCAGTTGTCAGGCATCGCCCGTTGTCTGTCGTCATCTGTCATTGTTAGATTTAAAAAATATCTCCTCCTAAACCACTGGACGTATTTCAATCAAACTTCACAGGAATGATTCTTTGATGGTCCTCTTTCAAAACTGTTAAAATATTTAAATTATATGAAGAACTTTACATGCTGCAGCATCAGAAAGGAGGAACATAGCCAGTCTTTTAATTTCTTCTTCTCTGAATACGCTTGTCGGATTCCAATATAATTTGAGAAATCCGCTTTAGCATCGGGCATCCCGGGTTTGATCCCCAGTTGCAGCAACGTGGTCATGGTGGAGTGCTCTTGGCAAGGCACATTTCATAGCCCAGTACTGGTTTACCCAGGGATCGTGCGTAGCTGAACTGTCGCCGTGATATAACGGAAAAAATGTTGAAAATGGCATTAAACCCCACAGTTGATATCAGAAAAAGAGTAAAATTAACTTTTAGCTTCAAATGACATCCTCTTTCTTTTTTATTGTCCCCCGCTTTTAGCGAAAGCTGGGGACTATTATTTCTCATTCGTCAGTCCGTCAGTCCGTCAGTCCGTCAGTCCGTCAGTCACGCTGTCACAAAAACTTTAACCTTGGTCATAACTTCTGAACCGTAATAGGTACTGCTTTCATATTTCACATGTGTATTCCTTGTGACAACCCCTTTCCATCAATAATTTTTTTGACCTTGTGACCTTGACCCTGACGAGTTATGGCCCTTTACCCCTATGTATGACTAAATTCATTTCCGGGCTATTTCTCTGCAACCGCTTTTTGGAATTTTATGAAACTTCATAGGAAGGATCACCACCAAGTGTAGATGCGCATATCGTGTTTGCGTTCCGGTTGGATTATTTTGCACGGAGTTATGGCCCTTTACCCCACCATCAGGCTATGTATGACTAAATTCATTTCCGGGCTATTTCTCTGCAACCGCTTTTTGGAATTTTATGAAACTTCATAGGAAGGATCACCACCAAGTGTAGATGCGCATATTGTGTTTGCGTTCCGGTTGGATTATTTTTCACGGAGTTATGGCCCTTTACTCCACCATCAGGCTATGTATGACTAAATTCATTTCCGGGCTATTTCTCTGCAACCGCTTTTTGGAATTTTATGAAACTTCATAGGAAGGATCACCACCAAGTGTAGATGCGCATATCGTGTTTGCGTTCCGGTTGGATTATTTTTCACGGAGTTATGGCCCTTTACTCCACCATCAGGCTATGTATGACTAAATTCATTTCCGGGCTATTTCTCTGCAACCGCTTTTTGGAATTTTATGAAACTTTATAGGAAGGATCACCACCAAGTGTAGATGCGCATATCGTGTTTGCGTTCCGGTTGGATGATTTTTCACGGAGTTTTACCCCACCATCCGGCTATGTATGACTTAATTCATTTCCCGCCTATCTCTCTGCAACCGCTTTTTGGAATTTGATGAAACTTTATAGGAAGGATCACCACCAAGTGTAGATGCGCATATCGTGTTTGCGTTCCGGTTGGATTATTTTTCACGGAGTTATGGCCCTTTACTCCACCATCAGGCTATGTATGACTAAATTCATTTCCGGGCTATTTCTCTGCAACCGCTTTTTGGAATTTTATGAAACTTCATAGGAAGGATCACCACCAAGTGTAGATGCGCATATCGTGTTTGCGTTCCGGTTGGATGATTTTTCACGGAGTTATGGCCCTTACTTCTGAACCGTAATAGGTACTGCTTTCATATTTCACATGTGTATTCCTTGTGACAACCCCTTTCCATCAATACCAATTTTTGTGACCTTGACCCTGGCGGGGGACCATGATTCTCTGAATTTGCTTGTTTTTATCTAAATTCTATACAAAACTGTGGTTGCTGTTGCATAAGAAAGGGAGGAAAATGCCATAACTTTGAAAATCTTCTTCTCTGAATCCACTTGTCTGATTCAAAGATAATTTGATGGAAATGGTCGAAATTGGTTGAAAAACATGGCTGCCAAATGGAATCTTAAAATGGGAAAAATGACAAAACTTTAAAATTCTATTCTTATGAAAGTTCTCAAGCGGCATCAAAAAAGGGTTAAAATGAATTTTTAGCTTCAAAGACGCATCTACTCCGAAACCAATGGATCGATATCAACAAAACTTCACAGGAATGATACTGTGGTGGTCCTCATTCAAATTATTCAAATATTTTATTACAAATCTCTTTTTAGCTCACACCTGAGCATTAAGTGCTCAAGGTGAATTATTGTTATCGCCTTTTTTCATGCGTGCATCCTCCGTCCTCCGTCAACTTTTTCTCCTCAGTAACCAGTAGGTCAATTGGGATGAAACTTCACAGAAAGCATCCTCTCAATGACGTCGCCATAATGCCTTCAAATTGTTGGGATCCATGCAGAATTCTGGTGGCAATGAAACAAAATTTTTTTTAATCCTTTTCTTCCAAACTGGTTGGCAGATTTTCAAATTATTTTGTAGAAATGTTCCTTGGATGACCATCTATCAGATTCCTTCAAGCTATGTTGATTGGTCGTAAAACATTGCCGCCAGCAGGCAGGGCTATTTTGCCGTATATTGCTATAGTGAAAACTTAAAAAAACTTCTCCTAAGTGTTAGACCGATTTTCAAATAATTTGGTAGAAATGTTCCTTAAGTGACCCACTATCATATTCCTTCAAGCTATGTAGATTGGCCGCCAGGGGACTGAGCTATTTTGCCTTATATGGCTAAAGTGAAAACTTAAAAAATCTTCTTTTTTTCCGAAAGTGGCAGGCCGATTTTCAAATAATTTTGTAGAAATGTTCCTTAGGTGACCCACTATCAAATTCCGTAAAGCCATGTTGATTGGTCTAAAAACATGGCCGCCACAGGGCCATATTGATTGATCTAAAACTATGGCCGCCAGGGGATGGGGCTTATATGGCTAAAGTGGAAAAAAATAAAATCAGGTGAGCGATCCAGGGCCATCATGTTGTCGTCAAACTTGTTACAGTTAATATGGAGAAAATGCCTGTGACGATGTATTTTGTGACTTTGTTATATTTGTTTGAAATATCTTAAATACTAAAAAAGTCAATCATTATCATTAAAGAAAACATTTTTAATTGAGGATAAAGTTTTATGATAGTATGACTTTGAAAAACATTCTAGAAATTGAGATTGATTTCTCTTAACCTCTTTCCCTCATATAGGCGCTTTCTGATGACTGCAGCAGAGGGTTTTTAAAAACATGGCGACGAAATAAGAAATTCCTTAAAAAGGGTCATTTCTCCTTTTATCACCATGTTTTCAACTCTATTCAATTATTGATCTTTCATTTTAAAGGTATTTTCTGTGCTTTTGCATAGATATTTTCAAAGTCGTCTGCTGCAGATTTCCTGTATGTGGGAAAGGGTTAAATCATTTTTATGTTTTCACACAATGTCTTCATTAGGCATGAATTTTGAAGCATCTGCAGGAGACGGCTTTTGAAAACATTGTGGCAATACAAGAAAATTGCTTGTAATGAGCAACTTTCCTTAAATGTTTTCAGCTTTAGCCAATAATGTCACCATTTCCCTTATATTTGTAGAGATTTTCCATATATATTCTGACAGTTTTTCAAAGTCATCTGTTGCATATTTGATGTATGTAGGAAATCACTTGTCTAATTTTGAAATACAAAATGTACTTTCATATAAATATTTCTTTGGTGACCTATTAATTTCCTCAAGTCATATCAATTTGACAAAAGTCATAAAAAGTGATACCAATAGGTAACACAGATAGGGTTATTTTACATTATTGCAGTGGAGCTATATACTAGACCTTAGGGTCTCATATTATCGTTTTCAGGATATGTTTCATGCTCAGATTATCTCGGAGACTTAACAGCGAACTTTAAGAGATATTTTCCATATATAGACCTTAGGGTCTCATATTATCTTTTTCAGGATATGTTTCATGCTCAGATTATCTCAGGAGACTTAACAGCGAACTTTAAGAGATATTTTCCATATATAGGTAAAAAATATTTTTTAAAACACGCATGTAATACTTTTCACATTTAATATTGTAAACCATGAAAAGGTTTTATGAAATTTAAGTTAACAGAGTTTGTAGTTCGCACAAAATAGCTATATACCACATGCAAACTGTCAAAATGTTAAAGTTTATAGCCGCAACTTCAGGATTCAAATGGGATACATATCTACATTATCCCCTTCGTTAAAAACTGCATATGCGGACATTAGCCCCTTCGCATTTTTCACATGGCAGACATTATCCCTCTCATCATTTTGTGCATGACGGGCATTAGCCCCTTCATAGGCGGACATTATCCCCTTCATCATTTATTACATGCCAATTAACCCCTTCATTATAAAAGAAGCATTGTCAAAGACCATAAAATAATTGGCCATGATATTAAAGCGTGTTTTAACAGTTTGCCTATAATAACCAGATAATAATCAAATTAGATAATTTATAATTGAAATTAAATGGAACAGTTATCGGATTTTCATTTATACATATATTTAATCCGCAATTTGTGTTTTAAAGTTTGCATATACTTACTTACAATAGGCGGGCGGTCATCAAAACTAGCAAAATCTCCTTTTGTCACAATATTTTCAACTGTGTTCAGTACTCGTAATAGAGACTTTTCATACTAATGCCTTGATGTAGTCAATATCCTCATGTTGTTTGTGGGAAAAGGTTAACCTGATGCAAATTGAATAGATGTTCATTATAAATATTGAAGTTGATAATGTCCCCTTTCAGCAATTGGTTGAAGGGTCTAAAGTCCGACTAAGACGGGGATAATCTCCACATGCGAAGGGGCTAATGCCCTCCTATGTAGTTTTTTACGAATGGGATAATGTCCATAGGGGCTTATGTCCGCCATTCATATCTACCAGAGAATGTTCATCTCTGTTTGTCATCTGACAAGTTTGGCATCATTTTCAATGTTACTTTTGGGGAAATGTAGCATCATAAAGAGGTAGTCGATCACTATAGTTGACATTATGTTCATGGGGACAAAAGTGGTCCCACCCCAGGGGCACATGTTTAACACAGGAAATACATTGTAGTACATGTATATAGTTTATCCCTTTCCCTCATATAGACGCTTGCTGACACCTCTGTAGCAGATGGCTTTTTGAAAACATAGTAACAAAAGAAGAAATTGCTCAAAACGAGCAATTTCTCCTTTTGTCACAATGTTTTCCACTTTTAGTCATAGGTTATCCATTCAATTATAGAGATTTTCTATTTTTTGACAAATTATGTTCAAAGTCGTCTGCTGCAGAATTGTTGTATGAGGGAGAGGGTTAATGGAGCTAAAGGTCCCCGGACTAACCTGGGTCACACCATTACTCAATAACCTTACTTCATTAGGTAAATATGAGACATTCCATGTACAGTGTTTCATGATATTTAATATGGAAGTACATGTATGTGACTTCTATTGAAGTTCTTGTTTAATGAGTTGAGTGATATAAGACCGTCATGATCCTCTTGTGACTTCTTTTGAAGTTCTTTTAAATCAGGAGAGTGATGTAAGGCTGTCGTGGTCCACTTGTCATTGTTTTCAAATTAGAAATATGAAAAATTGTCTTTGATTCGAATGGTTGGCTACTGACAATCAGTGGATTTTAATCTTGACAAGAAACTTTTCAGTCTCACTTTGCCGAGTTCAATGTGCTCAAGAAGAGCTATTGTGATCACTGCGTGAACATTGCAAATAGTCAACAATTACTTTAAATAATGTCTCCATAAGCCAATGGACCAATTTCAACAAATTTCACAGGAATGTTCGTTGGTTGGTCCTCTTTCTAAATTGTTCAAAGATTTTTTATCTAGAGAGAACTTTGATTGCTGTGGCACCTGAAAGAGGGTAAAATGACAAAACTTTGATATTGTTCTCCTCTTGACCCTTTCCCTCATACGACAATTCTGCAGCAGACGACTTTGAACATATTTTGTCAAAAAATAAAAAATCTCTAGAATTGAATGGATAACCTATGACTAAAAGTGGAAAACGTTGTGGCAAAAGGAGAAATTGCTCGTTTTTAGCAATTACTTCTTTTGTCACTATGTTTTCAAAAAGCCGTCTGCTGTAGAAGCGTCAGAAAGCGTCTATATGAGGGAAAGAGGGTTAAACTGTTGGTCTATATGCACGATAATTGGTTAGAAATGTGTTAAAGCGCCATGATCTGCATTTTAGGTCATATTCAAATTGCTCAAGTACCAGACAGAGGGGAGCCGGATTTTAATGGGGAAATCAACTATAAGTATATATTCAAAATTCTGGAGGAAATGGGATATGACGGTTACATAGGATGTGAATATAAACCAAGAGGTATGTTTTAAGGAAATTTGATAGAAATATTATTCAGCTAACCAAGCAAAGGAATATATTTTCTTAACATTGACGTAAGCTTGGTTTTGTGAAATTTGCTTTAATTTCATAAAGGTTAAGAGAATTTAAAATTGTGAATCAAAACCAGTTTTGTGTTGGGGCATTGTTGACATCCTTAACCCTTTCCCACATGCAACAAATCTGCAGCGTATGACTGCATACATAGTGACAAAAACCTGAAAAATCTCGATAAAAGTTAGCTTAATTGTTAAATAAAGATGAAAACATTGTGGCCAAAGGAGAAATTTCTCATCATGAGCAATTTTACCTTTGGCCACAATGTTTTGGGGTCGTCTGCTGCTATTGCCTCAAAATGCGACTGCAGGTGGGAAAGGGTTAAATCAAGTCTAGATCAAGTTGATGCTGCTTCTTAATATGTGGAAATGAATGTATCCAACTAGTCTGCATGTTGCAATGAAAATATGGGTTTTCAAAGCAAGTTGGAAAGCTGTAAACATTTCAGGAATTTGGTTTATATCAGCATACTTCTGTACTTGTGTCATTTCATTGAGAAATAACCTATCACAGTGCAGAAACATTCTGTACACAGAACAATTAGGGGTGAGAAGTAATGGTTTTAATTACTGGCAGAAACTTAACAGTGTGTTTATATTGCCATAGCTTTACACCTTTATTATTAAAAATGTAAGGAGAATGATTCATTTATTTCATTTTTTTGATACTCATATATATATATATACATCTATTTCCATGAAACCCGTAATATCCAAGGCAATGGAGTAAACACTAAAAGTACTGGTTTCAATTTGCAAATAATTTAACACAAATGATTCTTAGGTGACCCTCTACCAAGATTATTCAAATTATTCTCATCCATTGAAGTCATGACCACCAGGAAGGAGACCTTGTTTTCCTTATAGTAACAATATATTTCTGGTGATCAATACAGAAATATAATGGTCCTCTTGTTTATATTGTTAATGTTATTGTACTGGGACAGTTGGTTTTAATTGCTTGACTTAAAGCAAGCATGTTGAGTGAATACCTAAAAAGCATTGAATGTTTAGGAGCAGTTCACTTTTGTAAAAACCTTCCTTAGACCAAAACTGATATGCAGGGACCCTTATCTTTTTCTGCCCTGATGTGTTAAACAATCAAACGATATATATATATATTTTTTGTTTTTTTTCAGGAACAACAGAAGAAGGTTTGCAATGGATTAAAGAGTTGGGTATAACATTATAGGTATTTCCTAGTGAAAAGTGCTAATATATTATTCTTATAGAATGGACTATTGATTCATTTGGTTTTTATAATAACCAATAAGCTATTGTGTTCATCCTATGGCCGTCATCGACATTTTCTTTCTAAACAATTATGCCAATTTAAACAAAACTTCACAGGAATGTTCCATTGATGGTCCTCTTTCCTCTTTCAAAATTGTTCAAAGAATTAAATTCTATGTAGAACTCTGATTGCTGCAGCATCAGAAAGGGGGTAAAATGACTTTAAAGTCCCTCTTCTGTGAAACTGCTTGTCTGATTTCAAGATAATTATAAGGTTTTCACCGCATCTTTCTGTCCACCCAACCTTGTTCATGCCATATCTCCTATATCTTATAAATTACCAAATTTGGTATGAGTATGCATATTGGGAATACCATGTTTTGCACACCAATATAGGGTCAAATTGTACTCTGACCCAATTTAAAGAATTAACTTGTCATATCCCCTATTCTATAATACCTATAGTTACCAAATTAAGTATGAAAATGCACCTTGGGAAGACAATTTGTGGGGTTTTAAGATGGGTCACCTTGACCTCTGACATAGTCTGATATAGGTCAAGGTCACTGTTTCTAAAAATTGAATGAAAATAATTGTGTATGTAATTCATGTCAGTTCTATAAAGTTCTTCTTTTTACAAGATTGGAATTTAACTTGAAGTTGAAATAAAAATAATTTGGTAGAAGTTTCAACCATGACCAAACTATAGGTCCTATGGAGTTTGTTTGGATCAAGGCAATGGTCACTGTTTCTTTAAATGGAATATTTTTGTCTGCTCTATAACTTTTCTTTGCATCATTTCAAATAACTTACCAAAAAGATCAATCATGGCCTCAGGATTGGGAGAACCAGGTTTTATGGACAAAGAATAAGGACACTGTCTTTAAAAGAAGAAAACTTCATGTCCATTCTATAAGGTGCTAATAATTTGGCAGAAGTATCAACCATGGCCACCAGATGGCATCAGAAAGGGGTAAAATGGCAAAACTTTAAAATTTATTTTCTTTGAAACTGTTTGTCTGATTTTTTAATGATTTTGCAGAAATATCCAAGTCCTATTGATTGATTAAAAATTGTGGCCAAGTAGTTTCTGCAAGGAGTTAAAATTTCACATTAAAGTTCTTGATAATTTGGCAAAAATATAACATGGCCAACATAGTCAGGTGAGTGATAAACGGTCACACCAACGAAAACAATCAGACAGGGAAATATTCAAGGAATAAATGTTGTGTTTTAGAGTTTTATTCAAGATTCAATATTATATTCAAAAAAGACAAAGTGTCCATCTTGTACATGCAATTTATGAATATATTTGTATATATGTAACTAACCCTTTCTCTAACATGATTAAGGGAAGTTGTCTTGAAGTTAACCCTTTCCCTCATACGACAATTCTGCAGCAAACGGCTTTGAACATATTTTGTCAAAAGATAGAAAATCTCTACAATTGAATGGACAACCTATGACTAAAAGTAGAAAACATTGTGGCAGAAGGAGAAATTGCTCGTTTTGAGCAATTTCTTCTTTTGTCACTATGTTTTTAAAAAACTGTCTGCTGCAGAGGCGTCAGAAAGCGTCTTTTTGAGGGAAAGGGTTAAAGAATCAAGTAAACTTTAAACAGATTATTCTAGATATTCACTGGTCACAAATATCCAAAGATGGGTTTTCCTATGAGCTCGCTCATTGGACATTAACCCTTTTCCACATGCAACAAATCTGCAGCAGATAACTTTGAAAACATCAAGGCAAAATTATGGAAAATCTCTATTAATAAAATTATAAAAATTGAATAGCATTGAAAACATTGTGGCAAATTGAAAAAATTGCTTTCCTTTTTTTTCTTCAAAATTTGTCTGCTGTAGAGACGTCAGAAAGCGTCTGTATTTGGTAAAAGGTTAAAACCATTTGTGCCATAAAAAAAAATGGTATTATATAATTATGTCCCCAATTTTAAAGAAGTTGATTGGGCATATTACTTTGCCTTCTTGTTTGTCACAATTCTTAGCTCACCTGACCAAAAAGTGAGGGATAAGCGTTTGTGATCATTCAACGAATGTTGTTGTTGTTTATTTATCAATTGTTAAACAACTTCTCTGACAAGGTGCCTGACGCCTTGCCTTCTTATTTTAACTCATATGAACATTAAGTGCTCATTGTGAGATATTGTGATTTCTTTTTGTTTGTTGTTTGTCGTTCATTTGTTGTCATCACATCTTACATCTTGATGATATTTAGGCCAAGTTTGAATATGGGTCATGTTGTGTCAACACCTAGGTCGCTAGGCCAAATTGAAAGCTAAAACTTGTTAACCCTTTCCCTCATATAGACACTTTTTGAAAACATAGTGACAAAAGAAAAAAATGCTCAAAACAAGCAATTTCTTCTTTTGCCACAATGTTTTCCACTTTTAGTCATAGGTTATCCATTCAATTAAAGAAAAATTCTATTTTTTACCAAAATATGTTCAAAGTTGTCTGCTGCAGAATTGTTGTATGAGGGAAAGGGTTAAAACACTAGAGACCACATTTTTACTTTGAACATGTTGAATCTTAACTCTGTTAGATCAGTTGAACTGATGCTATCTAGGCCAAGAACGAATATGGTTCATGACCGATCAAAAAGTAAGTCACTACGCCAAAAGGGAAAATCTTTTTTAACACATTAGATACCACATTTTTATCTTGAGCATGTTCACATATGTCAAAATGTTTGTCTTAATGATCTAGTCTAAGTTTCAATATGAGTGATAATTGTCATGTTAGTCCAGAAACCAGGTTACTAGGCCAAATTTAAGAAAAATTCTCGTGGACACTCTAGAGGCCTCACCTTTTACTTGAACATGTTGAAACTTTTTCAAAATATTTTGATTGATGATTCTATGCTATGGTTTAATTTGGGTCATATCGTGTCAAATGCCATGCCAAATTAAAAAAAAATATTGTAGACACTCTAGAAGTTGCATGTTTTTGACTTGTTTATCAAATTACTTCTGTAAGTATTATTCATGGACACCTTTATCAAACGGGAGCCCTGGTACATGTACTCAGGTGAGCGTTACAGGGCCAACATGACCCTCTTGTTAGCTTGTTAAAGTTTATGTAGGCACTCATTTGTTAGTGTTGGTTTGAGGGTATTATCAAATTGTTTAAGTTTTGCATTTAAGTTTTAAATTTGTTCCCAGTACCTGAGCTCTGTTGCAGCTCTGTCAGAATCAAAACCATACTTTTATTAGTCAGATTTTTTATCCCATTGTTTCATATGATATTTATTGGGGAAAAGAGAATTTTTTTGTTGCTTAATTTGTTCTTTTATCACAATATTTACACAGTTTGCTGCTATGTAAGACCTTAGAAATCCACTTTAACATGATGAGGGTTAAAACACTGGTTGTATGAATGTAATATTAAATCCATACATTATTCATCAAATCAATCAACTATTATTCTATGATTCACACTGTGTTTGTATGAATTGAATATTAAATCAATACATTATTTCTATGATTTACACTGGTTGTATGAATGTAATATTAAATCCATACATTATTCATCAAGTCAATCCAATATTATTCTATAATTTGAACTGTGTTTGTATGAGTGTAATATTAAATCCATACATTATTCACCAAGTCAATAAATTATTCTATGATTTACACTGTGTTTGTATGAATATTATATTAAATCCATACATTACCCTTCAAGTCAATCAAATATTCTATGATTTATAAACTATAAGATTGCCTTAGAGGAATCACAAAGAATGTGTAAAGGGTTAACAATATAGATCACATTTGGTCACCAGAGAGATACATCAATTGATTGTAAATCAATAATTTGTCCCACTTCAATAAATCTGCAGCAGACAAAAACACCTAGGCAAAACTTTGGAAAATCTCTTTAACCCATATTTTGTCAAAAAATAGAAAATCTCTATAAATGAATGGATAACCTATGATTAAAAAGGAAAACATTGTGTCAAAAGGAGAAATTGCTCGTTTTGAGCAATTTCTTCTTTTGTCACTATGTTTTCAAAAAGCTGTCTACTGCAGAGGCGTCAGAACGAGTCTATATGAGGGAAAGGGTTAAATAAAAGTATTGAATAGAGTTGAAAACATTGTGGCAAACACAGATATTTGTCTTTATGTCTGCTGCAGTTGAGTCAAACTGCAGCTGCATGTTTGTAATGGTTAACCCTTTCATATGACAATTCTGCAGCAGACAACATTTTGGCAAAAGGAGAAATTGCACGTTTTGTGCAATTCTTTTGTCACTATGTTTTCACAAAGCCGTCTGCTGCAGAGGCGTCAGAAAGCGTCTATATGAGGGAAAGGGTTAAACAACATTTATGTGTGCAGTTCTGCATGACTTTAACCTTGATCTTCATTGTTCTCTTCTCATGTTTTTTTTAAATATGGTCATTTAGCAAATACTACTCTATAATATATTGTGTAAACTAATTATAATGATAACCGCTGCAGGAATTCAGCAGGATAAGGGTTAACACCTATCCTTCATACGACAATTCTGCAGCAGACGACTTTGAACGTATTTTGTCAAAACATAGAAAATCTCCATAATTGAATGGACAACCTATGACAAAAAGTGGAAAACATTGTGTCAAAAGGAGAAATTGCACGTTTTGTGCAATTTCTTCTTTTGTCACTATGTTTTCAAAAAGCTGTCTGCTGCAGAGGCGTCAGAAAGCGTCTATATGAGGGAAAGGGTTAATACCTATCCTTACAACTATTCGAGCGGAATCAAGTGATTTTGTGTGCTTAATGCATCTGCATACAGTGAGAACTCAGGCGAGTCTGTGCATCTGCACAGTCTCACCAAAGACTTTATTTAATTCTAGTTACAACTTTTGAAAAGACACTAGAAGTGTAGTCCCAATAGTTATACCCCCAGATACATAGTATATGGGGCCTATATAGGAGTCATGCTTGTCGTCTGTTGGTCCGTTGGTCTGTAGACATTTCTTGTGAACACTATTTCTCAGCAACCCTTGGTCAGAATTCAATATAACTTCACAAGAATGATTAATACCAAGCCTAGTTGTGCATATTGTTGGCGTGTTGCACTGGAATTATTTTCAAATGAGTTATGGCCCCTTGAATTTCTCATACATAGTTGGTCTGTAGACATTTCTTGTGAACACTATTTCTCAGCAACCCTTGGTCAGAATTCAATATAACTTCACAAGAATGATTAATACCAAGCCTAGTTGTGCATATTGTCGGCGTGTTGCACTGGAATTATTTTTAAATAAGTTATGGCCCCTTGAATTTCTCATACATATGTATATTGTCAGGCACCAGCTGGGGGTATTCATCACCTTCAGTGATATTTCTAGTTATATGCTTATCCATCCGTTTACGAAAAAAAGTCTCCAAAATGCATAAAGTAGCTCATATGTATTGCTGGCTACACAGCATATTTTAGACTCTCATAAAATGTTTTGAATAATTTCGGATAATAAATCATGTATTGTATTTTTGGACTATCCATGCTTTTGATAAAAGGTTTTGAAGAGTTCAAAAATAATTCCAGATAATTAATCACATACATGTACTATTAGACAATGTAAAGTTAAAGAATGTCCACATATAAAAGCTACAGAATTCTGCAATTTATAAAAAAAAAAAAATAACAACACATTTTCTTCTATCTGAATGTATCTTTAAGGCAATAATAGATTAAATTAAATATAATTAACATTTTTTATTTTTTGTCCTGGTCAACAAAGGCCAACTGTCTATTGTGAAAATGGAAGATCCAAATCAGTCTATACATCTGTGCAGTCTAATATAGATTTGCACTGATTGAGAACTCAAAAAAGCTTTCAAGAAACATCTTATAAATACATAAATACGCTTGTACATCTGTAGCTTGATCTACACCTGTCCGATATACACAGTTTTTTTCCTAGAGTGCACTGCCCATATCTTCTTTCAATTTGTTTCATCACCTCTGTTGTAGTGGAAAGTGCCCGCATTCGGTGCGGGTGGTTGTTGGTTTGATCCCCGGATAGGTTATACCGAAGTTTTAATAGTAATGGCTTTCCCTCTTTGGCCCTCTGGATTGTGCGGATAGCATTACGACTGACTCGCTCATGTCATGGTAAATAGACCAGTAGTACTGGTAAATTACTCAGGAAATTCCGTGATATAACTAAATAATTGTTAAAAGCAGTGTAAAATACAAACAAATTAATTTGTTTCAACGTGCCTGGCATTGTTTGTCAAGTCACCGGACAACTACGCTCAATATGTAGCTTACTCGGAAGTCGAAAGGAATTGAGAGCTATATCTTTTTGAACATCTTAAACAAGAGTGTGTGGGCATACATTGTGTAAAGTCCCATAAGTGGATATATCTTATATCACCTGCTAGAATTGTGGTCACTATAGAGGCCGCATTTTTGACCCCACAATTTTTGAAGTTTTGTCTAGATGAAATCTGGCACGGTACTGGTCAAAATCTTTTCAGTATGATTTAAGGAAAACATCGAGATTAGGTATTCAGATGAGCGTTACAGGGCCACATTGACCCTCTTGTTAAAGTATTATCTTTCCGTCACCATGGCAGCAAGAGTTTTCAATTGATCTCAATTATTTGAATAACGCTGAAAGAGGACGCCTTTGTCATGGCACTTTTATTGTGTCACCCTGCGTAGCATGGTAGGCACTTAGGGATTACTTTGTTTTTGTCCGGCGTCTGTCCGTCACATTTTTTCGTCACACTTTCAATGAGCAGGTGCAGGTGACACACTGCTCCGCGAAGCACTCCATTCTAGTTTCATACATACATGGCAAACCAGCCCACAATTTAACCCATAAACGCCATGTGTTTAAATGCATCAGAATACTATGAACAATCTTGGTAAGGGAATACTCATGCCAAACTATTGTCAAATCGAGCCAGATATTTTGGACAAGCATATTTGACTATATCAGGAAAACGAGCTCGGCCGCTTGGCGGCCATGTTTATTAACAACTTGGATTAATTTGAACACTCTTAGTAAAGGGTCACTAAAGAAACATTTCGACCAGATTATTCTGGTTCCATCGATTAGAAAACAAGCTTTCAGCTTTAATTAATCACTCTCGTTGACTGCTTCCTGGAGCTTTGACCTGTCTGGAAGTTGGGAGAACTTTTATTGCAGATTCATTCTTTTTAGACGGTTGAATTTAATGGAATATAATAATTTGATGTACTATAAATATTGATATTGCCTTAAGAGCACTTTAGTTTGAATTGAACTATTTTTTATAATTAATAAAACACTCCATTTGTATGACCATGGTTTCTTAAAAACGGCTGTAAAGGTTACAGAAGTTGACTGTTTAAAGTGATGGAAAAGAAAATGCATTACATTTCACTATAGTAGAGAGCCCATTGAATCAAGTGACATTTTCAGACTCTTCCAAATTTGACAGATGAAGGGAAATCGAAAATGTGAGCAAAATAAAAGTATAATAGCAATCCGAATACAGTTGTTTTGTTCACCATTTTCTTATAATTATTTCAAAACCCATCCGCTACAGATCACTTGAACACCGTTTTTATCAGGGAACGAAAAATATAAGAAGCTTAGGGCTTAATATTATTTTAAGCTCTGAACTCGGTGTGAACACAGATTATATAGTGTTTTCTTTCCTGCAAAGAAGATTAAGTTCAATTCAACCAGATGCCAATATTATGTAAATAAATTACAGAGCAAGATTTTGAAAGAATATCAACAATATCTTGTTTTTAATACGATAACAATTGTTTCTGATACTGGTGTCACTGCTGCAGAAGAAGTTGAATGATTGATTGGGGTTTAACGCCGTTTTAAACAATTTCTCCGTCATATCACGGCGGCCAGTTCACCTACACACGTATTTCCTGGTTTTCTCACACCAGTACTCCACACAACAAGCAACTGGCTGCTTTTCCACATAGACTTAGCCCATTGGTGGAAGACTAATGACGCATGTCGCATTGACTTTTGTCAAACGTCGGAAAGAAAGTTGGCCGAGCCGGGATTCGAACTCACAACCCCTGGATTGGCAGCCCGCGTCGTTACCGACTGAGCTACCGGGGCTCGGCTGCTGCAGAAGAAGACTCGAAAAATAGTGAGGAAAAAATAGAAAAGTTTATTATTTAGCTTTTTCTCCTAAACAACTAACGCTATTGCTTTAAAACTTAAATTCTTTCATATTTCAAATCGGATTACAAACAATCGAATCTGAAAACTGATAGAGAACTGAAATATTGTAGCTACATTTACTTGAAATAGCTTGTTACATCACTGTGTTTGCTTACATGAAGGTAACCAGTTCATGCTCGGACGAGACTGGTACATGTGCAGCCTCATCTGAGATCCCTTTTGGCATTTGCACAAGACCCGCAGGCCTATTTCAGCCTGCATTGATTGAAGTACTTTGGTTTAAGTGTGATCCTGCGTATTTCCAAAGTTTCATAACAAATGGTTGTTTATGTTCATTCCATTGGTCCTAGTTTTATATGTATTTGAATACACTTTTATACTCCCGACTTATTATATGCTTATATGTTAACCTATGTTTTTAAATTACTTTTCAACAGCAGTAAATTGTTATATTATATTAAAAGTGGATGTGCCAATGTTTTTAGTAATCGCTATTTGTTTTACAACAATTGGAGAAGCATATCTTTATAAATCCGTATTAATACGGTCGGAATTATGAGAACACCTGCGGCGAGCGGGTGGCATCAACATGTTGTCCGCTCTCTAAGTCTAATAGTTTTCATCATTACATAACATTGCATAGGGAGTCGCGCTGTGTAGGGATGAGTGGGTGTTATCCTGCTAAAAGATAACGTTAACGCTCCAAAAGCTGGTGCAAGTGATTTTTACAAGCTTCGAAATGTCGTTTATTCCGCTGGGAGTTTATATTTCCGCCTTTGACATGTCTGTTTTTCGATGTTACTGATGCCTGTCTTATACCAGATGTTTTAAGTTTTCACTGTAACCATATAAGGCAAAACAGCCCTACCCCTGATGGCCATGTTTTTTTACCAATCAACATGGCTAGAAGGAATTTGGGGTCACACAAGGATCATTTTTACAAAATAGTTTGAAAGTCGGCCAACCAGAATTCTGCATTGATCCCAAACATTTGAACGAATTTCGGTGAGGACATTGAGAGGATGCCTTCTGTGAAGTTCCATCCCAATTGACCCACTGGTTACAGAGGAGAAGATGTTGACGCACGACGGACGAAAGGCGATCACAATAATTCACATTGAGCACTTCGTGCTCAGGTGAGCTAAAAATACGACAATCTTTTTGTTTACAAACACGATATTCACACCTATAAAAATGTTCCGTAAGCAACTCTTTTATTTATTGCTTTTATTCCTTTGAAATGTGCGAAAAGATGGTACTTCAATGCTTAAAAGGCCACCTTTCTTTTTACAGTGGCCATTTAGAAATTACCCAAAGGCTTGAAAGACCCCAATATATAAAACCAATTTATTATACATAATAAACGTCACACCTTAGATATATGGAAGCTTTCTGCATGTTTGAAAATGTTTGCCATCATGGCTTTCGTGAGTTGGGTCCATAGCTTATTATTTGTGGTAGCGGTTGTCTAGAAAATCTCGTCTGATATTAATGACAGAACGAAAACATGTTCCCCAATATTTCACCAGCAAACAAAGGGTTGCAAAGTAATCCAAAGCTCATTGCAGCCGTATTTTCGATATACAACGTTGATCACAATCAAGATCAACATAGCATAGGCACGTTTTAAAAATACACGTGATCGGCCCATCATTCCACGCGCCTTTGGCGAAGGTTCAAACAAATGCACCCGCCTTCCGAATAAAGTGCACGGCGAGTTCAAAAAGTAAACCCATTTTTGAATTGAATGCGTTATTAACTAGAGCTACCACTGAAAGTGATCCCCCGGGGGTTTACTTATGTCTACCCTCATGTAATGGTTGAGGTATAGTTTTTGTTTTGGTTGTTTCACTGTCACAAGTTGTGTCCGCTCCATATCTCGGCCCACCCACTTAAGGAATTTTTAAATAATGAGTCACAAATATGTACCATACTGAGACGATGTGCATGTTTCTGCTAGCTCAGTTGAAAGCCACGATCACACTTAGAGGTAAAAGTCATTTAACAATAGTTATGCACGCTACATCCATTGTACCGATTAATGGATTTTGAAATAACTCCAAACGAATATTCACCATATTGAGTTGATATTTCTGCCAGCACAGTTCCATATCTCTAACGATTTAAAGCAACTTGCCACACATATTCTCCATATTTTGACGTTGTGCAGAGGACATGAAAGATTTTGAAAAAAATCGCCATAAATGTTCACCAGATTAAAAGGATGTAAAGATCTTGTCGGTCTCTTGTACCAAAGGTCCGTGGTTCGAAGTATGTATGTCTGTTTATCTATTGATCGATGTCTAACACTGTTTTCAACAATTGTTCAGTCACATTATGACAGCCATTTCACCTACCCATGTATTTCATTGATTGCTCTCCAGTCTTTCCAAGCACCTGGATGCTTTTCCACAAAGACTGTAAACCAATTGGCGAAAAACAAATGACGCTTGTCGCATCAACTTTTGTCAAACTTCAGAAAGAACACATTGGTCGAGCTCGTATATGGTATAATAACGCAAAACACCAAGCCAAATTAGTTTCAAAAAGATAAAAAGAAGTCAAAATGAGCCGAATGGACGTAGAAACCGAACTGTCCTACTCCTCAATTCTCCAGCTAACTTATAGTGGTTATGCCAGAAATATGATACTCGCACATCTCCGCAAATTGACATCAATTAACCTTTGATTTCCAGTAAGCATATCTCTGCTTGTTGACAGTAATTTGCATTTAGTTGCCAGCGATGAACATAAAGTAAGTGCGATTATAATTATAATAAATATTGAACCTTTACAAAACCATTCGTCTTATTTAGTATTATAGTTGACACTTGGTTTCAAACTTGACTGAGCTACCATGGATATTTTCTCTGTTGAATTAGTAAAACAAAGGCGCCACAAAGCGGGCATCCCCAAGAAACATGTCTTTGACATTTGACTTGTGATATGTGCTTTCTTTGACCACTGATTCTGAAAATCAATAGGGCTTATATTCTCTTAATGGGGACCACGTATGTCATCAGTTGTATGGTTTTCTCTGAATTGTGCTTACAATGTGTTGCAAAGGAGCAAAACAAAGGGACCCAGTAGTGACGATATATCTCCTCTACGATCATCTAAGAGGGAATAATAATGAGATACGCACACAAAACATATATGTTAATTTTATTGAATTTTATTGAGCAAGAAAGACATTACTTTTTATACTAGAAGTGAAAGTCAAATGTTTGCTAACTTTTAACAAGGTGATATAAAGTTAACAATGGATGCAAAAATTTACACTCTCACCTCTAAAAATCTTGGCAAATTTAAACAAGAGTGCCAAACTATAACAAAATACGCCGGTAAAGGAGGCATAACTCTGGAAAGACTAATGTGATCTGGCCAGTCTCTTTTATCGCAACCACGGTTTTATGTCCATAAACATTCACATACGTTTTGATGAAGATTGGATAAGAACTACATGTATTGCAGTTAAAGAGTGGATAAGTTTTATTTGGCAAATTTTGGATAATTCATTGACCATGAGCCCTCAAAAATGTTCAACAACTTTGGTGAAGATCAGATAAAAAGCTGTTTGACTCATAGAGCGGACAATACTATTTCAGCCAACTTTTGACAAGTGAAATTCAGATAAAAATAGTCTGACTTAGAGGACTTAGAGAAAGGACATGGCTAATTTGTCCAAGTTTTGATAATTCAAGGGCCATAACTCAAAAGTCCCTAAGGCAGTTTGGCTGGTTATTGAACTTGACCTAGACATTATATCCACAAACATACATGATCAGCAAGTTTGGATGAAAAATGTTCACAGGTGGACAAGGCTAATTTGGCCATTTTTTGATAATTCAAGGGCCATAACTCAGAAATGCCTCAAGTATTTTGGCCGGTTATCAAATTGGCCTAGATATTATGTCCACAAACATATTCAGTAAGTTAAGTGAATATCGGACGAAATATGTTTGATGAGTATTGAAGGATTTGGCTTTTCATCAAACTTGGCCTACTAGACATTCTGCCCATTAACATGTTCAACATGTTTGGTGAAGATCGGATAAAAACTGTTTGACTAAGAAACCGGACAACATGTACATGCCGTCAAGGTCCAGAAAGTTGTCTCTGTGGTCCGTAACAATAGCTTTCAGATTTTAGATTCACAAATAGGCATATGTTTTTCAACTTTGCAAGACTTTATGCACTCAATTTTGCAAACAAGAGGGCCAAAATAGATCATCTGAGTGATGATATAGTAGTAAATGTGTAACTACTTATATCCAGAATCATTTGATCATGAGTTTGGAAAGAAACTGCTAGGTGTTGGAACTGTTGACAAAACTGTATATCAGAAAAGGAAAAGTGTAAGAAGGCATACTAAACAAGCTGCAGAAAGCCCAAAGTAACCAGGATTGAAACAAAATATCATGGATAGGTAGCCCCTGAAAGCCATTCAATATGGCTTGATGAAAATCATCTTGAAAACAGACCAGTATCTGCAGAGGAGAAGAACCTTAATTCTCCTCATTTCAGATGCTGCAGCAACCAAATGTCTACATAGATCTCAATTTTGTTAACAGATTTGAAAGAAAATCACAAACGGTACATTCCTCTGTGGTTTTGGTGAAATTGGCCCAGTGATTTTGGAGCAGCTGTTGTTTGAAGCTTGAAGTAAATGATGGATTTACAGAAACCGGACAGAGAATGATCCCAAAAGATTAACTTGAGCTTTCAAGAAGATCCAATCAAAACTGTAGTGTATATGGTCACTAACAAACACATTTTAAACAGGATGTACCGGTATATATTAAATAACTGTTTTCTTTTTAATTATCTTCCGCATAATTATGAGGATTGTCAGTTACAAAATTTAACATTCGAGGGTTGTTTGAAAAGTTGCATGATTTTTTTTATATATTACAAATAAAGCACATTCTATTGTCCCTATAGCAATATCATGTTGAGCTGACCTGGGCAACTAGAAATTACACATACATATTTTTTTACTAAAAACACATTTAATCAAAAATATTTTGATGTCTTTAGTCATAACTTTGTTCAAATAAATAAATTATTAAGAGATAATGGAACTTTTCTTGGCATTTTTCCAACACTCCTCCTACACACACAACTCTCCTAGAAAACATAAGTTGCAAATAAGTAAAAGTAAAACTTGAGGTATCAGAAGTAAAAGTAAAATTTGAGGTATCATTTGAAAAACATAGCAATAACAAACACAATTTCATCTCAATCAAGATTCAACTAGTACCCCTTTCTTGTCAAGTATATTAAAACAAGAGGGCCATGATGACCCTGGATCCCTCACCTGATTTTTTATTTTTTTTTCACTTTAGCCATAAAGGCCCCACCACCTGGCGGCCATAGTTTTCAACCAATCAACATGGCTTGAAGGAATCTGATAGAGGGTCACCCTAGGAAAATTTCCACAAAATTATTAGAAAAACAGTCGGAAGCTTTCGGAGGAGAAGATTTTTTCAAGTTTTCACTATAACCATATAAGGCAAAATAGCCCGGCCTGTGGTGGCCATGTTTTTCGACCCATCAACATGACTTGAAGGAATCTGATAGTGGGTCAACTTAGGAACATTCCTACAAAATTATTTGAAAATCGGCCTGAAACTTTCAGAGGAGAATATTTTTTAGTTTTCACTATAGCTATATAAGGCAAAATAGCCCTGCCCCCTGACGGCCATGTTTTTTGACCAATCAACATGGCTTGAAGGAATCTGATAGAGGTTCAACCAAGGATCATTTCTACAAACAATTTTGAAAATCGGCCAGACACTTTTGGAGAAGAAGATTTTTAAAATTTCCACTATAGCCATATAGGGCCAAAAAGCACCCCCCCCTCCTGGTGGCCATGTTTTTAGACCAATTAACATGACTTGAAGGAATCTGATAAGGTGACCCAAGGAACATTTCTACAAAATTATTTGAAAATCGTCCAACCAGTTACCATGGATCCCAAAAAATTGAAGGAATTCGTGTGAGGACATTGAGAGGATGCTTTCTGTGAAGTTTCATCACAATTGACCCACTGGTTACAGAGGAGAAATTGTTGATGGACGCCGGACAAAAGGCGATCAAAATAACTCACCTTGAGCAATTCGTGCTCAGGTGAGCTAAAAAGAATAACAAAAACTAAATTTCATCACAATGTGGATAAAGTAGTAAATTGTATCCCATTTCCTTCTCCAGATTTTAAATTATTTGCTTCAAATCTTTTTTATTCTGAAAATCGTCTTCCTCATATGCTTTTTCTGGAGTCTAAAACATTGAAAACAATTGGAAACAAAACAAGAGGGCCAAGATGGCCCTAAATCGATCACCTGAATGATAGTTAATTAGAATGCAAATATCTGTGAAAATTTGATCAGGAGTTCAAATGAAACTGCAAGGAGTGGACACTCAGTTAAAGAAATAGTTTATCAGTAAAAGCCATTTTTATCTTGAAATCTAACAAGAGCTTTCTCAATTTCTGATGCTGCAGCAACAAAGGTTCTACACAGAATGCAAGTATTTGAACAATTTTGAAAGAGGACCATCAAAGGAACATTCCTGTGAAGTAACGTTGAAATTGGTCAAGTGGAATGGTAGGAGTTGTCATTTGTAGCTAAAAGTTCAATTTACCCCTTTTGTGATGATGCGAGGTTGCTATGATTTTGTAACTAATCAAAACAGCTTGAACAAATTAAATGTAGAGGATCAATGAAGTAGGATTTATATTCAATTCCCTTAATATCAGACAAGAACTGAAATGGAATTTCCAAATTTTGTCATTTTGCCCCTTTTCTGATGCCTCCTGACTGCCATGTTTTTCAACCAAACAGTATGCCTTGAACGAACTTTGTAGAGGCTCACCTAAGGAACATTTCTACCAAACTATAATGGAATCAGACATGCAGATTCAAAGAAGAAGATTTTTAAAGCTTGGACATTTTGCCCCCTTTCTGATGCTGCAGCAACCCTAGCGGCCATGTTTTTCAACAGATCAGACATATTTTAAAAATCTTGGTAGAGGGTGCCCCAAACTACATTTGTGAAAAATAATTTTCAAATCGGGCTAATTCTTTTGGACGAGAAGATTTTTTAAGTTTTAACAATGCACATATAAGGAAAACAAGCTTAGCCCCCTGGCAGCCATGTTTTTTCAACGGATCAAAAATATTTGAACAATCTTGGTAAAGGGTGCCCGAATGAACATGTGTGCAAAATAATTTTCAAATCGGGCCAGTACTTTTGGACAAGAAGATTTTTAAAGTTTTAACAATGCACATATAAGGAAAACAGGCTCCACCCCCTGGTGGCCATGTTTTTCAACGGATCTGAAATATTTGCACAATCTTGGTAAAGGGTGCCCAAAGGAACATTTGTGCAAAATAATTTTCAAATTGGGCTTATACTTTTGGACAAGAAGATTTTCAAAGTTTTAACAATGCACATAATAATAATTATAAGGAAAACAAGCTTAGCCCCCTGGCAGCCATGTTTTTTCAACGGATCGAAAATATTTGAACAATCTTGGTAAAGGGTGCCCGAATGAACATGTGTGCAAAATAATTTTCAAATCGGGCCAGTACTTTTGGACAAGAAGATTTTTAAAGTTTTAACAATGCACATATAAGGAAAACAGGCTCCACCCCATGGCGGCCATGTTTTTCAACGGATCTGAAATATTTGCACAATCTTGGTAAAGGGTGCCCAAAGGAACATTTGTGCAAAATAATTTTCAAATTGGGCTTATACTTTTGGACAAGAAGATTTTCAAAGTTTTAACAATGCACATATAAGGAGAACAAGCTCCGCCCCCTGGCGGCCATGTTTTTCAACCGATCAGAAATATTTGAACAATCGTGGAGTGCCCCAAGGAATTTGTGGAAAATAATTGTCAAATCAGGCCAGTACTTTTGGACAAGAAGATTTTTAAAGTTTTAACAATGCATATATAAGGAAAACAAGATCCGCCCCCTGGCAGCCATGTTTTTCAACGGATCGGAAATATTTGAACAATCTTGGTAAAGGGTGCCCCAAGGAACATTTGTGCAAATTAATTTTCAAATAGGGCCAGTACTTTTGGACAAGAAGATTTTTAAAATTTTAACAAAGCACATATAAGGAAAACAGGCTCCGCCCCCTGGCGGCCATGTTTTTCAACCGATCGGAAATATTTGAACAATCTTGGTAAAGGGTGCCCCAAGGAACATTTGTGCAAAATAATTTTCATATTGGGCCAGCACTTTTTGACAAGAAGATTTTTAAAATTTTAACAATGCACATATAAGGAAAAAAGGCTCCGCCCCCTGGCGGCTATGTTTTTCAACCGATCGGTAATATTTGAACAATCTTGGTAAAGGGTGCCCCAATGTACATTTGTGCAAAATAATTTTCAAATCGGGCCAGTACTTTTGGACAAGAAGATCTTTAAAGTTTTAACAATGCACATATAAGGAAAATAAGCTCCGCCCCCCTGGTGGCCATGTTTTTCAATGGATCGGAAATATTTGAACAATCTTGGTAGAGGGTACCCCAAGGAACATTTGTGCAAAATAATTTTCAAATCGGGCCAGTACTTTTGGACAAGAAGATTTTTTAAGATTTGGCAATTTTCCCCTTTTCTGTTGCCGCAGCAACCAAAGTTCTCGATGGAATTTAAATCTTTGAACAATTTTGAAAGAGGTCCACCAAAGGAACATTCCTGTGAAGTTTGGTTGAAATTGGTCAAGTGGTTAAGGAGGAGATGATCTAAATGTCTAAATGTTAACGACGGACGACGAACGACGCCAGACGGACAAAAAGTTATCAGAATAGCTCACCTTAAGCCTTTGGCTCTAGGTGATCTAAAAAAGAAATGTCTGGAAATTGAATATACATGTATACAGCAAGAAGAGAAATATTTTGGGGAAATGCATTAAAAATCATTTACTGTAGAGGTGTCAAACCTCAAATGTATAAGAGAAAAGGTTACAATTAAAATGTGAAGATGATACACTTTGAGCAAACACTATATTTCAGTTACTGGTATATCACGGCGTTTCCAGCATAATTTACCAGTACTACCGGTTTTATTTTTCCTGACACCGATAGATCAGTCTTAATGCTATTTGCTTAACCCAGAGTCTTTGTTATGACCCGGGTGTGGATAAAACCCTTGTCTTTAACCACTACACCAAGAGGAAGATACACTGTATATAACAAGAGGGCCATGATGGCCCTGGAATCGCTCACCTGATTATTATTTTTTTTTCACTTTAGCTATATAAGCCCCGCCCCCTGGCAGCCATAGTTTCCGACCAATTAACTTGGCTTGAAGGAATCTGATAGAGGGTCACCCTAGGAACATTTCTACAAAATTATTTGAAAATCGGCCGGACACTTTCGTAGAAGAAGATTTTTAACTTTTCACTATAGCCATATAAGGAAAAATAACCCCGCCCCCCCCTGGCGGCCATGTTTTTTGACCAATCAACATGGCTTGAAGGAATCTCATAGAGGGTCATCCAAGGAACATTTCTACAAAATTATTTGAAAATCTGCCAACCAGTTTGGGAGAAGAAGAATTTTGAAGTTTTTTTCATTTCGTTGCCATGGAAACCAGAATTCTGCATGGATCCCAAATATTTGAAGGAAATCTGGTGAGGTCATTGAGAGGATGCTTTCTGTGAAGTTTCATCCAAATTGACCCACTGGTTACTGAGGAGAAGAAGTTGACGCACGACGCACGATGGACGCCGGGCGCCGGACAAAAGGCGATCACAATAACTCACCTTGAGCAAAGCTCAGGTGAGCTAAAAACAAGAGGGCCAGTATCGCTCCACTGCTATGTGACCATGTTTTTTAACCAATCAACATTGCTTGAAGGAATCAGCCTAGAAACATTTCTACAAAATGATTTTTTCAGTTTTCACTATAGCCATATAAGGTAAAATAGCCCAGCCCCCTGGTGGCCATAGTTTTCAACAAATCAACATGGCTTGAAGGAATCTGATAGAGGGTCACCCTAGGAACATTTCAACAAAATTTATTTGAAAATTGGCAAAACACTTTCGGAGGAGATGATTTCACTATAGATATATAAAGCAAAATAGCCCCGCCCCCTGAAGTCATGTTTTTCGACCACTCGACATGGCTTGAGGGAATCTGATTGAGAGTCACCCAAGGATACATTTCTATAAAATTATTTGAAAATCGACCCGACACACTTGGAGAAGATTTTTTAAGTTTTCACTATTTTATTTTTTTCGGTTGCCATGGGAACCAGAATTTTGCATGGCTTTAAATAATTTGAAGGAATTTTAGACAGGATGCTTCCTATGAAGTTTCATCCCAATTAACCAAGTGATTAGGGAGAAGTTGCTTGAAGCAAAAAGTTGACGCATGCACGCACGCACGCACGCACACACTACGGACAATTCGCCATGACATAAGCTCGCCTGGCTTTCAGCCAGTGGAGCTAAAAACCTTTCCATCAGACAGCCAATCTGCAGCAGACGACTTTGAAATTGTCTACTCGAAACTATGGAAAATCTCTATAATTGTAGGTATAATTACTGAAAAAATATTATGGCAAAAGGAGAAATTGCTCGTTTTCAAAAGTTGTCTGCTGCAGGTGTCTAAATGCGTCTTAAGGTGGGAAAGGGTTAAAAACATCCATCAAGTTTTTCATGAAGGTTCTTTCCATCAACTCTTTCTATGTATCTTGTTGAATTCATTTGAGTTCTGTGCTCATGGTCAATTTTTAGGATAGTTTGATATCCTTGGTCAGTCTTGGTAGACTTCCGGCAACACTTCGATTCAAATAACATTTGTAACCCTTTCCCTCATATAAATGCTTTCAAACGCCTCTGCAGCAGATGGCTTTTTGAAAACCTAGTGACAAAAGGAGATATTGCACAAAACGTGCAATTTCTCCTTTTGCCACAATGTTTTCCACTTTTCGTCATAGGTTATCCATTCAATTATGGAGATTTTCTATGTTTTGACAAAATAAGTTCAAAGTCGTCTGCTGTAGAATTGTCGTATGAGGGAAAGGGTTAAGCGTTTGTCTATGTTAAAATAATTTCACGCATATTTCTTATGTTGCTATCTACAACTAGATGGCCACGGAAGCACAAAATAGAAAAATCTTTTTCAACAAACCTATGTATACCGTAATTATCGAATAGAGTTAAAAACATTGTGACATCATGATTATTTGCTCACCAACAACGTTCCTCTTGAAATTGAAATGAAACAACTTCATCAGGAATCTCTTATCCTGTAAACAGCATATTCACCATTTGGAACAGAAACAAATATTTTGATTTGTGCTCTTTAAAATATGAGATTTTCTTTTGATTATCATCACAATTTGATTCTTTATTAATACACATTTATTGTGGTAATACTTTTAAAAATTGTCAATACTTTTATAAATTGTTAAATACTTATATAAATTGTTAAAACTTTTAATGCTTTTAAAAATTGTTAATACTTTTAATGCTTTTAAAAATTGTTAATACTTTTAATGCTTTAAAAAAAAAATAATACTTAAATTGTAAATATAAATTAATATCTAATATCTCTGAATTCTAATCACTAGCTTTTACAATCAAATACATGTATATGTACACGTATTAGTCCCTAACTTTCCTGTTCACCTTTCCAAAGACTTCTGGGAAGGCATTCTCACAATCCAGCTCTTTCCTCATGTTATCATACAGTGAGTGGTCAAACATGTCACGAAACTCATCATATGTGAGGTAAGTATCAGCATACAGCATCTGAAACCTGAAAATAAACAATAACAAATAAGGTCATTTAAATTATTATATTACAATGATTATTAAAACTGAAAGTTAGAAATTCAAAAGGAAAGAAAAGAAAATGAAGACAATGGATATACAGTTTTTTTTTATGTCCCCAAACCTACCTCTTCTTTGTTTAATTTCATATGGAAATCTGTGTTTATGTTGATTTCTTTAATGTCGATTTTTCGGATATCTTGATGTGATTTTCCTGTCTCACGAGGTAAAATTCTTAATTGAAACACGTTTATATCTTGATACATAAAATGTGGTAAAATCCTTAATTGAACCAAGTGTATATTGCAATAGGTAGGGTGTGAACAACAAATTGATATACATGACTGTTCCATTTTTTACCACATTTTCTAGCCTAGTACTGGTTTGTTTACCCAGGGATCATGAATAATTAAATTTAATTGCGCGCTAAATGACCTTAGCTGTCGATGCGCCATAAAACAATATACATTCATTCATTATTCCATTTTTTACTGTTTGACATGAGAAAAACATATCTCATCAGCAATACACAAATTTATTTTTTCGATGTCCCTATGAAGTATGAACTGTATTTTCTTTGGACAACATATAACATTGTTGGATAGGGGAGAAATAGCTCATGTTAAGCAAAGCCTCCTCATTGCTTATGATTCTGCTTCTGACAAAACTATTGTCTTTTTTTAGTACAGATTTTCATAAAACTTTCTTCAGACCGTCTCCACTAGAGGTCAAGGATACAATATAATATAAAATTTCCAATCCTTTAACCATCCACTAAGCAAGTTTAATAGGTATTTTCACAATGCTACAGAACAAGTACAATATTATGGGGACTAAGTTCTTACCCATGAGTTTTTCTGACATATGTTTCCAACTTTTTGGTTGTTTTGATGGCATCAAATCCACGAGTAGTTGGGGCCCCGTAAGCCCCTATATCTACATACATCTCATCATCACCTCCATGTGGCCGAATAAACCCTGGGTTGTTAAATAACATAAATGGGCACAGCCAAAGTGGGTACATCTATCAAAAAGAATAAATATGAAAATCAGATTATATAAATATATTACCAATATAGTCTTAACCCTTTTCCTGATACAGTTTTAGATCGATTTTATTTCAGTTTCCAGCATTATCTCAGTTATATCACAGCAACAGTTCACTTATTCATGATCCTTGAGTAAATATACCAGAAATAGGCTAGGAAATGTTCCTTGCCCCAGACACTCAAACATGGCTGCGGCGACTGAGGATTGAACTTGGGATGCCGATTCCAAATCCATGACTCTAACAACATGATTTCTTGATACAGATGTCCCTTGAATCTTATGAAATTTCTAGATCATTGTCCTATTTTACAACTATCTATGTACATCAGACATTGTCTAAATCAAACACTCAAATATCCAGCTAGTATGGGGTTGTTTATCTCAAAGCATGCAACTAAATATATTGTATGAGGTTAACAGTTAACCCTTTCCCTCATATAGACGCTTTCTGACGCCTCTGCAGCAGATGGCTTTTTGAAAACAAAGTGACAAAAGCAGAAATTGCTCAAAACGTGCAATTTCTCCTTTTGCCACAATGTTTTCCACTTTTTGTCATAGGTTATCCATTCAATTATGGAGATTTTCTATGTTTTGACAAAATACGTTCAAAGTTGTCTGCTGCGTCTATATGAGGGAAAGGGTTAACAGTTAACAGACATTTAGTTTTCTACCTGTGTTGATCAAATAAGCGTATTTAGGTCTGCTCGATAAACATCACTGATGCAGAAGTAAGAGGATGTGTCACATGTAAGAACAATCTTTATACTATGCATGCTCAAGTTCAAAGTTACAGTATTTGGTTGAGCTTTGAATTTTTTACTCATCTAAGCAAAAAGTGCTCAAGGTGAGCTATCGTAATCACCCTGTGACGGCGTGCCTCATCAACAATTTCTTTAAACAGCATCTCCTCTTAAACCACTAGGTCCATTGCAAGCCAAAAAAACTATCAAGATATCATCAAGACAAATATTCTGACTTTCAACATTGTGGGATTACAAATGTGTGTTCTCAAGATCTTTTTCTTAAATTTGCCCTATTGAACTGGCTTTTTACCAGTCATGACTCATACTCGTAATTGACCCAGATATCACAAAGACAAACATTCTGATTAAACACTGATCTTAAGAGTGTACACAAGCAAATTATTGAAGATGAACAACAGACACAGCTTGATGGCAAAAACTCGCCTTGAGCACTTCATGCTCAGGTGAATTAAAAATGAAGAAGGCTTCAAGAATTTTCCCAATTTTCAAAATCCACAAACATTCATGTTTTCCCCCAAAAAACATAGGTGACACTCAGAATTTTCAGCATATAATGAGATGCAGTATGTTAGATTGTTTAAAACACTTGCACTTATTGAGAACAAGTAAAAAATGAAACTTTAATAATGAGCTTAATGCATATATTTATGACACTCCCAGAAGAGCAACATTTTAGTCTTGCTTTTGTTACTTCCTCACGGCGAGACAAATATGTCATTTATATCATATGAACCACAATATGGTAAAAGAAACTTTCAGAAAGCTGGGATCAGCAATCGTCCTTATTTTCTGTTCAGTCTTCCAAGTATTGTTAACCCTTTCCCTCATATAGACGCTTTCTGAAGCCTCTGCAGCAGACGGCTTCTTGAAAAAATAGTGACAAAAGAAGAAATTGCTCAAAATGAGAATTTGCTCCTTTTGCCACAATGTTTTCCACTTTTAGTCATAGGTTATGCATTCATTTATAGAGATTTTCCATTTTTTGACAAGATATGTTCAAAGTCGTCTGCTGCAAAATTGTCGTATGAGGGAAAGGGTTAAAGCTTCCAGACATTGATTTAAATCTCTAGAAGTTGAGCAAGTCAATATTTTCGCTTGTGTGACATGATACTGTTTCTGTCTACGTACCTCTAGTTCCTGGTGAAAAAGACGCAGGGCTTCTGACAGATTGTTTAACGGAATCAGCATATCCTGAATTATCTGATGTTTCTCGTAAAGTTTCTTCACTGTCTCTCCTTGGGTCAGCTTTAATAAGGACACTTTTGGAGGAACCGTCCATCCTAGTAGGTAGCGGAATATTGGGTTATTGCCAAACGGAATGATGTCCTGAAATCAGAATAGTTGACATAGATGTTTGAGGTGTAATTGTAAATGTTGAAGCATTGAAACTTTATAGCTATTCTTCACCATATAACTATGCAATCTAATATTTTATCTTGAGGCCCATGATGACCTATGCTCTACTGGGATGGTTCTTTGGTCATTTTCAATCCAGAGCATATATGTATGGTGAAGATCGGATAGTAAATGGAGGCTCTATTGTGTTCACAAGCTGTATTATAGCAATTTTGACAATTTCAAGGGCCATAATCCAGTCATGCAAGGGCACATCTGGCTGGTTTTCGAAAGGAACCGAGCTCTCATCAATATTTAACTACTATCTAAGTTTGGTGAAGATCAGATAGTAAATGGAGCCTCTTTTGTTTTCACAAGCTCTATTATAGCAATTTTGGCAAATTCAAGGGCCATAATCCAGACATGCATAGGCGGATCTGGCTAGTTTGCAAAAGGAACCAAGCTCTCATCAATATTTAACTACTATCTAAGTTTGGTGAAGATCGAAAAGTAAATGGAGGCTTTATTGTGTTCACAAAGCGTGACAATTGAGGACTGGAACTGGTCGATTTACATGGAAACAAAGAAGCATTTTTTTGGGTGTACCTTTAAGCACTATTATATTCACCAAAGTTGCAGTGTTGTGCTATTTCTGTGAATTATTATCATTTATTTATTTTTTCTTACATTGTAAAGATGGGTATGGGTTTGCTCTCTCCCGCATACAGACGCTTTCTGACGCCTCTGCAGCTGATGACTTAAAAATAAAGTAGCAAAAGGAACAAATTTGCCACAATGTGTACAACTCTATTCAACAACTTTACTTTCATTTTCGGAGATTTTTCATATTTTTGTCTAGAATTATTCAAAGTTGTTTGCTGCAGATTTGTTATATGAGGAAAAGGGTTAACCTTTTGAAAAAATCAATGTAGACAAGGACTATTAGAATACAAAGATCGGATAGAGAATCATGATATAAATATTGATCATCTTCCAAATATTGTTACCTGTAGTTCCCAGAAAATACTTCTAGAGTGTCTGTGGAAATAGTGTCTAAGCGGTATGTATTCTACTGCGGCTCCTTTTCTTAAAAACCCTTCAGCATGCTTGAAAAACCAGGGCTTCCAGAAGTGTCCTATAGGATTTATCTAAAACATACAATTATGTTCATGTAAATATATAAATGACACACATGTTGAAAGTTGTTGCACAGAAAATAAGGACCTTGATCATATATAACATCTTTATACAAATAGTATGTGCTGCACTGTAAATTAAGTAAGCTTTAAAAATATAATCACATAAAAACAGTTGATTGAACATCACTTATTTTTTAATACGAGATCTAAACATGTTAAACATTTTTCAATGTTCTTAGAAACAATTTCGCGATTTTACCATGATGGAAGTTACAGCTTCTAAGGCATGACACAATTGATTGTGTATTTGGCCATCTTTCTCAGATCATGTATGCTGCAGCAAACATAAAATTAATCCTCCAATACACTTCAGGCTTATTATCAGCAGTTATCACTTTCCAACATACAACAAATCTACAGCAGACCACTTTGATAACATAGTTATAAAAACCTGAAAAATCTCCATAAAAGATAGCTTAATTGTTAAACAAGAGGGCCATGATGGCCCTTGAATCGCTCACCTGATTTTTTATTTTGTTTTCACTTTAGCTATATAAGCCCCGCCCCCTGGCAGCCATAGTTTCCGACCAATCAACTTGGCTTGAAGGAATCTGATAGAGGGTCACCCTAGGAACATTTCTACAAAATTATTTGAAAATCGGCCAGATACTTTTGGAGGAGAAGATTTTTTAAGTTTTCACTATAGCCATATAATGCAAAATAGCCCTGCCCACTGGCGGCCATGTTTTTTGACCAATCAACATGGCTTGAAGGAATCTGAAAGTGGGTCATCCAAGGAACATTTCTACAAAATTATTTGAAAATCGGGCTGACACTTTGGAGGAGAAGATTTTTTAAGTTTGCACTATAGCCATATAAGGCAAAATAGCCCCGCCCCCCTGGCGGCCGTGTTTTTCGACCAATCAACATGGCTTGAAGGAATCTGGTAGAGGGTCATCCAAGGAACATTTCTACAAAATTATTTGAAAATCTGCCAAGCAGTTTGGGAGATGAAGAATTTTGAAGTTTTTTTCGTTTCGTTGCCATGGAAACCAGAAT
Organism: Serripes groenlandicus; assembly: GCA_031761405.1. Taxonomy (NCBI): domain Eukaryota; kingdom Metazoa; phylum Mollusca; class Bivalvia; order Cardiida; family Cardiidae; genus Serripes; species Serripes groenlandicus. The sequence continues at coordinate 148,169,810 of JASEVX010000001.1, read as the reverse complement.
TCTGCATGGATCCCAAACATTTGAAGGAATTCTGGTGAGGTCATTGAGAGGATGCTTTCTGTGAAGTTTCATCCCAATTGACCTACTGGTTACTGAGGAGAAGATGTTGAAGATATTTTAAGTTTTCACTTTGGCCATATAAGGCAAAATAGCCCCCGCCCCCTGGTGGCCATGTTTTTCGACTAATCAACATTGCTTGAAGGAATCTGATAGAGGGTCACCCAAGGAACATTTCTACAAAATTATTTGAAAATCGGCCTGACACTTATGGAGGAGAAGATTTTTTAAGTTTTCACTATAGCCATAAAAGGCAAAATAGCCCCGCCCTCTGGCGGCCATGTTTTTTAACCAATCAACATGGCTTGAAGGAATCTGATAGATGATCACCCAAGGAACATTTCTACAAAATTATTTGAAAATCGGCCTGACACTTCTGGTGGAGAAGATTTTTTAATTTGCACTATAGCCATATAAGGCAAAATAGCCCGCCCCCCCCTGGCGGCCATGTTTTTCGACCAATCAACATGGCTTGAAGGAATCTGATAGAGGGTCACCCAAGGTACATTTCTACAACATTATTTGAAAATCGGCCTTACACTTTCGGAGAAGAAGATTTTTTAAGTTTTCACTATAGCCATATAAGGCAAAATAGCCCCACCCCCCCTGGCAGCCATGTTTTTCGACCAATCAATACGGCTTGAAGGAATCTGATAGAGGATCATCCAAGGAACATTTCTACAAAATTATTTGAAAATCTGCCAACCAGTTTGGGAGAAGAAGAATTTTGAATTTTTTTTCGTTTCGTTGCCATGGAAACCAGAATTCTGCATGGATTCCAAAAATTTGAAGGAAATCTGGTGAGGTCATTGAGAGGATGCTTTCTGTGAAGTTTCATCCCAATTGACCCACTGGTTACTGAGGAGAAGAAGTTGACGCACGACGGACGACGCACGACGCACGACGGACGCCGGACAAAAGGCGATCACAATAACTCACCTTGAGCAAAGCTCAGGTGAGCTAAAAAGGTTGATCATGAGCAATTTCACCTTTGATAACAATGTTTTCAAAAGTCGTCTGCTGCTATTGCGTCATAATGCGACGGCAGGTTTGAAAAGGGTTATAGACAATATTGTCAAAACTCTGGAAGAGGATATATTCAGATTTATAGGGAAGGACTTAACAATGACACAATATAACATCTTACTTTATCTGGCTCCACATCATCCGTCATATTTCCTGTCATGATGACACCCGATTCCTCTGAATAAACTAGACATTCCACAAAGTCATTGTTAGATTTCTTCATTGTCTCCTGATTGAACCTTCTTATCATTTGATTCTTGCTTATGGTAGGGAAGTACTCTAGACGAACATATTTTTTTGCTGGAATGATTTTAATTTCTGCAGACACCAAAAAACCCAAGGTTCCATATGACCAGGGAACAGCATAAAATAAATCCGGGTTCTCTGTCTGAAAAAGTTATTCAATTTGGCCATGAGAAATAGCACATAAAGACAAACATTTGAGGCTCAAGCAAGCATTCATATTCATAAACAAAATGTATATCTTTGATTTTTTATCCCTTTCCCACCTGCCATCTCATGCAATAAAGAGGAACCTTTTGAACAACTTTGATAGAGGATAATCTTGAAATATGGCCTGTGGTTTATGAGGAGATATCATTTAATATTCCTTCTATCTTTAGCCTTGATGGCCAATGGTTTTAACATTTTTAAATGAGGACCAAGAGAACATTCCTGTAAAATATTTTTGAAGTCAGATCTGTTGTAGATTTGAACTAAAGACAGATATATCGGGCACTGGCCAATGGGCTGATGATTCAGGGGGAATTATAATAAATGCTAACCCTGAAAACTTTGTGCTCAGCTTAGATAAAAAGTTAATCCTTTCCCACATACAACAAGTCTGCAGCAGACAATTTTGAAAACCTATAAGCAAAGATATGGATATATATTAAATTAACATATAATTAGGGATGTGAGTTGAAACAATGTGTCATAAGGAGAAAAGAATTGCTCATTATTAACAATTTCTCCTTTCAGGACAATGTCATCTGCTGCATCTAAATGCATATGCAGGTGGGAAAATCTTAATGGGCCAGCAGCAAAATGGTCATCAATAAACGGGCTGATTATGGGCTATTTATTTTTTACTTTTCCTCCTTTGAGGCCCTGTGAGGCATTTTCAGCAAAAAAAATCAAGAAGCTTTGGTCTCTTAAACCAAATTGGTCCTTTTTTGGCCTATGGGCTACTTAATGACCCTAAAACTTAATGTTGCTACACAAACAGTGGATGACCACAGATGTTGGGCTGTGAGTGATCAAAATAGCTCACCCTATATTTAGTGCTCATGTGAGCTAAAAACAAAGGCGACTCATATTTACTGCTATTTGTTTATATAATCTCCGAGGCCTTATTCATGAGAAGAATCCTTTTCAAAAGTAAAGTTCTGTGATTTTAACGGTTTAGGTTGAAAAAAATCATTTCTTTCTGCCATTTTTGAAAAATTTGTAAGCAATTATAGTTTCTGAAAAAGGGGAGTATTCTTTTCCTCATTAAATACTAAAATGATACGGGAGGCAAAAAATAGCGTGAAACACTATGCTGGTTAAACTTTCGCATTTTAATTTTAATGAAACACTTATTTTCATGGCCATTTCTCCCTTAGAAGGCATGACTTGTTAATAATGTTGTCCTATATATTAAATAACATGCTGCAAAACAAAAGGAATTGAAATAATTATCCGAAACATCTTTAATACTGTGAATTGAAAACAGGTATTTCTTATAATTTTTTGATTTTGTTCTATTAAAAACATGCACTAATTATATTATTAATGTATTTACATGTATTTCAGTTTCTAAGTGTCTTGAAATCCAATTGGGTCACAACTAAAATTTAATATGCCAGACAACGATGAAGCATTTTTAAATTTCATTATCAATAAAGATATACAATTGAAAATACTTTTGTAAATGCCCTTTAAGTTTGACATAAACTGTTCCAAAAACTATAATAAAACTATGTGATCTTCCATACAAATTTAAGCTTAACTAACTCTTCCAGACACTTATTGACCAGAAATGGTTGATGTTCTAAGATAAAATAATAGGACCATAATGCCCTGGTCTTTCCCCTGAGAATGTGCTCTATAAGACAAGATTATAATTACAGGACTTTACATTATTCAGATCCATGAAACTTAGCGCTTTCCCTTTTGAATTTATTCTGCACCACAAGTGCAACCCGTACTAATGCCTAGGGGTAATGAGTTTCTTAACCTATCAAAATAAGTTGAACACACTTTGTAGAGAGGAACATTTCTGCCAAATTAACTTGAAAGTAGACAATCACTTTGGAAGCTTTTTGTCATTTAATCCCTTTTTTGATGACACTGAAGCTGTTTTTCTAATGAACATTTATGCAAACTTACAATGAAATCACAGCAGAAGTTTTTCATTTTACCCCCTTTCTGACGCTGCTTGGTTGCCATGTTTTTCAGTAAATAATACGGCTTGTTTGTATGGTGCTTATTGCTGCTTTACACAACTGTTACAGATGACGGATGACTTACAATGGACGAGGATGTACATAGGACACAGGGTGATCACATAATAAACAGTACATACGATTAAGTATCAAGGTTTCTGTGTCATTTCAGAATGGCTAAATGTACCGGTAAGTCAGAAATATTGAAAGAGCATCAACATAGGTAGAACTGCTGAAAAAAGAACAAGAACAAGTTAAAGTCTATAACAAACCAACAGGAGCAATTATGCATTTTCTCACTTGTTATCCATTTCTGCAAGCAACATATATGCGTTCCATGGAATGACTTTTTTGATATTAAAATGCATTTTAAACTTTTGGTACGATGGAATGTATCCATAATCACTCATCTGTACAACAAAGCCATAGGGTAATTATAACCCCGGATTGCTCACCTATATTTAATGTGATTTGTCATGCCAACCACAAAACTCATAAAATTCAATCAGGTAAACTAATAAAAGAGGCCCGAGAGGACCAGTATAGCTCCAGTGTCACAGAGCGGAAAACCAAGACCCTATTTTGTCTGACTTTTGTCAAATTAATATGACTAAGAAGGTCACCAAAAAAATGCTAATGTACCAGTTAGTATTTAACCAGAAGACTTTTTTCCCTGTATAGCTCTTTGTAATTTGAATGATCTTGGTAGTGGAATAGTAGACAATTGTACACACTACATATATCTAAGCTTATAGTTTCAGAGAAGAAGATTTGAATGTATGATGTTAAACTTACAGACGACAGACAGTAAGTAATCAAATAAGGAAAAGGTGTTGACCAATAGAACTCTAGATAAGAAGTGTACTTTGTGTTTTAAAATATAAGCTAAGATGACAAAGGTCCAGATAAGGAGGGGTATTCAGCTCTTTTCCCAACAATACCTCTCTTATTATGCAATCAAACCCTATGTTGTGGGTATTCAGTACCCACAATATAGGGTTATAGGGTCAAATAAGGATTTTAGAACATGCAAAACGCCCCTTATCTGGAGCTCTGGACAATTCTTAATAGTTCACATCATAGAAAATGTAGGGAGGAGATCAGTTTACTCCTTCATATCAAGACCTCATTGTCAATATCAGGGTAGACAAGAGTCAACAAAAATGGGAATAAACTGTTGGGTGGTCAGTTCTGAACCCAGTATTATGAAATGCACCATTTTGAATGAGCATGATACAATCATGCTTCCCGACAAGTTTCATGAAAATCTGTCCTGTGACTCGTGATAAGAGCTGTTTTAATGAATTGACTATGGCTATAGCTTAACTGAAAACTAGTGCCAGCAGAGCTAAAGACTAGTAAAGAAAACTGTATACATATAACTGACTGTAGTGATGCGCAATGAGATTCTCTTATTGTATTTTGGTTTACAATTTACCTTCGAGCATTTCACCACACTTCCATCGGCCAACACAAGCTCATAGCTGACACAACAATGTTGGAACAATCCCATCTTATGTGATGATGTCTCAATTCCAACACCCATTATCAGGCCCCCTGAAACATACAGGATCAAAACATAATAATTTACAATTTCTCTGATAAAGATGTGTTTTTGTGCCTCTGCATCTGAGGATTTATAAAAACCTTTAGAAACAAGCAATTTCTCTTTTGCCCATACTTATTCAACTTATATTAAAAACTTTGGTTGTCTTTTCCTCTTTGCATAGTTTAACCTTTTCTGACTTTTTAAGGAAGAAATTGCTCACAGAGGAGAAATTTCCCCAATTGCCACAATGTCTTCACCTCTATTAAAAATTATCCTTTCATTTATAGAGATTTTTCCTACTTTTGACTTTTAAATGTTTTCAAAGTTGTCTGCTGCAGATTTGTTGTGCCAACAATGGGTTAAAACAGAAAACAACACTAAATATATCATATCTAGTCTGCAGGTCAATTCCAATAAGCAGTGGATAACTTTGTAAATACGAGAGAAATTGGCAGGACAAGTAAAAGTGAGAAAAAACAACAACAAAGGCAATGTTGAACACAAAACGGAGCATCCCCTCACAATAATCTTCTCATAATGAGGAACAAGTATTATAATCCTCAGAGGTTTTTATAATTGCAACCAGTAACCTATGAGGCTGACCCTGAAAATCAACAGGGCAAATCTTCTTATAATGGTGAACAAGTATGTATGACAAATTTGATTATCCATAGGTGTAGGGTATTCCCTTATCCTTGCTTTCAAGAAATTTTGAAAATAACCTCAAGTGCCATTCACCTTGAAAAAATAAAAGGGCACTTCTTCTCATCATGGGCAATATTTATGCCAAGTTTGATTATTGTTATGTAGGAATGCTTTGAAATTTAGCACAAGGATATAATATAGACCTGCCTGTGTGACAACATATCGGGATTTCTCTTTGTCCTTACTAAGTACATTATATTAATTTAAGGTAAATTACTTTTAAAACATCCCTTTTACACTCTATATACTTGTGTGAGTTTTACAAATAAACACAAGGGCCATGATGACCCTGGATCGCTCACCTTTTTTTTTCACTTTAGCTATATAAGCCCCACCCCCTGGCGGCCATAGTTTCCGACCAATCAACTTGGCTTGAAGGAATCTGATAGATGGTCACCCTAGGAACATTTCTACAATATTATTTGAAAATCGGCCCGACACTTTTGGAGGAGAAGATTTTTTAAGTTTTCACTATAGCCATATAATGCAAAATAGCCCTGCCCACTGGCGGCCATGTTTTTCGACCAATCAGCATGGCTTGAAGGAATCTGAAAGTGGGTCACTTAAGGAACATATCTACAAAATTATTTGAAAATTGGCCTGACACTTTCGGAGAAGAAGGTTTTTTAAGTTTTCACTATAGCCATATAAGGCAAAATAGCCCCGCCCCCGTGGCAGCCATGTTTTTCGACCTATCAACATGGCTTGAAGGAATCTGATAGAGGGTCATCCAAGGAGCATTTTTACAAAATTATTTGAAAATCTGCCGACCAGTTTGGGAGAAGAAGATTTTTAAAGTTTTCACTATAGCCATATAAGGCAAAATAGCCCTGCCCACTGGCGGCCATGTTTTTATCAATCAACATGCCCTGAAGGAATCTTAAGGAACATATCTACAAAATTATTTGAAAATCGGCCTGACACTTTCGGAGGAGAAGATTTTTTAGCCATATAAGGCAAAATAGCCCCTCCCCCTGGCGGCCATGTTTTTCGACCAATCAACATGGCTTGAAGGAATCTGATAGAGGGTTATCCAAGGAACATTTCTACAAAATTATCTGAAAATCTGCCAACCAGTTTGGGAGAAGAAGTATTTTAAAGTTTTTTTCATTTCGTTGCCATAGAAACCAGAAATTCTGCATGGATCCCAAAAATTTGAAGGAAATCTGGTGAGGTCATTGAGAGGATGCTTTCTGTGAAGTTTCATCCCAATTGACCCACTGGTTACTCAGAAGAAGAAGTTGACGCACGACACATGACGCACGCTGGACAAAAGGCGATCAAAATAACTCGCCTTGAGCAGAGCTCAGGTGAGCAAAAAAAAAGACAAAGGCGGGTATATTAATTTAATGTAAGTACATTTTTAGATATTCATGCTGTATCTAGTCTAAACAGTTAAATAGAGAACCATTCTTTTGAACTGGTTACCTGACTCATGCGCTTTATCATTTCAATAGTATCTCAAACCGGGAACCAAAAAATGTAGCTAAATGTAGTCTGGTTCCTTACATCCTATGATATATTACGCTGTAGTTAGAGGAAGAAGGCCGCGCACAAACTCTGGTTCCCGAATAAAGTTAGGAGCTAAAACAAAAGACAGTACCATTCTGACATCTATAGTCTATTTATAGATATTAATTGTTATCATTTTACACATAGATGACATCTCAACTATTCATTCATTTGTTTTGTTTTTAATAATCTGACTTTCATGTTCAGTATAATATCTTAAGCTCCTATTGTACTATCTCGCGTGAAGAAAACTTCGCCTGTCGGTCTTCTAATAGTTGTTTTTTGTCGTTTTCGATCATCTTTCATTTTCATTCATTTATGCAATTTGTTTTTCGCAAATATCAATGAAAGTTTCGTCTATGATTGCACATACTTGATTCAAAGTTAACATCGCAAAATGCAGACATGAAAAGATTTAAACCACAGAAATATATGTATCAAGATAAATTACGCTGTCTAGTTGATTCGTTCTTTCATGAATATCGCGGTAAACACGATTTCGGTGTATTTTGCCTAGCCGACAACATGTTTTATCACGGATGCGATGTGAACTTCAAGAAAACTTTAAGAGAACTTAAATGAAAATAAAAATCTTCTGGTTCTTACAAACAAAGTGTGATCAGATTAACTGATCTGTATTTCATACAGACACTTTCAGCACTTCTGCAGCTAATATGTTTTGAAAACATTGTGTCAAAAGTAGAATTGTTTTCAACTACATTCAATTATAATTACCGGTATGATTGTTCTTTCAATTATAGAGAGTGTCCTTATTTTTGAATACCGGTAAATGCTTTGAAAGACATTTGTTGTAGAATTGTTGTATGTGGGAAAGGGTTAACAAAATAGTTTCTTAAAATGTACTATAAATGTTCTTTTAAATATTGACTTTAAATTTGTTTAATATAAAAGTACTCTTAAGTCTTGATTTTACAGTTTGAGAAATAATTTAAATGTTCCTTTTTCTTATTTATTCATGTGCAACGAAATATTGCGGCTTCTCTTTGATGCTTTGCGTCAAACATTCGTCTTGTCCTCAGTGGTATGGTTTTCTCTAAATCATGCTCACAAGAAATATTTTCTCCCACATATACACAAGTTTTGACACCTCTACATCAGATGACTTTTGCAAACATTGTGGCAAAAGGAGAAATTGCTCATAATGAGCAATTTCTCCTTTTTGTCCCAATGCTTTCAACTCTGGTCAATAAATATACTTTCATTAATAAATATTTTCCATATTTTCCATATTTTTTTTGATAGCTGTTTTCAAAGTCGTCTGCTGCAGATTTGCTGTGTGTAGGAAACGGTTAAAAGATATTTTGAAAATTGCCTTCAGTGACCTTGACCTCTGACCCAGAAAATTAATAAGGCAAATCTTCAAAGGCTTGGTATTCTCAAAATCATGCTCACAAGAAATATTTAAAATTGCCTCCAGTGACCTAGACCCTTGACCTCTGATCCTGCAAAACAATAAGGCTCATCTTCACATCATGGGGAAACAAGTTTGACAATCTACTGGTAGGCTTTTTTCTTAACCCTTTCCCACATACAGACGCTTTCTGAGCCCTCTACAGCAGACAACTTTTGAAAACATTGTAACAAAAGGAGAAATTGCAACAATGTTTTCAACTTTTTTCAGTAATTAGTTTTTCCTTATTTTTGAGTAGACATTTACAAAGTCGTCTGCTGCAGATTTGTTGTATGTGGGAAAGGGTTAATCATGCTTACAACATGTTGTACAAGGACACACATACAACAAGAGGGCCATGATGGCCTTAGATCGCTCACCTGAATTATGCAATGTGATTTCTAATGCAAAACACATCAAGACAATTATTCTGACAGAGATGCAACCTCCGGAGTGTTAACAAGATTTCCTTCATTTGACCTAGTGATCTATATTTTTTAACCTGATATGACCAATATTCGAACTTGACCTAAATATCATCAAGGCAAACATTCTGACAAAATTTCAAGCTGCTGAAGCCGAAAATGCGGCATCCAGAGTGTTAACAAGATTTCCATCTATTTGGCCTAGTGACCTACTTTTTGTGACCGAGCATAACCCATATTCGAGCTTGGCCAAGATATCATTAAGATAAACATTCTGACCAAATTTTAAGCTGCTGAAGCAAATAACAGTGTTATATCAAGATTTTCCTTCATTTTGATTTTTGACCAGACATAACCAATATTCGAACTTGGCCTACATATCATCAAGTTAAAAATTCAGCATCCAGAGTGTTAACAAGATTTCCCTTCAATTTGACCTAGTGACATAGTTTCTGATCTTATATGACCCATATTCGAACTTGACCTAGATATAATTCAGACAAATATTCTGACTAAGCTTCAAACTGCTGAATAAATTTTTTGACTTAGTGACCTACTTTTTGACCCAACATGACCCATGTTCAACTTGACCTACATATCACCAAGACAACCATTCTGATTAAGTTTCAACATGCTCAAGTTAAAAATGCAGTTTCAAGAGTGTTTACAAGATTTCCCTTCAATTTGGCCTAGTGACTGAGTTTCTGACCTAATATGACCCATATTCAAACTTGACCCTAGATACCATTCAGACAAACATTCTGAAAAATGTTCAAGCTGCTGAAGCGAAAAATGCAGCCTCTATAGAGTGTTAACAAGAATTTCCTTCACTTTGGCCTTGTGACCTGGTTTTTGACCCGACATGACCCATGTTCAAACTTGACTTACATAATCATCAAGACAAAGATTCTGATAAAGTTTTAACAAGCTCAAGTTGAAAATGTGGCCTCCAGAGTGTTAACTAGATTTTCCTTCAATTTGACCTAGTGACCTAGTTTTTTACCTCATATGGCCCAGTTTCAAACTTGTCCAAGATTTGATGGAGATGAATGTTCTGATAAATTTTCATGAAGATCAGATGCAAAATGTAGCCTGTATAGTGTTAACAAGGCAATTGTTGACGACACACGCCGGATGCCGGACAGACGTCAAACGGACGCTGGACAAAATGTGGTCACAATAGCTCACCTTGCTCTTCGTGCACAGGTGAGCTTAAAATAGACACACAGCAGCAGTGCGTTATCCCTTCCACAAAACCCTGTGAGCAGGATTTAAATCATCAGGATAAATGAGACCGAGAGTCTTATTTCCAGGATGGAAAAAACTAAGCAAAAAGGATAAATTGATTGCTTATAACAATTTATTCTCTTCCAGCATTTTCAAAGTCGCTTGCTATTGAGGCTGCAAAAGTAATCTGTATTTAGTTTTAACCCTTTACCTCATATAGACGCTTTCTGACGCCTCTGCAGCAGACGGAAAACATAGTAACAAAAGAAGAAATTGCACAAAACATGCAATTTCTCCTTTTGTCACAATGTTTTCCACTTTAAGTCATAGGTTATCCATTCAATTATAGAGATTTTCTAGTGTTTGACAAAATATGTTCAAAGTCGTCTGCTGCAGAATTGTCGTATGAGGGAAAGGGTTAAGGGTTAAGTTACATACCCACAGTTAAATCATCCAGCTCTGGTAAAACAGGGAGAGTCCATCCAAGAGGATTTAGCATGGCTGTTACTTGACCCATTGTGGCCAGTGGTTCGACCCGGACTATTTGCCTCTTTGTATCAACATCTAGAATATCAATCAGATTGACATCAATATTATGCATTGTCTTCTTATATAGTCCCCTTCGAAAGCTTATATTTACCCAACTGGGTCGTGATGTACATAACTTTGTTTTCATCCCTTTTCTCCTCCAGTCTTTAACCTGGAATAAAAAGACAATTCAGCTTACCTAACATGTGTTTCCTAGCTTTTTTTCACCTATAATCCACACATTCTTCTCAGGTTACTGGCTACCTTCCAACATAAAATAATAAGCCCAATAGTGCAGGATGTATGATGCTCTAGTCACAACGTCTTCTGAAGCCTTTTTGAAGAAGGAATGGCCTATCCGGGATTCGAAATCCTAATGCCTGGATTGGAGATCCTTATCCCTGGATTGATAACCGTAGGCATTACTGACGTAGCTTTCACTGGTTCACATAAGCTTAAGAATGACAGGTTAAAAAATGTTATGTGTTGTGAATACCTCTGTTGTTGCCTCCTATATCAGTCCCTCTTATGACTCAACCAAATCCTATGTTGTGGGTGCTCAAAAGAATCGTCTCACTGAGACAATTCTTTTGCATACCCACAACATAGTGTAAGAGTGTCAAATATGGGCTTTGGAATTTGAAATATTCATCCTATCTAGAGGTCTGTTATACATTGATCATACGGAAAAAAATGGTTTTTTTCGCTTATAGTTAACAGGTGTGAGATTTTTTTTTTTTTTTTTTTTTTCAATAACCCATGAAGCTTTCTGAAATGAAACTGAAAAAATACATGGGGGCCGCCATTTTGGATATGTATAAAAAGCAGACATAAAACACAGATTGAAAATTATTGTCGGCTTTTTAATTTTTTTTTAAATCGGTATTTTGGATATGTATAAAATGAGCAGAGAAACACGGATTGAAAATTATTGTCATCTTTTTAATCATTTTTTTTAAAATCGATTTTTGAGTGAGTAAAAAATGAGACGAAAAACACGGATTGAACATTATTGTCGTCTTTTTAATCTTTTTTTTTTTTAAATCGATTTTTAAGATCATTTAAGTGCTGTGTTATGTGGGAACTAACATTTGTACGAAAAGTTAAAAATAAATGGAACTCTGTAAGAAATATGTTTTCCCGTTTGTCAAAAAATCGACAGCATTAACCTTCTACGCCCGAACTTAAATTGTGACTGTATCGTAGCCAAAGAAAGACGTGACGTCATTTCCGTAACACTTTATCTTGGCGTAACGTCAATGGAGCGATGTCGTTTCCCGCAAAAAATGTGGTATCAACATGAAAGACCCAAAATTCCTATGCATGAGCTATTGACTCACTCATTCAAAGTATAATTATTTATCAAACATTGTGGCAAAAGCATAACTTTCTCATAAGGAGCAATTGTTCTTTTGGCGACAATCTTTTCCTAAATCGTCTGTTGCAAAGGCCTCAGAAACCATCTCTAATAGGGAAATGGTTTAGCAGAAATGTGACCATTTACATCATTTGTTCCAGTCATATTGACTGGTTGAAAAAGGCAGTCGCCAAGTGGCATCAGAAAAGGGCTGATCTATTTACTTCTTTACAATAATGCAGGTGATCGATTTAGGATCATCTTGGCCCTCATGTTTTAACCTCGTTCATTATAAATGTATTCCTTGATTTTCTGAAAGTCGTTACTTTATTATTTTCTGTTCGTAATAATAGACGACAGCAATACGAATTCCAAATATGTTTTGATAATGCAAGAAACATGACATTAACATTATTATTGTCTAGTCAATTACTCATAAATCCCTTTTTATGGCCAAAGTATGCTCTTTAATTTTTGTTTATAATTATCTTGCGTTTTTTTCGTAAATAGGTAGTACCTATAGATATATTAGTTTATAACAAACTTTACGTCTAACTGCAGGAGTAAATGTTGTTATCAATGAATTTTGATTGTTCCTGATTAAAGGTCTATTTTAGTTTTTCAATGATTGAAGGAGGAATAATGGTTTTAATACCTAACACTTTCGCACATACAACAAAATTTTAATCTGCTGGAGACGAGTTTGAAATTATCTAGACAGAATCATGGAAAATCTCTATAATGCATGAAAACATTGTGGCAAAAGGAGAAATTGCTCAGTTTAATAATCAATCAAGACGGCCACAATGGCACTGGATCGCTCACCTGCCAACCACATAGTCAATCACAATTACTCATTTTGTGGTCAGGTAAGCTATTACTAGAAAGTTAACAAGATTTTCCTTCAATTTGATCTAGTGACCTAGTTATGACTGGACTAGAGCCATGTTCAAACCCAGCATAAACATCATCAAAACATCGATTCTGACAAAGTTTCAAAATGCTTTTTTGAAGTTTTTCCCTTCAATTTGGCCTAGTAAGCCTGTTTTCGACCCTACATAAACCATATTCAAACTTGGCCTAGATATCATGAAGACTATCTTTCGGATAAATTTTTCAACATGCTCATTTTAAAATACGGCTTTCAGAGTGTTAACAAGATTTTCCTTCCATTTGGCCAATTCAGACAAAGTTTCAATAATCTCAAGTTAGAAATATGGCTTCCAGAGTGTTAACAAGATTTCCCTTCAATTTGGCCCTATGACCTATTTTTTAACCCTACATGGCCAAGATTCAAAATTGGTCGAGATATCATCAAGAGTGCTTACCAACCCTCCAGATTCAATCGTGAGTCACGATTTGAATAAGGTAACGCCACTCCCACGAGTTTTTTTTTTTTTTTTTTGAATCATGAAGCTGTGAATTTTCTACAACCATTTTGTAACATCCACTTCTAAACAAATTGTCACTGATTAAAGGCCCTTTCTTTCAACAAGTTCAAAACAATGTGTGTCTGTCAACTAAATGATTTCTCCCTGTGTCATTAGATTAACAAAGATTCCATTGGTACTCAGTATTTCATTCAAAAGTAGGTCTAGTTTAAATGTGGTTAAGATTTTTCTTTCTTGGATGCAATATGAAAAGTCATTGACACAAAAGACAACTTGCTTGATTTTCTAGATAACCACAATTAAAAGGTTTTTTTAATATCATACATGAATTTGAAAACTTGCCAAAATAATATTTAAATGCTAACATACATTTGAAAATATTCTGTTAAATAGAAAATATTCTCAAAATGAGTCTATTTTATTCTTTTCCTATAAATATTGAAAGTATTGTCTCCTGCATAGTTATCTAAATTCTGTTCTATCGTGAACATTCTAAAATTCATGGCACTGAAAATCTCCCCCTTCAAACCCCAATCTCCCGCTTTGAGATCATGAAACTCCCCCTTGAGAATGAGAAAAGGTTGGTAAGCATGCAAGACAAACATTCTTACCAAGCAAATTATTCTGACAAAGTTTAACATGCTCAAGTTAAAAATACGGCTTCCAGATTTTCCTTTAATTTAGCCTTGGACCTAGTTTGTGTCTGAACATGATCCATATTCAAACTTGGTCTAGCTATCATCAAGACAACCATTCTGACAAAGTTTTAAGCTGCTAAAGCAAAAAATGTGGTCTTTGGAGTATTAACAATAATTTCCTACAATTTGGCCTATTGACCCGGTTTTAAACCTGACATGAACTATATTCAATTTAAGGAAAGAGATCATAAAAATGATTACCCTGACACAGTTTCAAAATGCAGCTTCCATGACTTGTGTCAACAAGATTTTCCTTCAATTTGGTCTAGTGACCTAGTTTTTGACCACACTTGAACCATAACTTCGCCTAGATATCAACAGGACAAATATTCTGATAAAGTTTCAAGCTGTTGAGGCAAAAAATGCAATCTCTAGAATGTTAACAAGATATTTCTCAGATTTGGCCTACTTTGCTACAAACCTAGTTTTTGACCAGACATGACCTATATTTGAAACTGACCAAGATATCATGAAGACGTAAATTCTGAAAAAGTTACAACCTGCTCAAGTTAGAAATGTGGCTTCCAGATTGTTAACAAGATCTTTATTTGGCCTAGTTTATCATACAACATGAGTCATATTGATATTTTGCCTACATATCATCAAGACAAACATCCTGACAAAGTTTCAAATAAGGTCTCTAGGAGTTTACAACGTATTTCTCTAATTTGGTCAAGTGACCTAGTTTTTGACCAGACTGTCATATATCTGGACCTAGCCTAGATGTCATCAAGACATTTTTTCTGACAAAGTTTCAACATGCTCTTCTTAAAATTGTGGCACCAGAGCGTAAACAAGATTTTCTTCAATTTGGCAGAGTGACCTAGTTTTTCTCTCAACATGACCCATATTTGAACTTGGCCTAGATATCATCAAAACAAACATTCTGATAAGTTTCCCGCTGCTGAAGCAAATAATGCAATCTCTAGAGTTTTAACAAGATATTTCTCAAATTTGGCCTAGTGACCTAGGTTTTGATCTGACTTGACCTATATTCGAACTAAGCCTAGATATCATCAAGACATCTATTCTGATAAATGTTCAACATGCTCAAGTTAAAAATGCAGCAAAAATATTTTCCTTCAATTTGACTGTGTGACCTATTAGTTTTCACCCGAAATGACCAATATTTCGAACTTTGCATAGATATCATCAAGACAAATATTCTGACAAAAGTTTCAAGCTGCTGAAGTAAAAAAATGCGGTCTCAAGGGAGATAACAAGATATTTATCAAATCTGGCCTTGTGACCTATTTTTTGACCTGACATAACCTATATTATAACCTAGCCTATATATCATCAAGACTTGTATTATGACAAAGTTTAAACATGCTCAAGATAGAAATACAACCTCTTGTGTGTTAACAAGATTTTCCTTCTATTTGACCTTGTGACCAAGTTTTTGAGCTGACATGACCTATATTCGAAATTGGCCTAGAAATCAGCAAGATAAACAAACTGAATAAATTTCATGAAGATTGGATGATAAGATGAAGATTGTTAACAAGTAAATTATTGACGACAGACGACGAACAAAAGTAGGTCACAAAAACTCATCATGAGCACTTCATGCTCTGGAGAGCTTAAAATGGAATTCATAGCAAGTGCCTAGATGTATTAAGTCAAAGTCATCATACTATGATTTGTTATATGTGGGAAAGGGTTTAGGTAAATCTAACACAAGAGGCTGATGTCCGCTTTCAGCAATCTGGTGCAGGGGCTTAATGTCCACTTACGAAGGAAATAATCTTTGTATTTGAAGGGGCTCATGTCCCCCTATGCAGTTTTTAACAAAGAGGATAATTTCCAAATGGGCTAATGTATGCCATTCAAAACAGGGCAAATGTTGGACCCAGGGGTATAATAATTGGTACAATCTTGGTAGAGAACTACAAGATAATGCTACACACCAAATATTTAAGCTCTAGGCCTTTCTGTTTCAGAAATGAAGATTTTCAAAGTTTTTCGCTAAATATCTTTTTGTAAATCATGTGACCCCTGGGGTGGGGTCAGTTATGACCAATTATGACCCAAGGGGCATAATTTGAGCAATCTTTAAAGAGCTGAACAAATTCACACCATATATCTATTTTTCAGACAAGAAGATTTTCAAAGGTTTTTTTAAAGCTTTTCCTTTGGGATGCAATGGCAATCAAAGGTCTGCATGGAATTAATTTCTTTGAATAACTTTGAAAGAGGATCATTCCTACCAAATTTAGTCAAAATCCTAACAGCTGTTTAGGAGATGTTTTTTAAAGAAAATGATGACGATGGATATCTAGACGTCTTGATGACGGCCATCAGGTTATCACAAAAGTTGAGATAAAAATGCATTAACAATTACAGGAATTTGCGACAATAATTTGTCTTTGATAAATTAACGATAATAATATTTAATTGCCTCAATGAAAATTTCTGTTAATTATAGCCAAATAATTTCTTTCATCTGAAAGGAATCAGCTTTTAATGTTTTGTACCAAAACAAATTGATTAAATGTTACATGATATGCTGCACTGATTCGTATATTTACAAGGTGATGTCCATTATAAAGTAAGTGACCTTTTTATAAAAGCATATATTGGGATTCACTTCGCTAGATATCCCTTATTGTCAGGCTTTTCCGTCTGTCTGTCTGTCTGTTTGTTTGTAAAGCGACGCTCCACAGCCCAAACCAAAGGGCCAATTCCGATGAAACTTGGTGAAAAGGTGCCATAGGGGCTCAGGGTGTGCGCGTTTTGAGTTTCGTTGCTAAGGACCCAGCCGTTGCTATGCAGCTTGCAAAACAACTCTTTTAAAAACCCAAACCATTTTTCTATCTTCTCCTACAGTTTTGAGAAGCTGTGGAGAGCTGAAACTTCAGTTATAGATACTTCGAGATATTTAGAAAAAACGTATCTGTAATGATTTTTGATTTAGGCCATTGTTTGCAAATGCTAGTCTTTCAAAGATAGGGTCTTTTTACAGTCTTTTTTTACTTCAATCGCCCCTAGTGCTGCAGTGGTCACGAGTATTCGATAGCAATTTTATTACACATAGAGCTATTCAAGAGCTTCAAAAAGGTTTTTTATGTCATTGACCCCCTACCTCGGGTTTCCGAGCTAGAGCCGGAAGTTTGCAAAATATGCAAATGCAAAAACGGTTGGGTGGAGACGGGTGCGTCTTGGCATGTTGATAAAACATGGTTGGTTGACCAGAGAGTGTTTTTACAAGGTGCACACTTTTCACCAGCATTCACCAAGTCACCACAATAGTGACCCTATCACACTAGTTCTTCATATATATGTATGCAAAGGCGAATCCCACGTCGCCTACTGGCTTGTATATTTACTTTCCTCTCTTTGTTTTGTACTTAAATAAGTTACTCAAATCTAATATAATTTATCACAACAAATTATGTTTTATATAAAATGTAATAAAATATCTTGCATGTTCTTTCTTATTTTAAAAGTTTTCAGGGGTTTAAGTATCCTAGCTAGTGTGATCACTAACATTTTTCTCTGAATCAATTTCCTGGAAAACCTTCTATTTGTTTATAAATTATACGATTTTTTGTAATAACTTGCGCATGATCATTAATTCATCAGTATCATCCAAATATCATATATTCACACAGGTCTGTGTTGAATCGTTATAAAAATATTGTGAATCCTAATTCAACTGTGGTGAATCGTTATGTGGCAGGTTGTTATTCGGTGTTGTGATTCGTTATACCCATAAATCTGTTACACTCACTGGTTCATCCCAAGGAATATTGCTACAAAGTTATTTGAAAATTGGAGGAGAAGATTTTTAAAGCCAATCAAATTTTGACCAATCAAAATGGTTTTAAGGACTCTGATATAGGTTCATTGAAGGATGATTTCTACAAAATTATTTGGAAATCTGAACGACAGCCTCCTAGCCATTGAGGGCAACGACTTTTAACCAATCAACATGGTTTGAAGACGTCTCAATATATCGGCGTTACATAAATAATTGCATTGTAACTAGGATGCGAACACGGTCAAAATAACCCGGCCGGGTAGCTCCATTGGTAGCGTATCTGACTCGTGATCTGGAGGTCACGGGTTCGATACCCGGTTGCGGCGACATTCTTTCGGGCGATGTTTTCCATTGCCTCTCACCTCTGATCAATGTGAGAAAGTAGTCAGTGGCTTCGAAAGAATGTTGTGTAAGTACTGGTGTGGGAAAGCCAGGAAAACATGGGTAGGTGCACTGACCGCCGTGATATGACCAAAGCTGTTGAAAGCGGCGTTAAACTCCAAACAAACAAAACGGTCAAAATATAAAATCGCATTCCTAGAACAGAA
Source organism: Serripes groenlandicus (assembly GCA_031761405.1). Lineage (NCBI taxonomy): Eukaryota > Metazoa > Mollusca > Bivalvia > Cardiida > Cardiidae > Serripes > Serripes groenlandicus. The sequence goes on along the minus strand of JASEVX010000001.1, from coordinate 148,151,184 downwards.
ACCTGGACTAGGTATTCTGCAGCAGACGACTTTAAACATATTTTGTCAAAAAAATGGAAAATCTCTTTAATTGAATGGATAACCTATGACTAAAAGTGGAAAACATTGTGGCAAAAGGAGAAATTGCTCGTTCTGAGCAACTTCTTCTTTTGTCACTATGTTTTCAAAAAGCTGTCTGCTGCAGAAGCGTCAGAGAGCATCTATAAAGTATATGAGGAAAAGGGTTAATAAAGGGTTCACCCAATGACAATTTCTACAGAATTATTTGAAAATTGGCAACAATACTTTCACAGGGGAAGATTTTAAAAATGTTTACTTTATTTATAATAGGATATTAAATGCAAAACAGCGCCACCCCTGACGCCATGTTTTTTGGCCGCCCCAATGAACATTGCATGAAGTAATCCGATAGAGGGTCACCCAAGGATCATTTCTCAAAATTATTTGAAAATCAGCCAAATACAGTAGTTTTGGAAAATTAGATGTTTTAAGTTTTTTTCTTTTGTTGCCATGGAAACAAATATTATGTTTTGATCCAAAAATAAATTAATATATTCAGGAGAGGCCATTGAAAGGATGTAGCTATTAAGTTTAATCACAATTGGCCTAGTGGTTACAGAAATGAGTTTGATTGAAGTAACAAAAAGTTAACGTACAGACAGACGCACACAGATGGGACAATGCGACACACAATTGACATACCTGATCTTGCACATGCTGCACCTTTTTATCATGCATGGATGGAGCCGAGCTGGTCTTGAAGATGATCCAGGCCCTCACCATCATGAGAAGATTATAGACAACAGAGACGGGTAGAAGGAAGAGACAGACAAATACCCATCTATAATGTACGAGCATATACTCCAAACCACGGTATTTTATCCATACTATCACTGAAAAGAGCACAGTGGCAGCCGTGTAGAAAACGGAAGGATGCAGCTGCATCTTACTGAGTCTTACTGTAGACACTGAACACTGAACACTATATGACAGCGTGATGGCGTGATGGCAAGGAACTGTGCACCATAAAATCGATTATTGAGAGCTCCTGTTTTCTCTTATAGGTTACAATACACCAAATAAATTCCTTCTTTTTTCCCATGTAAATCGACCAGTTTCAGCCCTCAATTGTCACACTGTGCAAGCGTTACTCAGGTAGGACACCATATATCATTGGAATGAGTTTCCTCTAATCTTTAATATAATCCAAAGAAAATGGTAGGTCATGCATTATGCAAGAAAGAACTCGCCCGGCGAAAATGGTTACCGTCATTTTGGACCAAATAGGGCCCGGACAAAACCGGCGTTTCACATTCTCTACTTTCACTTTCAAACAAGGTCAAAACTAAAAATTATCAAATCAATAATTTCCAATGCATCCTATACATATTTACAATGAATTTAAACTCAATGTTATATATTCAATGAATTCTGGTGATGGTATACGCTCACATTTTTGTTTATGGACTATTTAAATCAGCATGACAGCGGATGTATTTGGCGTTATTCGACCTTAAACATGTGTTGATCGTCCTCGGGGGGTTTCGCCACTTTATAGTCAGGCTATCCGGAAGTTTTGGCCACACAATATTAAAATCACAAAATACTTAAATCAATCAGGGACACTATATTACACCTGAATAAATTAATCACAGAAGAAAATAAGACAGGAAAATTATATAAAAATAATTGTTAACAAGTATTTTCATATTTAATGACTTCTAATCAGAGACATATAAACACATATGTGTTTTTTGTTATAGAACTTGCACAGTTGGGCTTGCCCTGTGCTCAAATATTTATACAGACAGTATAATACACATATTTATGATATTTATAATGAAAAGTAATACATTCAAGATACCAGTGCAGTTAAGGAAAATAATTTATTTATTTAACTAATATATTTGAACCAGAGTGTCACCATGAAGAATATGTTGTTCACAGATTCTGACATGCACTGGGATCTGGTTTTCCTTCTCTTTTTTTTTTATCTGAGTAGGTCAACGTCTTTCTATAAAATTATCTTGTGAACAAATTAGACATATATTGTTGGGATTCGTTTTAAAGGGAATTGTAAACTAGAAAAGCCTTTTGATACATAATTCCATCTTGAAATTTCAGTTCCTGAAAGAGTCCCTCACTTGGTATGCCAGGGTTTGTCCAAGATACTGATCGCAGAGTTTATTCAATGAAGATATTGCAATTTGTATTAAAAACCCTTTGAATGCAGACCACACATGTTAAAATACATTAAGTGACACATTGCTGTTACTTATTGAACAATAAAGAACTTAAGATTTTTTTGGCATGGACGTAGATAAGAGGGTTCTTATCTAATTTTCCGAAGTCCAACAACTGAACACAAGCAGTACATCAGAGCGGAGTCTATGTAACATCACTGGGAACCACCGGGGTCCGGGGATGATGGTTATATCAACTCAAAATCCCACCTATGTCACCATTTGTAACGTGTACCGGAATTAAGCCATCGCGGGTCCCCCATCCAGGCACTAACCGTAATGAACTTTGTTTAACTTTACGAAGAGGCCAACCACTCGACCAACGTCGCTATAAAAGCCGGCTCCCTCAGCAAGGCTGTAGAAGTGATATTTATACCTATACCCCGTTCCCGTTACATAAGTGTGTCTGTAATTGTTATACTGATAGGGGATGTTCGAATAAAATTAGTATGGCAATTGCATATATGCCGTTGAGATTAATCTAGTTTTGATAACTTTTGACCCCGACCAAACCTTCGAACAACTCCCCTGTATTAGTAATCGGGTATTGCTCTTCACTGATTTCGTGATTACCCACAAATTCACACACACTTCTTTTCGGATTTAAGAACCACCACAAGTGTGATTGCCCTGTCACTGTTAACAGTTTCATTCCCGGAGGAAAACAATCCCGTCAAGTCCAATACGCTCGAAAACGTCTCTTGTATCGCATGAGGCATTAGCCTAACCTTACAGACAATACCGTGTTCACCCTTTCATTCGGATTTTCGCTATGAATTCTTTAAATTGGAATGATAGCCGAGAATCGCCAAAATTACTAAATTTTCGACATTTTAACTCATTTTTGACACTTTTCAACGAAAACAGCTACCTTTTGAACGTTGGAATTGCACTTCAGTTGAGTGCGATTTTGCCAAAAAGAAAAGGCCGTTTTACCATGGACTACATTCGGTTAAACCTCACATGCCGAAACTCTTGCTAACTTCGGAACTATTTACGTTCATCAAATGTAACGAAAGGGATGATTAGGTGCATGGACATATGATATTTCATGATAGCGTTTGTTGAACTTCTGTCGTTTCAAAATAAGTTTCGGCATTCCGTTGGCGTTCTGCATATGAGTTGTCCATCGATGCATCGGGGGGCAAAACATTACGTGGAAGACAGTAGTGCAGTAAACCCGGTTGACCAATAGGTAGATTTAGCGCACGAAAGTACGGAATCTGATTGACTGTCTAATCCCAATCCCAAGATCTTTGCATGCGTGTTTTCTAAAATACATCGTTGAAACTCAGCGCCAAGACAATCATCGCGTAGAAATTTGCGGATACTACATTTGATTGGCTCTCATGAATACGCATCGCACTGTTTTAGATTGGCTGTGTTTCACCACACCATATAATGCAAGTCCACACAAATCCATCCACAACTCGCTAAATAGTTTACTCTGCACGGCGAGGGTAGTAAAATCAGTTCATCGTAATCCATCGACATTCCCGGCCGTTTACCTGTACGATAAGTTCCAAGAGCAATTTTATTGTGGACTAGAAAACTGTAATTAATCGCGTTTTTGATTTTATGGAGAATTGTCAAGCTATATATAGTGGTTACAGTCACATTTCACAACGTTTTATAATACCAGTATTCATATACACAAAAAACTGACAACTTTGACCTCGCAAGTTTCGTAGGATTCAAGGAATTAACTTTTTGTGATTAAACCTTTGCATTTTAGAATTTGACACCAAGTAGCAGGTTAATTTTGAAACAATTATGGAAAATGGAACATTTGATCAAAGCGGGCAATTCTTCCTTTTAAACAATGCTTCTAACCCTGTATCGAGTAGAATCTTTCCATATGTCAGGCATCACACACCTTGCTACAGCTATTATTGTAACCAGGGACACAAATATAGTGTCGCTGTTGTAACATATCCTACAGAAGACGCATTTTGCAGAATACTTTTAAACCATTGAGACAGAAGGAGAAATTGCTCATAATTTTACTCTCATGCAGCAGACGGATTTTGAAAGAATTCAAAAAAAATACCGAGAAATTGGTTCACTTGAAACTTGGATTGTTCGTAGATGGTAACGATCGGAGAGCTCTACTCGAAGATTTTCTACTTCAAAATAATTCCCTTTTTTATGTTTTTTTTTATAAAGTTCTAATAAATTTTACATGCAAACAAAGAGTAATCTAGAGCAATGCGACAAGAAAAAATACTGTTTTGTTATTACGAAAAAAAAAAACAGGTAACAGGTGTGAGATTTTTCTTCTTTTTTTTCAACAACGCGTGAAGCTTTCTGAAATGAAACTTGCAAAATCCACGTGGGTCGCGATTTTGGATATGTATAAAAGCACAGATTGAAAATTATTGTCGTCTAGTTAATCTTTTTAAAAAAAAATCTTAATCGACATTTAAGGTCATAAAAGTGCTATGTTATTTTCGGGTGATCTAACTTTTGTACAAAAAGTTAAAAAATAAATGGAACTTTCAAATAAACGACCGCAATTAGACCTCAGAACATAAATGTTGACTGTACCGTAGCCAAAGAACGACGTGACGTCATATCTATAACACTTCATTTGGCGTAACGTCAAATGGAGCGACGTCGTTTCCCACAAAAAAAGTAATATGAACATTTAATACCTCAAATTCCTATGCATGAGCTATAGAACCACTCATACAAAGTATAATTATTAATTATTGTTGAAAAAGGATAACTCACATATTGAGCAATTGCACTTTTGGCGACATTCTTTTCCTACGTCGTCTACTGCAAAGGAGTCAGCAACCGTCTCTTTTAGGGGAAGGGTTAAGCAGAAATGTGACCCCTTTCATTATTTGTTCCAGTCATATTGACTGGTTGAAAAAGGTAGTTGCCAGATGGCAAAAGGGCTGTTACACATTTGCTTCTTTACCATAATACAGGTAATTGACTAAGGACCTTAAGCATCTTGGCCCTCATGTTTAAACCTCGTTCATTATAACTGTTATTCATTGATTTTCTGAAAGTCTTTACTTTATCATTTTCTGTTCGTTATAATAGACGAGTGCAAAACGAATTCCGAACATTTTGTGATCATGCAAAAAACATGAGATTAACATTATTATCGTCTAGTCAATTAAATATTTATAAATCATTTTTTATTGCCAAAGTAGGCTCTTTAATTTTTTATTTACAATCATCTTACTGTTTTTTCGTAAATAGGTAGCACCTATAGATACATTATGAAAATTATGAAGGCTCTTCCCTCATCAGAGCTATCAGCGCTTTGACTGTTATACAGACCCCCAATTATTTTCCTTTGTGTTCATTTCAGTACTAAAATCAAAAACAATGGCCACGAAAAGAAAACGAGAAAAGTCTGATGATTCTATGTCAAGTCCTCCTACAAAGCTAATCAGGGATGAAGAAGGTAAACTATGTGCAAATACAACATATTACATCCATCAACGGAACAATTTGCTTTTTATTTAACTGAAACATATTGATAATACAATTGAATTGAAATGTTTTATTTATTATCGTACCCAGAATCTTTCGACCATATGTCATAATGTGAATATTTAGCTCGCTGACGTGATGTAAGTTGGTCCCAGTCTTGAGTTGTTCTTATGCAAAATGAGTCACTTATAGCCTACTGGCATATGGAATTTCATAATAATTGGATTTGTTTAGCCTTATTGTCTTTCATTTCACTATTTTATTTATTTGACAATTGCTACTAACATTGTGGTTGATTATTTTTTAGAACATAGCTAGTCTAGATTGTAATTATACCCCCGGTTCCGAAGGAAAGGGGGGGTATACTGTTTTACCCATGTCCGTCCTTCCGTCCGTCCATTCGTCCGTAACACTTTCGTTTCCGGGCTATTTCTCTGCAACCGCTTTTTGGAATTTGATGAAACTTCATAGGAAGGATCACCACCAAGTGTAGATGCGCATATCGTGTTTGCGTTCCGGTTGGATTATTTTTCACGGAGTTATGGCCCTTTACCCCTATGTATGACTAAATTCATTTCCGGGCTATTTCTCTGCAACCGCTTTTTGGAATTTGATGAAACTTCATAGGAAGGATCACCACCAAGTGTAGATGCGCATATCGTGTTTGCGTTCCGGTTGGATTATTTTTTCACGGAGTTATGGCCCTTTACCCCTATGTATGACTAAATTCATTTCCGGGCTATTTCTCTGCAACCGCTTTTTGGAATTTGATGAAACTTCATAGGAAGGATCACCACCAAGTGTAGATGCGCATATCGTGTTTGCGTTCCGGTTGGAATATTTTTCACGGAGTTATGGCCCTTTACCCCTATGTATGACTAAATTCATTTCCGGGCTATTTCTCTGCAACTGCTTTTTGGAATTTGATGAAACTTCATAGGAAGGATTACCACCAAGTGTAGATGCGCATATCGTGTTTGCGTTCCGGTTGGATGATTTTTCACGGAGTTATGGCCCTTTACCCCACCATCACATATGTCTTTCAAAACATGAGCGGGGGTATCACTAGTGAGCAGTAGCTCACATATTTCTTGTTTCCATTGTGGGTCTTGGATCTGTTGTGAAATGTCTAAATTTAACAAATCAAGCACCCCCTCTGTTGCCTTTTTTTTAGTCGTGTTATCATTGTTATGTCCCGCTTTTCGTATGGATCCCAGACCAGAGGTCTAGATAAGGAGGGGTAAACAGCTGTTTTCCCCACTATATCTCTCTTATATTCCAAGCTAATCCTATGTTGTCGGTTCTCAACAGAATCGTCTCATTCAGACGATTCTTTTGAGTACCCACAACATAGAGTTAGAACTAAGAGGGTCAAAAAAGATTTTAGAACATGCAAAACGCCCCTTATCCCTTTCCCTCATTCAACAATTCTGCTGCAGACGACTTTGAACGTTTTTTGTCAAAACATAGGAAATCTCCATAATTGAATGGATAACCTATGACAAAAAGTGGAAAACATTGTGGCAAAAGGAGGAGAAATTGCATGTTTTGTGCAATTTCTTCTTTTGTCACTATGTTTTCCACTCATTGAGACGACTCTTTTGAGTACCCACAACATGAGTTAGAACTAAGAGGGTCAAATAAGGATTTTAGAACATGCAAAACGCCCCTTATCTAAAGCTCTGATCCCAGACTCCAGATATTTTGCATTTACACCATAATCATATCAAATTAGTTATTTCTGTGTGATTCATATAGATTTCTGCAGCTTCATATTATTAACCCTTTCCCTCATACGGCAATTCTGCAGCAGACGACTTTGAACGTATTTTTTCAAAAAATAGAAAATCTCCATAATTGAATGGATACCTATGACAAAAAGTGGAAAACATTGTGGCAAAAGGAGAAATTGCACGTTTTGTGCAATTTCTTCTTTTGTCACTATGTTTTCAAAAAGTCGTCTGCTGCAGAGGCGTCAGAAAGCGGATATATGAGGGAAAGGGTTAAAAAGGAATACTGAATAAATAACCTATTTATTTTGAGACTATCAAGAATTCAAATTATAATAAGTGAACTTTTTAATCAATTAAAAGTTAACTTGAATTGAATATATTATTAATCAAACAAGCTTCTTGGAAGAGTCAACATTTAGGAAAGTATCAATTTAAAATTAGATTTAAGAATTTACCTTTCTATGACATGGAGTGATGACGGACACTATACTTTTAGTTGAACTTCTATTGCAGTGACTAGGTCTGGAAGAGTACGCAAGAAACCATCTAAGTTTGTGGAAGATGAAACAGGGATTGATGCTAAAAGTGGGACACAGGCAGAGCAAGAGTTGATTCCACTGTCTGTTCAAGAAATGCTACAAGAACAAGAGCAAAATTCTGTGCCTATGAGTGAAGAGATGAACTCTCCTGCTAAAACAGAACTATCTTTGTCTGCAGATGAGGACCAAATGAAATCAGGAGGGGCTCGTGCAGGAAGGGTAATTAACTTATTGGCTCACTCCTTTAACCCTTTCCCTCATACGACATATAATAATGAACAGATGATTTTGAAATATCAGCCAGGGCTTTACTGAATTGTTTTTCATACAATTGCTTTTTTTAAATTTAAGTAACAGGGATAATTTTACTCCATTGGTTTTTTTCAAATTGCTTTTTTGTATGACTTATCATTGTGAGGGTGACAAAGGAAGACATAAAGTCTCCTTTGTTCACAATATTTCAATGTTGTTTAACTAATGCTTCTAATTGTGGGAAAATCTACATATTTGGGGATCCCTCATTCATCCCGACACTTTTTAAATTAAGTTTTGCTTTTATCTGTATGCACAGCGTACATCTAAGATGAGTATTTGACTCATTCACATCAAGCCATAGATACTTTTTATTCCATTCAGATCTTGTTTGATTAAATGTAAATTATTTAAGCAACACAAACACAAATGTAAACAATTGCTTTCGAGTACTCATCTTTTTAAAAATAATTTCTTTTTTAAGCAAATACGTTTCTTATCTATAGTCCTGTCAGCAAAATAACTTATATATTAACCCTTTCCCTCAAATAGACGCTTTCTGATGCCTCTGCAGCAGACGTCTTTTTGAAAACATAGTGCCACAATGTTTTCCACTTTTAGTCATAGGTTATCCATTCAATTTTAGAGATTTTCTATGTTTTGACAAAATATGTTCAAAGTCGTCTGCTGCAGAATTGTCGTATGAGGGAAAGGGTTAAAAGTTTTGTTTGTAGATTGACAAGGTTATAGTTGACTCCTTAACCCCCCTTTCCCACATACAAGAAATCTGCAGCAGACAACATTGAAACTATCTAGGCAAAACTATAAAACATCTCTATAAATGAAAATATAATCATAGAGTAGAGTTGAAAACATTGTGTCAAAAGGAGAAATTGCTTGTTTTGAGCAATTTCTTCATTTGTCACAATGTTTTCAAATGTCGTCTGCTGTTTAGACGTCAGAAAGCGTCTATATGTGGGAAAGGGTGTGTTGAGAAATATTCAATATTAATCTCCCATCAAAGGCAGTTGGGATATTGATTTGGAGTTGTCTGTCAGTCCAGAGCCATATCTATGGCATGAGTGGGTGGATTGGATTTAAACTACATTGAAATGTTAACCATCATAGAGTTATGTCCCCTTTGAACTTAAAGCGACTGAACTCCAGATACCCAACTGTCGAAAAAATGATAACTGACATATTACATACCCCTATAATCTGTGAGATTTTCTTGTTTTCGATACTTTTTCCATCGCAAATTATACGCTGTCAGTAACGGGGTAAGTATTTTTAAATAGGAAACCCCTTCATCGGGACAATTGAAAACGACTCAAGTTCACTTTATTGATAAAAAACGACATCTGGATTTCAGTCGCTTTAAATTGTATACTTACCCTTTCCCACATACAACAAATCTGCAGCAGGCAGCTTTGTAAACATTTAGTCAAAGACACAGAAAATCTAAATAAATGAAGGTATATTTACTAAAAACAGTTGAAATCATTGTGGCAAAAGGAGAAATTGCTCGTTAACTTTTGCAACAATGTTTTCAAAAGTCGTCTGCTGCATATGTCTATATGTGGGAAAGAGTTAATATATATGTACTGTATGTCACTCTAAAGGCCACAATTTACATCCAATCTTTATGCACATTAATTTGGGATCACATCAAATGTTGGTCAAGCTCAAAACTGAAGCATGTGGGGTCATAGTCTAGGTTACTAGATCAAATTGAAAAAAACATGTGAACATTCTACAGATCACATTATTCACCCAATCTTCATGAAAGTTCTTCAGGACATTTATTTCCATCAAATCCAGTTCATGTTTAAAATTGACTCATGTTGGGTAAAGAATTAAATCAATTTGTCCAATGTTGGTAAAACCTTGTAAACACAATAAGGGCACGTGGCAATGTCCACATATTTTAAAACTGAGTTGTTTAGGTTACCTGTTTACCAATGTGGTCCAGGCAGTGTTTAACAACAATTTAACAAATTAACTTGTTTAATATTGATTTTCAGGCTCGAAAGAAATCAGCAAAAGTGTTAGAAATGGAAGAGTTTGAAGAAGCTGAAAAGAAAAGCATGAAGAAAGATGGAGGAAAAAAGGGAGCCACTTCAGGTTCAAATCTGTTAAAAAAGACTCCAAAATCTCCCACATCTCCCTCCATTATAATGACATCACCTCAGTCAGCAACGAAAATAAAAATAACAAACATGCCTACATTCTCAAGCCCGGTTATCACACAGATAAGTCCTACGAAGAAGAACACCACCAGCCCCAAATCTCCAATAGTTCTTGCACCACAATTAACACATGGTGAAGGCAATGCTAGTGTGATTAAACTTTTACTGAGCACCCCAGCACAAACTCCAAGTTCAATGATTGCTACATCATCAGTGAGTCCAATATCACCTACATCGGACAAACCTGAGATACTGACAAAGAAAAAAGGGAAGAGCAAAGAAAAACCTACTGAAGAGATCATAGTGAAAAGTCCAACAGGTAGCATGGCTCAATTAAAAAAGGTACTTCAGTTACCAAAGCAATCCTTGGTTATAAAGTCTGAACCAGAAACTGTAGATGATATATCTCTAAACCCTGTTGTGGAAAGTGAGAAAAAAGATACACCAATAAAAGTTGAGAAGATTAAATTGGCAAAGGATGTAAAAGTAAAGAAAATGAAAAAATCGCCAAAAGAGTCTCCCATAATGAGTACTTCCACATTACCTTCTCCTAATGTAATTCATGTTGGGTCCATGAACTTGACTGGCATTGATGTTAAACCTGAACTTGAAATTGTATCCTCTTCTAAAAAGAAAAAGTTCCCTAAGGTGAAAGTTGAAAGAGATGAAGAAGCAATGATAAGTGATGAATATGAACTGAATGTACCAGATATTGGGCTAGGTGAACCAGGGGAAGACTCATTCATGAAGATGGATGAAGATAGCCTGGAGATTCCCACGGAGGAGTTTGAGATGAGAACCAAATCTTTTAAAAAGAGGAAACTAGTAAAGGAAAAGGGAGACAAACATGCTGCCTCAGATTCCATGGTGGAGATGCCTAGCTCTGGTGAGTGTTTACCCGACTTAATTGTACCCAAAATTATAGAGATTTTCCATATTTTTAAATAGACGTTTTCAAAGTCGTCTGCTGCAGACTTTTTGTATGTGGGAAAGGGATAAAGGGTACACAACCCATCAGTTGGAATGATAATTTTGTTAACCCTTTCCCACATACAGAAGATCTGCAGCAGACGACTTTGAAGACCTTTACTAAAGGCTTTAGTCAAATCATAGAAAATCTCCATAAATGAAGGTATAATTACTGAAAAAAGTTGAAAAGATTGTGGCAAGGAAGAAATTATGCATATTGAGCAATTTCTCCTTCGCCACAATGTTTTCAAGAGTCGTCTGCTGCAGATGCGTCTCAATGCATCTATAGGTGGGAAAGGGTTAACCATAACTTGATTTGCAGTTTGCATACACTCCCTAAATAGAAAACATCAGATGGATTAGATAGAACTTTAAATTTATAAACGAAAGTATGTTTTCAGATAAAGTGGAAATCATTGTGGAAAAGGATGATTTTCCATTTCTTGTTATGAGCACTCGCGACGCCTCTGCAGCAGACGGCTTTTTGAAAACATAGTAACAAAAGAAGAAATTGCACAAAACATGCAATTTCTCCTTTTGTCACAATGTTTTCCACTTTTAGTCATAGGTTATCCATTCAATTATAAAGATTTTCCATTATTTGACAAAATATGTTCAATGTCGTCTGCTGCAAAATTGTCATTTGAGGGAAAGGGTTAAAAAGAAACTTCATACACATTATTAGCTCTACTAGTTCTTTGTCATTGGTTGTGTCTGACTGTCCGTACACAACTCATGAACCCTTTTCCACATACAACAAATCTGCAGCAGACAACTTTGAAAACATCTAGGCAAGAATATTGTATATCTCTTAAAATAAAACTGCAATTATTGAAAAGAGATGAAAATATTGTGAAAAAAGGAGAAATTAGGCAATTGTAATCTGTAATAGGAAACTATGAGGTGCTGACTTCTGTCCATTTTGATGAGCCTTTTCTGATCCCTATATATGAAATAGCTTTATTTCAGGGGAGGTTACCAATCTAACCCTATACCAGAAACCTTCAGTTCATTTTGATAGGTAGTAAAAAATAATGACTGGTATGGGTGGGATTGTTTTACCTTAACCCTTTCCCTCATACAACAATTCTGCAGCAGAAGACTTTGAACTTATTTTGTCAAAAAGTGGAAAATCTCTTTAATTGAATGGATAACCTATGACAAAAAGTGGAAAACATTGTGGCAAAAGGAGAAATTGCACGTTTTGTGCAATTTCTTCTTTTGTCACTATGTTTTCAAAAAGCCATCTGCTGCAGAGGTGTCAGAAAGCGTCTATATGAGGGAAAGGGTTAAATGGCTACAGTGAAGACATCTTCTACTGAGTATAGTTTGGCTTGAATTTCAAATTCTTTTGCATAATTGTTCCTAGGCTTATTCCTTCAAGCCATGTTGTTTGTTAAAAATATATGGCTTCCGAACACTAAAAAAATCTTCTTGACCAAAAGTACTGGCAAGATTTTGAAAATAATTTGTGCGTGGTTCATTTACGTAATATGCATAATTTGCTGCTGCTTATACTTTGATATACTCTAAAACCTTGGTGTTGTGGAGTTTCCCAGATTCAAATCTTGTTAGTATTTAGCATTACTAAGCATTACAAAGTTGTTGTCTCTCTAATCATTAGAGCTCTTCAGGTCCTCACAGGTCTCTTGTTAAGTGGCTGGTAAAACAAAACATTTTGTTTCAGAATTGGTAATGGACTTTTCAAAAATGAAATCGAATGACAAGAAGAAGAAGAAACAAACCAAGGAAGCACTGGAAGATCTTGAAAAGGTAATGGATTGATTTTACAAGGTTACTTGTATGTGTTTACATGTATCCTTCTTTCTCCTACATTCGGCCTTTGCACTCGTTTCGTGACGTAAAAGAAATCTCGGAATTTTTCCACGTGACACTATTAGCAAAGTCCGACTTCTAGTCAACTTTTTCCGTGAAGACGAAATCCATTGTTATACAAAAGATTATCTCGATAAAATGCGTAAAAAGCAGGTAAACACATAAACAAGTACCTTTTATAACAGTTATTTTTTCGTTTCCAGGTTTTTAGATCACCTTTGAGCCAAAGGCTCAAGGTGAGCTATTCTGATCACTTTTTGTCCGTCGCCCATTGTTAACTTTTAGCTTTAAACATCATCTCTGCCTTAACCACTAGACCAATTTCAACCAAACTTCACAGGAATGTTCCTGTGGCGGTCCTCTTTCAAAATTGTTCAAAGATTTAAATTCCATTGAGAACTCTGAAACCAAAACTTTAAAAATCTTCTTGTCTGAAAGTAGAAGGCTCATGCCTTTGATATTTGGTATATAGCATCATCTAGTGGACCTATACCAAGATTGTTCAAATAATAGCCCTTGGATAAAAATGACCTCCCCGGGGGTCACATGTGTTACATAGACTTGTATAGGGAAAAAACTTTAAAAATCTTCTTGTCTAAAAGTAGATGTCCCAGGCCTTGGGTCAAAAATGACCCCTCCCCAGTGGTCACTAGTTTTACATAGACTTTTATAGGAAAAAACCTTTAAAAATCTTCTTGTCTAAAAGTAGAAGGCCAAGGCCTTTGATATTTGGTATGTAGCATCATCTAGTGGACCTCTACCAAGATTGTTCAAATTATAGCCCTGGGGACAAAAATGGCCCCTCCCTTCGGGTCACTTTTTTTACATAGACTTGTATAGGGAAAAAACTTAAAAATCTTCTCGTCTAAAAGAAGATGGTCCGGGACCTTTGATATTTGTTATGTAGCTTCATCTATTGGACCTCTACCAAGATTGTTCAAATTATAGCCCTTGGGTAAAAAATGACCCCTCCCCTGCGGGTCACTTGTTTTACATAGACCCATATATGGAAAAAACTTAAAAAACCTTCTTGTCTAAAAGTAGAAGGCCAAGTTGATATTTGAAATCTAACATCATCTAATGGACCTCTACCAAGATTGGTCAAAAATATCCCCACCCTGGGGATCACTTGTTTTACATAGACTCGTTTTGTTCCTCATGGGCATAGACAGGGTGTTCATTTTTAGCTCACTAGGCCAAATGAAGGAAAATCTTGTTAACACTGTGAACTGTTCAGAATAATTGTCTTGATGTGCTTTGCATTCCAGTACATTGTATAATTAAGGTGAGCAAACTAGGGCTATCATGGCCCTCTTGTTTGACTCATGTTTAGGGTGTGGTTAATTATGTTAATGATTCTTTTTTTTTTTTTTTTTAGCTCACCAGAGCACAAAGTGCTTAAGGTTAGTTTTTGTGATCGACTTTTGTTAGTCGTACGTCGTTGTCGTCAACATTTGCTTGTTTACACTCTAGAAGCAACATTTTGCATCCAATCTTCGTGAAAGATTATCAGAACATATGTCAAAATCTAGGCAAAGTTCGAAACTGGCTCATGTCGGGCAGTGCTTTCATTAAGCATTTATTATACGTCCAGAAATTTCCAAAATGTCCGTAAATTTACACATTGACGTTTTCAGAATAACCCTAAATAAGGTATAAAGGGTGAAAGTGCAGAGGTGAACGTGTTAAAAATCGATAATTGTCATGTGCACGATTACACGCTTACCCAGGTTCTTGTTTTGTGTACCAGACATCACCTTGACCACCTCTTTGTTTGTAGGGAATTTAAAGAAAGGTAGTTTTAACTTGATTACACTGATTGGATTAAAAGTTTGTCTGAACCGACGACAACCTTTCTTTCAAATATACCGTTTATTAATTAATTAGGTCGGACGTTTTCTTTATCTTTAAAAAAATTTGATGACGAGAAATACGATTATCCCTTGGGTAACTATAAATTGGGACGTTTTCTTTATCTGTTAAAAAAAATTGTAGATGAATAATGCCGATTATCACTTCAGAAACTATAAATTGAAGTTATTTTTATGTCTCCCCCATTACATGGGGGTGACATATTGTTTTTGCCCGTTCCATCCGTCCTTCCGTCCTTCTGTCTGTCACACTTGTTTCCGCTCAATAACTGAAGAACGCTTGGGCGTAGGAACTTCATACTTGGTATGCAGGTTGGTCATGACCAGTAGCTGACCCCTATTGATTTTGATAACAGAAGGTCAAAGGTCAAGGTCATGGTGACCTTGTGAGGTAAAAAATGGTTTCCGCTCAATAACTGAAGAACGCTTTGGTTGAGGAACTCCATATTTGGTATGCAGGTTGGCCATGCCTAGTAGAAGACCCCTATTGATTTTGAGGTCAGTACATCTAAAGTCAAGGTCACAGTGACCATGAGCTTGAAAGGTCACAGTGACAATGAGCTGATAAATAGTTTTTGCTTGGGCCTAGGAACTTCATACTTGATGTGCAGGTTGGTCACCACCAGCAAATGACCCCTATTAATTTTAAGGTCAAAGGTCAAGGTTACAGTGGTCAAAGTCACATCCGTCACACTTGTTTCCGCTCAATAACTGAAGAACGCTTGGGCATAGGATCTTCATACTTGGTATGCAGGTTGGTCATGACCAGTAGATGACTCCTATTGATTTTGATGTCAGAAGGTCAAAGGTCAAAAATGGTTTCCGCTCAATAACTGAAGAACGCTTGGGCCGAGGAACTCCATACTTGGTATGCAGGTTGGCCATGCCCAGTAGAAGACCCTATTTATTTTGAGGTCAAAGTCAAGGTCACAGTGACCTTGAGCTGAAAGGTCACAGTGACAATGAGCTGAAACATTGTTTTTGCTTAATAACTGTAGAATGCTTTGGCCATGGAAGTTAATACTTGGTGTGCAGGTTGGTCACCACCAGTAGATGACCCCTATTGATTTTGAGGTCACTAGCTTACAGGTCAAGGTCATGGTAACCTTCAGCTGAAAAATGGTTTCCTCTCAATAACTAAAGAATGCTTATGTTGAGGAACTTCATACCTGGTGTGCAGGTTGGTCCTAACCAGTAAATGACTTTTATTGAATTTGTTTGATTTTGAGGTCACAAGGTCAAATGTCATGGTAACCTTCAGCTGAAAAATGTGTTTTACTCAAGAACGCTTATACCGAGGAACTTCATACTTGGTGTGCAGCTTGGTCCTAACCTGTAGATGACCCCTATTGATGTTGATGTCAGTAGGTCAAAGGTCAAGGTCGCGGTGGCCTTTGGCTGAAAAATGGTTTCCGCTCAATAACTGAAGATTGCTTGGGCCCAGGAACTTCATACTTGGTGTGCAGGTTGGTCACCAGCAGCAAATGACCCCTATTGATTTTGAGGTCACTAGGTCAAAGACCAAGGTCATGGTAACCCTCAGCTGAAAAATGGTTTCCGCTCAATAACTGAGGATTGTCACTGTTGCTTCATCTCCAGTCCAAAACTAAAAAAAATCATCTCCATCATTTCTTTTCCTCCCCTACGACCACACAAATGGGGAGACAAGCGCTTTTTCAAAAAAGCAATCTCTAGTTTTATTCTGTATGCATAACTTCTTGGAATATATGCAGCCTCATTCCTAATGGATTCCTCCACGAATAATGAATTTGATTGGTCAGAATTGAAATAATAAATACATCATCAATATATTCTGAAGAGGTACTCTTCGAGATTCCAAAATGGCGGATGTCAATTAATTGTTTGCAGAGATTTTTCCCCCACCATGAGCAAGACATTTCCCGTGGTTAACAGCTGAATTGTTCGTGAGATATTAGCAAACCACTCATTCCCCTATTCGGTCTGGTCATAAATAAACACTAAATTTTGTTTAAATAGATATATATCTCAAACGACCCTTTGCTTTGTCATTGTTATTAAGATCTAATAAATAAGCATTCATTTTTGTTTAAATAGATGTGTATCCAAAACGTCCCAGTTAATGTTATGATACACATATCAATGACATAAGAAATATAATTTCTCCTTTAATTGGCCCTTAATGAAAGCACTGATGTCGGTTCAAAAACTAGGTCACTAGGCCAAATTAAATGAAACTCTTGTTAACACTTTGGAAGCAGCGTTTTTGGCTTGAGCATGTTGAAACTTTGTCAGAATGTTTGTCTTAGTGATATCTAGGCCAAGTTCGAATATAGGTTATGTTGGGTCAAAAACTAGGTCACTAAGCCAAATTGAAGGAACATCTTGTTAACACTCTGGAAGCCGCATTTTTAAATTTGAGCATGTTGAAACTTTGTCAGAACGTTTGTCTTGATGATATCTAGGCCAAGTTCGAATATGGATCATGTCCAGTCGAAAACTAGGTCACTAGGCCTAATTTAAGGAAAATCTTGTTAACAGTCTGGAAGCCGCATTTTTGGCTTGAGCATGTTGAAACTTTGTCAGAATGTTTGGCTTAGTGATAGCTAGGCCAAGTTTGAATATGGATCATGCCCTTAATGAAAGCACTGATGTTGGTTCAAAAACTAGGTCACTAGGCCAAATTAAATGAAACTCTTGTTAACACTTTGGAAGCAGCATTTTTGGCTTGAGCATGTTGAAACTTTATCAGAATATTTGTCTTGACGATATCTAAGCTAAGTTCGAATATGGGTCAGGTAAGGCCAACAACTAGGTCAATAGGCCAAATTGTAGAACAATCTAGTTAACACTATAGAGATTGCAGCTTAAAATTTTGTCAGAAAGTTTGTCTAGATAATATTGCCATTGGCGCTGAAAGAGTTTAGCCTTAAATAGCCCACTTTCAGGTGAGTGATTCCAGGGCCTCATGGCCCTCTTGATTTTGTATTTGTTTACCTTTTTCATGTATAATTGTATTAAATCACTGCTTTTTTAAACATGAATGTTTGTCCAAGCAACATTGCCTCTATATTTGCACACTTTCATAACAGGTGCTAGTATTTTAGGTCTCACACTTATATAATCTCGTAGCCAGTTGTGTTCTTACATTCCTTGTCAAGTATTTTATTTCTCTTTCAGATAAATCCTTCAAAAAGGACTGGGAAATACCGGTCGTATTCTTCAGAGTCTTTGATGAAGGCTTACGAACTGGTACAAAGAAATGGATTCCCTGTAAAAAAAGCAGCAAGAATGTTTGGTGTGCCTCAGCAAACACTAAGAGACCGGGTTTTGGGCAAAATCGACCCCGTTCATTTTGGAAATGATACTTTATTTAATAGAGAAGAAGAACAGAAATTAGTGGAGCATTTGCAAGCAAGGGCAGCGCTCGGGTATGACTTGACATATGTATATACAAAGATGGTGGCAGGAGAAATGGCCTTCGACCTAGGCAAAAAACATCGAGATTTGCCTATGAGTAACAAGTGGCTGTATTCTTTTTTGAAGAGATGGAACACTCAAATAGCTTCCTTAAAACCTCCCCAACTTGAAAGTGCTCAAGCGAAAAATGCGACACCAGAGTAATCCACACATATTTCAATAATTCGCAAAAATATATGGAAGAAAATGAATTGTTTCAAAAACCACAACATATTTATAACATTGATGAAACTGGTATACAGCCAGAACTTAAACCATCTATTATCATTGCAGATCCAGAACTTAAACCATCTATAATCATTGCAGATCCAAACTTTAAGACTCAAGCCTTACATCGCCAAGATCTACTACAACAACTGTGATTGGATGTGTCAATGCAATGGGAAATGAAAGGGGCAATGGCCGAATGTCAGATACCGGTTGGTCCAATAGTGAAGTATTCAAGTTTTATCTGGAGCACCACTTTCTTCCTTTTGCGAGACCATCATCTACCAGTAAACAGCCCATACTGCTCTTTTACGATGGTCATGCATCACACAAAACTCCAGAAACCATCAAATAGGCTAGAGAACAAGGCATTATTTTATTTGTACTGCCTGCTCACAGTTTGCATCTATTACAGCTCCTTAATGTGAACATATTCGGACCATTTAAGAGGTTCTATTATAGTGAATGCGCTCAGTATATGTATACATATCACTAGATATGAAGTATGTGCCCTAGCATGTAGAGCATATTTGAAGGCTTTAACCCCAATGAACATTCAAGCTCGCTTCTGCAAGACAGGTATTTTCCCACTAGATTCGAATTTGATTACCCGTGAGCAGCTCTTGCCATGTGAAAGTTATAGAGAGAAAGACCCAATAGGAAAGGCTAAAGCTATGAAAGTAGGCCCAGAAGCAGTTGAACGGTTTCCCAATAAAAAAGAAGAATGTATTGAGAAAAAGGCAGAGGAGAAAAAGGAAAGTCAGTGTACTTGTAAAAGTAAAAAGAGGTGTTTTTCAGAGAAACCAAATGCAAGCGGCAAAGCTATCACGGATGATGAGTATTTTAATAACATAATCAATTATCTTGACCAGCAAAAAACCCCATCAGAGCCGACTCAGAAGAAAGTAACACTTAAACAAAAAGGAAAAGAAACATACTATAATCAAAGTAGTCCAAAACCATCCACCAGTGGTCTCCAAAAAAATGTGAGGGTACCCAGCATCCCTATCGACACAGATAGTTGACTTTCAAGTGAAGAAGAGGATGACGAAAAATTCTGTGTTTGCGGAAGATTTTCACCACCAAGAGCTAGTGAAAGCATCAAGATTATACTATAGAATTGGGCAAGTGTGATTCATGTGACCACTGGGTGCACCTTGCGTTTTGTACGGAGGAGCGTGTCATAAGGAGACATAGTGTATTCCTGTGTCCTCATTGCAGACACAAGTAATCCCCATTTATGTCACACACAAATCCAATGCAAATATTTTCAAGTTTTACCTGTCTTTGTTTAAAATAAATAGTTAGAATATTCCTGTTTAAACTCCACTTGTTTAAATTTTAACAGTTTTTTAATGACACATGTTTTCAAAGATTTTTTTATTTAATGTTAGATTATTTTTAGCTCGACTATTCGAAGAATATGAGAGCTTTACTACTCGCCCCGGCGTCGGGGTCTCCGTCGGCATCCGGTTAAAGTTTTAGGGCAAGTTGGGATTTTCATTCATAAGTATTTGTGCTAGGGCTTTCATATTTGGAATATAGTTACATCTTATACCTTTCTTCACATTGAACGCTAAAGATGCTGAGTGTGACCTTCCTTTTGGGAAAAAAAACATGATTTTCGGGGGTTAAAGTTTTAGGGCAAGTTGGATTTTTTTTTTTTTTTTTTTTTTCTCAATAAGTACTTGTGCTAGGGCTTTCATATTTGGAATATAAATTACATCTAATACCTTTCTTTATATTGTATGCTGAAGATTCTGAGTTTTACCTTCTTTTTGGGGTAAAAGACATGATTTTGGGTGGTTAAAGTTTTAGGGCAAGTTGGCATTTTCATTTAATTTTTTAATTTTTCTCTATAAGAATTTGTGCTAGGGCTTTAATATTTAGAATATAGTTACATCTTATACCTTTCTTCACATTGAATGCTGAAGATGCTGAGTGTGACCTTCCTTTTGGGGTAAAAAACATGATTTTCGGTGGTTAAAGTTTTGGGGCAAGTAGGATTTTATTTTATTTTTTTTAACTTTTTCTGAATAAGTACTTGTGCTAGGGCTTTCATATTTGGAAAATAATTACATTTAATACATTTCTTCATATTATATGCTGAAGATGCTGAGTGTGACCTTCTGTTTGCGGTAAAACACATGCTTTTGGGTGGTTAAAGTTTTAGTGCAAGTTGGCTTTTTCATTTAATTTTCAAATTTTTCTAAATAAGTACTTGTGTTAGGGCTTCCATATTTGGAATATAATTACATGTTATACCTTTCTTCACATTGAGTGTGACTTTTAGGGGGTAAAAAACATGATTTTTGTTTGATTTTGAGAATTTTAGATAAATTCTTAATTTTTGGTTACATTTCTTTCTAATTGTGATCATTTATTTATCAAATATAATTCTTCAACATATCAAACGGGTTTTGCATGGTGTCAAACATTAGGAAAACCTTTTTTTAAGGTTTTGCTAATTTTGGACTCGGTCAGTTTTAACATTTGCGTTTAGCTCAACGTTAAAGTTACATCATTCAAATCATTTCATACTTCACATATTTGTTAAGGACCATCGTACAATTAGGTTAGATAACTCCATTGTATCCTAAATATAGTGTAATGGCCATTGATTGACTTAGGAAATTTTATTTTTAAATTATATTTAAATGTATGTATATCTATTCAGTTGCTTTTACATATAGAGTATATAATATGATTTAATAGTACTTAAGTGCAATATAATGAAATATTGCTTTATGTGAATAAGCGGCCTGTAGTCGAGCGCGCTGTCCTCCGACAGCTCTTGTTTATAATGTGATTAAGATGAGAAGTGTAACACTGAACATTGTGAAATTAAGGGTGGAACATACAACATGATATGGACTGTAGAATTCGGCAATATGAAATTAGGTCACGAACTGAGGAGTAAGCGTCTCTACGTTCATGACCTTATTATCCCGAAAAAACAGGTATTGATTTGAGACATATTTTAAAAATATTTACTAATTTTGATTGTTTTACCAGTTTATGTTGATGTTTATCTTAAATTTAATAATTATTTTACCACTCGCTTCTACATATCGAAACGCGCATGTGCAAAAATTGTTGTTACGGGTCACGAAACCAGGACACAACAGGATACAAGCGATTGTCCAACACTTTTTTGTACAAATTATGAAATGGCATAAATTGAACATTTGTGTATTTACAAACATAACCATTTAAGATATATTCAATCAATATAATTATCTGCTTATCATTTTGAAAATGGTATAGGAAAGTTAACAAATAGAACATTTAGTTCTATGAAACTGCAGGTAATTGTTTTGCATTTATTATCAAGTTACAAAGCCAGGTATTACAGAAAAAGCATTGCTTGATCAGCTAGAAACTTCAAGCATAGCGTTGGGGTACAAGAAAACAGGAGTTTTATTTTTAGCTCACCTTACACAATGCTCAAGGAGTTATTTTAATCGCCCTTTGTCCATATTGACTTCTGAAAGGTAGCCTTATTGGTAGCGACGCTAACTGTCAATCCAGGGGTTGTGAGTTCAAACCTAGGAAGGCCAACATTCTTTCTGACATTTTATATGTCAATCCAAGAAGCACTATTTGTCTTCCACCAATGGTCTAACAGTATATCAGGAAAAGCAGCCAGTTGACGTGAAAGAATTTTGTGTAGAGTACTGGTGTGAGAAAATCAGGAAATACATGGGTATGTTTCTTTATATGACTGAAATATTGTTGAAATCAGCATTAAACTCTATTTAGTCAAAAGCAACAGAATGAAAAAAACTTAAAAATATTCTCCTCCGAAACTGGTTCGTAGATTTTCAAATCATTTTGTAGAAAAGTCCTTTTGGTGACCTTTCATCAGATTTAATCAAGCCATGTTGATTTAACAGAAAATATGGCTGCCAGGGTGAGAGGCCAATTATATGGAGATAGTGAAAACTTAAAAAATCTTCTCATTCAAAAGTATCAGTTCGATTTTGTAGAAAAGTCCTTTTGGTGACCTTTCATCAGATTTAATCAAGCCATGTTGATTTGGCAGAAAATATGGCTGCCAGGGTGAGAGGCCAATTATATGGAGATAGTGAAAACTTAAAAAATCTTCTCATTCAAAAGTATCAGTTCGATTTCAAAACAATTTTATAGAAATGTTCCTTGGGTGACCCCCTTCAAGATTCCTTCAAGCACTGTTGATTGATAAAAAAACATGGTCTCCAGGGAGTAAGACTGTTTTGCCTCCTGTTTTTAGTGCAAATATCTAAGGCATTGTTGGGTGAATTTGAATAAAACTTTGTAGAAATGTGTACCACCTTAGGGAGAAGTCAGACACCTAGTTTCACTAAAATTGTCTCAAAAACATTAGTTTTGTCCAATTTTTGTTATCACAATAACCTTATGAACACTTATGAAGCCATGTTAATACCCATTCTTCAAGAAAATTAACCAAAACATTCCTCTTTATCAATTCTGGGTCATGCTTTAAACTGATTCTTGTTTGGTTAAAAACTAGGTCACCAGGTCAAGTTTTTTGTGGAGATTATCATAGGATGTTTTCAAAGTCGTCTGCTACAGATTTGTAGTATGTGGGAAAGGTTTGAAGAACTGACATTTCTGAAGTGGTCAAAGCAAACTTTTCTCCTTTTCTGGAGGAGGATATAAGATTCAACAATTATTTCTTCAATAATTTTCAGTCTAAAAAGAAGAGAGCTCCTACAGCCTACACACTGTGGTGTAACACACACAGACCAAAAGTAGTGGCCGATAACCCAGGCATTGGTATGTATATTTTGATCTTCAGATTGGAGGAGGGAGTAACTTAAATTTGACGTTTGACTCCACTTGAATTTGTTTTAGTCTAAGCCATATTTCTTATGCTAAATTATTTCTTGATCTAAAAATTGAAAATCTTAGATATCATATTAACCTAATCCTCTGGCCAAATTAAAGAAATAATATCACACAGGTTTTTTTCTCTCAACCAAAGTTTTTCAATCTCGCTGCACAATTACTGCAATTGCTTAAGTTTTCCTAAGTTTTTAAATGAAACAAAATATCTCGGATAACCAATATAGGACCATCATAATCCTCTTGCTTGGAAAATACAATATATGAGGAGCTACGGTCTTGAATTATCTTGAAAATATTGCTGACCGGAATGATTCTCCAGAGTTATGTCCCTATTTAGTATACCTTCGTTGTCTGTCCGCTCAAATTCTCCTACAACTGACCAATTTCAAACTTATCTCACAGGAATATTCCTTTGGAGACCCTCTCCCAAGAATAAGATTGTTCAAGTTATTCTGATCCATTGAAAAAGTTATCGAAAAAGGGCGGATCTCGTTTTCCAATCAATATACATATACAATAAAAGCTTGAAAAATCATCATATATACGCTCTCTGACGCCTCTGCAGCAGACGGCTTTTTGAAAACATAGCGACAAAAGAAGAAATTGCTCAAAACGAAAAATTACTCCTTTTGCCACAATGTTTTCCCCTTTTAGTCATAGGTTATCCATTCAATTATAGAGATTTTCCATTTTTTGACAAAATATGTTCAAAGTCGTCTGCTGCAGAATTGTCATATGAGGGAAAGGGTTAAATTTGTTAAAAAACATGGTTGCCAAGGGGGTTTGTATAGTTTATCAGTAAAAATCTGTATGTGAAAAACAACAAAGACGAGTTACAGCTTCGTCATTTCGTATATATTATAGTATTACAAAGTTTTACACTTCAACTTTTTCTGACATTATGTCCCCGAGGTCAAAAATGGGGTCTTCCCAGGGTCACATGTTTTTTATATAAAAAATACATTGTACATGTACATGCATATACATGTAGTTAGTGTAGCTTACGGTCATCCGTACAAACCTTGGTCACAACATAACTTGATTGCATAATTCAAAAACAAAACTTGCAAAGTACATGTACAGTATCTCATAATATTGCGACTTCTATTGAAGTCTTCTGCTTTACAATCATCAGACGAAGATTTTCAACAATCTTGAAAACTGAAAGATTTATATAGAATTATTGATAAAGAGTTGAAAATGTTGCAATAAAAGGTGAAATTGCTTGTTTTGAGCAATTTCACCTTTTATTGCAATATTTTTGAAAGTCATGTTCAATGGCAGGTGTCAAACGTCGTCTATGTGAAGTAATGAGTTAAATCAGGCGAGCAAAAGAGGACCATCAAGGACAACTTGTTAAAAAAAAATTAAATGCTGTTTTTATGACAAGCATATTGGTCGCGGAACTACAGTCATGGTGGAGTGCCCTTGGGTAAGGCACGTTTTCTATGCTAGTACTGGTTTGTTTACCCAGGGATCATGAGTAAGTGAACTGTCGCCGTGATATAACTGAAATAATGTTGAAAGCGGCGTAAAACCCCAATAAAACAAAAAATTGGAGCACAGTTTTTTACAAACCTTTCTAGTTAATTCTAATTACTGTGAAATAGTTTGCTATCTGCCAGTAACACAACCCATTATTTGTTCCAAATTTGCTAGTTCAACCATTCCAACATACGAAATATCTGCAGTAAATTACTTTAAATAATGAACATCTAGGCGAAGATATGGAAAAAGTGTATAGTTAAAACATATTATACTGATAGAGTTGAAAACATTGTGGCAAATGGTGAAATTGTTCATTTTGAGCAATTATTTTAATAGTTGTCAACTCTCAAGAAAGAGAATGGTTTTAATTGTGTGGCTCTCAACAATAAGTTTGCTTCTTTTGACAGATTTTTCTTCAATCAGTAAAACACTTGGAGAAATGTGGTCATCTCTACCAGAAAAGGACAAAATGGTGCGTAACCCAATTTATATGCTAACTGAACTTTGTCTGCTCTCACACTTATGTAATCTTTATCATTTTTTCACCAAAATTGATCTAAATGTTTATGGGGACAAAATCTTGTCCAACTCTAATTTCAAGCCAGATCGGCCAAATCACTTGAAAATAATTGAAATTTTGCTTGAATAGCTGCCTCAGATCACTAACTTGGGCACTCCTTATTCTTTGCCAACCTTGTCACAATCTTTATAAACATAATATCTGAGCCAAATTTGGCTTCCAGCCAAATTGCCTCAGACACTCAAGTAAGGGCCCCTCAACAGTTTTGGCAACCTAAGTTAGCAGCCTTGTTTCTAGCTCAACTGGCTAAAAGCTAGTCAAGCTTATGTCATGGTCTTTTTTCCTTTGGCTTCAAATGCCTTCTCCTCTTAAGCAATTGAGCCAATTGTGAAGAACCTTTATAGGAAGCCTCATCTCAATGTCCTGTCCCAGCACGTCACCCTTGTTACCAGTTCTCATTTTATTCAATTCGGATGAAACTTTATAGGAAGCATCCTCTCAATGTCTTCTCCTAAATTCCTTCATTTTTTTTGGATCCATGCAAAATTCTGGTTTCCATTGCAACCGAAAGAAAAAGATAGTGAAAACTTAAAAAATCTTCTCCTCCGAATGCGTCAGGCAGATTTTCAAATAATTTTGTAGAAATGTTCCTTGGGTGACCCTCTATCAGATTCCTTCAAGCCAAGTTGATTGGTCGAAAAACATGGCAGCCAGGTGGCGGGGCTATTTTGCCTTATATGGCTATAGTGAAAACTTAAAAAATCTTCTCCTCCGAAAGTGTTTCGCCAATTTTAAAATAATTTTATAGAAATGTTCCTAGGGTGACCCTCTATCAGATTCCTTCAAGCCATGTTGATTGGTCAAAAAACATTGACATCAGGGGGGCGGGGCTGTTTGGAGATTTATTTTTTGCCTAATGGCCATGGAGATACTGGCCCTCTTGGGCCTCTTGTTTCTGTTTAATTCACTTAGATATTTTATTGCCCATTTACTTCTAAAATGTCCTAAATCTAAAGACTATACAGTGTTTACATTTTAGATGCTGGCACTTTTCTAGTTTCAGTATTGGTTAATTAATTCAACACCATTGGTAAACCCTTTTCCTCCAACAACAAATTAGTTGATTGTTTGGTGATTTATGCCACAATTTCTCAGTTATATCACGGCGTTTCCTGGGTAAGTTACAAGTACTACTGGTCCATTTATCCTGACACCAGTCAGTCCGTCATAATGCTAACGATCCTAAGTGCCAAGAAAGTCACTCAAATCAACAGCAGATGACTAAAACAGACTTTGAAAACATTTAATCAAAAATATATAAACTCTCTATAAATGAAACAAGAATTTATGAAAACACTTGAAAACATTGTGGCAAAAAGAGAAATTTAGCAAATTCTCCATTTGCCACAATTTTTTCAAAATGTGTCTGTTGAGGAAAGCGTGTGTATGAAGTAAATGGTTAGAAAGTTTCAAAACATCAACCAATTAAATTAAGCATTTTTTCTTGGCTGTTCTGGCATTTTATTTGATGATTTATTCACTTGTTAACAGATGTGGAAAAGAAAGGCCAAGAAAGCTGCAGGTAAAGGGTCCACTTTAATTACAACTGGAAAAACAGCCTCAACCAAAGGACCTGTCCCACAGATAATACCAGTATCCAAACCTAGTAAGGAATCTCTCCAGAAAGTTACTATTGTCCAGTCCGCTCCAGTGCCCATTGTCAAACAACAAAAAATACATGTTATACTGGACGACGTCAATAATGTACCACTAAAGGTATGTGCATGTATTCACTCCCTCTTAAACCCTTTCCAACATACAACAAATCTGCAGCAGAACAAACTGAAAAAATATAGTCAAAAGTAAATAAAAAATCTATAAAAGAAACTTTAATTATTGAAATGACTCCTTTTGACAAAATGTTTTCAAAAGTCATCTGCTGCAGATGTCATCAACATGTGTCTATATGTGGGAAAGTGTTAACCCTTTCCCTCATTTGACAATATTACAGCAGACGACTTTGAACGTATTTTGTCAAAACATAGAAAATCTCCATAATTGAACGGATAACCTATGACAAAAAGTGGAAAACATTGTGGCAAAAGGAGAAATTGCAGGTTTTGTGCAATTTCTTCTTTTGTCACTATGTTTTCAAAAAGCCATCTGCTGCAAAGGCGTCAGAAAGCATCTATATGAGGGAAAGTGTTAATTAACAAATATCTGGAAACCTACTACTATATGTATCGGACGCAGAAATTGCTTGAAAAGGGTATTTTAATGTTCTCATATAATGTTTTCTATTCGATCTAGGAAAGTTTCCTTGATTTCCAGATTTTTCTAATTCTCTTTTTAATTCCATTATAAGCTAAATTTGTTCGTCCGTCAGTGTGTATAAATTTTTGTATCACCCTGCGTAGCATGGTAGGCACTTAGGGATTACCTTTTTTTTTTGTCCGGCGTCTGTCTGTCCGTCACACTTTTTCATCACGCTTTTTGTCTGGCGTCTGTCTGTCTGTCCGTCACACTTTTTCCACACACTTTCAATGACTGAATGAGCAGGTGCAGGTGACACGTGCTCCGCAGAGCTCTCCATTCTAGTAATGAAACTTTAATGCATGTAATCCTTCAAAACTATTCAGCCAGATTTCAAGTTAGCTGCTAGAAATTTTAGTCGATTCATTCAGGATGGCACTATTTCACCTCATAAATCTAAAATGAAAACTTAACATCTAACCAATCTACAACATTCCTTCAAGCTTTATTGTTTCATAAAAACAGGCTGATTTGCTTGAAATACTTAAATTATATAGTTGCAAAGTAAATGTTATCTCTTTTCTTGTGCAGGCATTTGGAAAAGAACCTGTTGATGTTGCTGCTCATTTGAAGATTGTTGGAGAATCTCTAAGTATTATTGGAATGAAACTTCAAGAACACAGGGTAGGTTAAACTACAAAGTCATATCCTTGTTATAGATTTACGCTTTGTATATACCTAGACGAGTATCCTTAGAAACTACATATTACAGGAATACTTTTGGCTGGCAGGCTATATTGTCAACTCTTTAACCCTTTCCCTCATATAGACGCTTTCTGACACCTCTGCAGCAGACAGTTTTTTGAAAACATAGTGACAAAAGAAGAAATTGCTCAAAACGAGCAATTTCTCCTTTTGCCACAATGTTTTCCACTTTTAGTCATAAATTATCCACTCAATTATAGAGATTTTCTATATTTTGACAAAATGTGTTTAAAGTCGTCTGCTGCAGAATTGTCGTATGAGGGAAAGGGTTAATCCTGTCTCACATATAGATGCTTTCTAATGCCTCTGCAAGTAACTTTTGAAATCATTGTGGCAAAAGGAGAAATGGCTAACAATGTTTTCAGCTTTATTCATTTCCTGTCTTTTAATATTTTGGAGAGTTTCCATATTTGTTACTAAATGTTGTTTCAAACTAGGCACATTTTCTAGCCTAGTACTGGTTTGTTTACCCAGGGATCATGAATAAGTGAACTGTCGCCGTGATATAACTGAAATATTGTTGAAAACGGCGAAAACCCCAATAAATAATTCAAACTAGTCTGCTAAGTTGTATGAGGAAAACTCTTAACTTAAAGAGTTGACTTCTTCGGATATGCTGTGAACTTATATGGGTAAAGCATCTCGACCAAGTTGGATGACTAGCGAAATCACTCTTATCATTAGGGAGTTATGGGCATTAAGCTATTAATAAATCAATTTTGACCAAGTTAGAAGTATCTGCCCTCTTGCTTTGAGAGTTATCATGCAATCTTCATCAAACTTGCTGTGAAGATGTATGAGCATGATATTTTGAAAAGTTTGATTTCTAGCCGGATATGCAGGACGAATAGCCCTTTAATTACATGTAGCAACATTTGACCTAATTAGTAGTGTCTCCTCTCTATTTAAATTTTAAAAAAAGTCTTATCATCCATAAACCATTTCCCCTCATATAGACACTTTCAGACGCCTCTGCAGCAGACGGCTTTTTGAAAACATAGTGACAAATTATAGAGATTTTCCATTTTTTGGCAAAATATGTTCAAAGTCGTCTGCTGCAGAATTGTCGTATGTGGTAAAGAGTTAACCATTTCCCCACAAACAGCAGACGACTAAGGTAAAAAATATGGAAAATCTCTATATATAACAGTTTAATTATTAAAAAGAGTTGAAAACATTATGGCAAATGGAAAAAAATGCTTGTTTTGAGAAGTTTCTCCTTTTGTCACAATGTTTTCAAAAGCTGTCTACATGTGAGGCGTCATAAAGTGTCTGTTTGTGGTAAAGGGTTAATAACAGTGTACAAGAAACTTTGACAGTTATATTTTGTGTCAAATTGGTACTCTGTAAAGGCTTGCTGATACTGGTATCATTCTTCTTTACTATCCACCAACAGACAAAATGATTCATAATATTCCTTAACATTGACTTTTATCTCCCCATGGAATGCTTTATATTAATAATTTCTCAATCAGATATTGAAAAATATTTTGGTGTTTTAAATTTCTTGCATGTAATATTAATCTATTTGCTGAACATGGCTGGTGTAATAGAATAGATACTTGTCTTGTTTACAGGGTTTGATAGCTGTCCAGGGAAGCCTGTCTGTTCTTTTAGACTCCATGCTGTGTGCTGTAGCCCCGCTTATGTGTCTTACTGCTATATTGCCGGAAACCGACGGATTACCCGATCATATTCACATGAAAAACTTAGATAACATTGCATATATCATGCCAGGTTTATAATTAAATTGGAAAGTGCTTTTATCATGATTTATATTAGTTAGTCTGCCAGACAGTAATTTGGAATTGAACTATTAAAGTTATGAATAAATTAACCCTTTCCTACATCCAACAAATCTGCAGCTGCCGTCTTTGAAAGATCTTGGCATAATATGGACTGTTGAAAAGTGTATCAAACAAGAAAGTGATTTGTTTAATAAGCAGGCAACTCTAAAATTACCTATCAGGGAGGGGTTAAAGGTCCCTCTTCAACAATCATCATTACTGTCATTTAAGTAACCAAGGTCAAAGTTTAATCAACTCCCTTTTATGCTATTATTTTGAAATCATCCATATGATAGCATAGAAAACCTTTATATATATACAAATGAGATTATAATATGTTAAGAGATAGAACGAAAGAAAATTTGTTTATTTTTAGCTCACCATAACATGCTCATGGTGAGATATTGTGATGACATTATGTCCGTTTGTCGTCATCTCTTGTTGAAAATGTTGCTACATTTTAGTCATTCAGACGCAGTACTACCTAATGTCAATAAAATGACTTGGATGTCGTGTTGACTCAATATGTTAGGG
Source organism: Serripes groenlandicus (assembly GCA_031761405.1). Taxonomy (NCBI): domain Eukaryota; kingdom Metazoa; phylum Mollusca; class Bivalvia; order Cardiida; family Cardiidae; genus Serripes; species Serripes groenlandicus. The sequence goes on along the minus strand of JASEVX010000001.1, from coordinate 148,120,235 downwards.
TATTCCCCCTTGAAGAATAGTTACAAGTTTATATGTATCAATATGTTAGGGTATTCCCCCTTGAAGAATAGTTATAAGTTTATTTGTATCAATATGTCCACCCGACACCACACATACAATGTTTCCTGTTCCAGCTTTACCTGCTAAAGCGGCCGCAACAGAACTAGCACCTGCTCCTTCAGCTATCACGTGGTTCACCTCAGCTAATAACTTTACAGCATCAGCTATTTCCTTTAGCGACACTACACATGAATCTTTAATTAGATTCTTTACCATTGGCCACATTTCATCCAGTAGTCCTTTACTTCCAATACCATCCACAAACGTTGCCTTATATTGACACGGGGTTGGTTTGCCAGCCCTTAATGATGCAACCAACGGTGCTGCGGTTTCTACTTCACTCGCATAGACTGGAACATCTGGTTTGAGATGTTTCAAGGCGGAGGCTATACCACAGCTCAGTCCACCTCCCCCATATGGTACTACGACTGCATCTACGTCTGGCAAATCCTCGAATATCTCAATGCCTATTGTGCCATTACCTGTGTAGAGAGAATGATATAGTTAACCCTTTCCCACCTGCTGACACATTTTGACGAAATAGCAGCAGACGGCTTTTGAAAACATTGCGGCCAAAGGTGAAATTGCTCATGATGAGCAATTTCTAATTTGAGCACAATGTTTTCAACTTTAGTTAACAATTTAGCTATCTTTTATAGAGATTTTTCAGGTTTTTGTCACTATGTTTTCAAAGTCGTCTGCTGAAGATTAGTTGTATGTGGGAAAGGGTTAAATACAAATCCCCTCGTAATCACTCGCACAAGATTAAGTCAGAGGACCAAAATGAAAAGAATATATATCTCATTATTTTTGCTCATCGTTTTGTTGTATTGAATCCTTACTTTTCCTGTGAAATAACTGTTCGGAACACGTGTCAAATTGTTCTGTATGATTGACCACCATATCATACAGTAAGTCACAGTTTGACCACAGACAAAGTCCCTTCTGCTCCAATCTGGAAACACTCAATTACAGATTATAGAGAGTTTTCATATTTTTTTTACAAGAAGGTAGGAGAGGGTAAATAAATATAATGATTAAAAAAGAATTATATTTATGATTGAAATTGGTAATTGCTTAATGAGTCTTTAATTTTACATATTTTATCATTTGTCCTGTTTGTGTTGGTTACCATACACATTTACCCACACTTGTTCTGTTTTATTTGTTAACATTTTATCTGATTTCCCTACTCAACATCTTTAATTTCTTGTAAAGAGGAACGTGATCAAAGTGAGGACAAACAGTACTTGCTTAAGGAAATTACGACTACCAAATCGAGGGGCTTTTGACTACTTGGCCAATATTGGACTTAGGGGATTTTGAAGTATTCTTTCTTCAAGCACGCGCTGCAAAAAATTAATGCATGTCACATGTCCAGTTGAAATGCAAAGTCTTAAACTCTTTGCCAACAGACGAAATAACACATGAATTGCTTTTTTGTGTGATATCTTAGTGTTTTAACCAATCTAAATGTTTTGACAGATACTAATAAATGAAAACTACACAGTAAGAAGTAGTGAGTATTGCTTAACGATTCATTACTATATGTACGGATTATAAGAGTTTTAAGAATGTTCATTTTGGGATATCAATAAATAAGTTGATTCTGATAGACGTATTATATATTGTAAGTGTTTCTATTAATTGATATAACAATTTAATCCTACCTAACACAGTCACCATGGGTTGCTTGGTTCCCCAAAACTTCAAGTGTAAAAGCCAGATTATTATGAAGTGTAACATCACAAAGTTGTACTTTATCACTATCATTGGCATTATGTCCCTAGGTTAAAAGTGGCCTCATCCCGGGTCAAGAAATGTTTTATATTCGTTAAAATCTAATTTGAAAGGGAATTGGATAGTCGAGATGGTCATGGTATTTTAAGACGAGACGAAAACATGCGCTATAGATGTCGTGTCAGTGGTAAAGTCGTCCTAAACAAGACTTACCAATGACCGAAGACATATTGGCTTATAATGGGAATGGACAGAAATACACAAAACTTGCCCTTGGCCAAGCGTAACTACAAATTGAGAGCGACGATGATAGCAATAACTTAATGACGATCAACACACATAAGGAATACCAATACAACCGCTTCGTGTATGGAATAGCATTGGCTCCAGTGATCTGTGAAAGGAACATTGACAAAATCCTACAATGACTTGGACCAACATCATTTACAAAATGTGGTCCGAGTTATTACAAAGTTTAAATGGATTAAAATTAAAAGTCGATGAGAAAAATAGTGCTTTTAAGCAAGATATGATTTATTTCTTTGGTTACGAGATAAATAAGGATTGATTATGGAATAAGTAAAAAATAATGATAATTGAACCGTTTCACAAGAAGACATTATGGACTCTTCGTAGTGTTTCGATCCAGATCAGGCTGTGCAATCCGCGCAGGCTAATCCGGGCCGAACCAGTTGTAAAGCCGCTAAATATTTTAGAAAAAAGACAGGAAATTTAAAAGATCAAAACAGTTACTCATTTCGGAGACATGCTCTCACACATTACGATTCTGGTCTACCTATATGGTAAGCTTTAGATTCAAGCCATTATGGAATTTCGGGTATTTTATCCCTTGTTAGGGCAGACGGAAACAAACAACCGATAGCTTATATGTGAAGGTCAATGGTAGACAATTGACCTTGATAACATATTTTCATAGGAGATGGTGGCTCAAAAAGGCAGCAAGTGTGGATTTTTTTTCAATTCAGACAGAACATTTCCGGTCACGAGGACAGTTTTAAGTGATGTTTTCAGATTGCATGAAAAATAATGGAAAAGTCCATATCATCCAGCGACGAATGGACTAGCCGAAATGTTTGATCAAACCTTCAAAGCAAGTATCGGCTCAGTAAAATAATTTACATACAAAGATCTTCAATTTGACCACATACACGCGCTTTCTGACGCCTCTGTATCAGTCGACATTTGAAACATAGCGAGGAATTTTACATTGACGCTTTCAAAGTCGTCTGCTGCAAATTTGTTTATGTGGGGAAGTGTTAACTGCTAACTGAAGATAAAGTACTTAAAGAGAATATGGTTGGAAGTTATAAAACAGTGGTATAGTATCAGCCTCTCGTACCAAAAGTCCAGGGTTCGAGTCCCGTGATGATCGGATTATGTCATTGGGATGTTTCCAAACAAACGACGCGAGTACTGGTTATGTCTCCAGGAAGCAGACATCGAGCTTGATTAATATAAGCTGAAAGCTTGTTTCGCAATCGATATAAAATAATTAAGTTTAAACTAAACTAATAAAACCGGAAACACGTGAAGCGTCATTCACGGATAAAAAAAAAAGCCAAAACTTTAAAATAGGACAGAAAGGGTTAATCAGAGATTATATCAGTTCAAGTGATAAATAGGTTAACGGTACACTCGCTGAAAGAGAAGAATCCCCCCATGTATAAAGTTGATACTGATTATGTTACACTTATGAGATGACATGTAGATCAATTACGCTGCATTGGGTCATACAGCCGTGATTAGACATAGAAAGTACACTGAAACAACTAGTAGTAGAATGCAAGCAGACAATTTAACTATTATTTCATGGCAAGAATCATCGTTATTGTCAGATTCAAAACCTGCGTAGATATCCGCAGAGGAGAGAGGTTGAACATGTAATCGTGTTCCTGTTGAACGTTTAACACGATTATTCTTATCCCTCGTTTGCTTAGGAAGATTGTTGTGTGGAGTACTGGTGTGAGAAAACCAGGAAATACGTGTGTAGGTGAACTGGCTGCCGTGATATGACTGATAAATTGTTAAAAACGGCGTTAAACCCCAATCAATCAATCTTATCCCTTGTCATTTAACACGCTAATAACAAACACGTACCTACGCTCTTGTTTGTTGCACGTGTGTAAATATCATTCGGGCTAGAAGTCCAATAGTAAATACATAATAGTTTAATAATATGATACAAATGATTTGCCTTTTTTCATAACCGCGGCATGTTTTTTCGGAATGCAGCCGATGTCTTCTCAAACAAAGAATGGTTGCAAACAAAGTACTAACCTGCGATAACAGTCTCATCTGCTACAGGATGTATAAATCGCCCTTTCATCCCGTCAGCGTGGTGTTTCTCCATTATTTCCCACCAATTATCAAACGTAACTTTGTGAACCTTTCCACCCAACTTCTCAATTCCATTTAACTTTGCTGCAGGTGCATGGTCAGGCGCAAATATGTCACATGGGATCCCAAGCTTTTTGGTAAAGAACGCGAGACCTTGAGCAAAGTTCCCTGCGCTGGCTGTATATACTCCTGATTTTAAGGAATCTTGAGATAGGCAGTTAACAGCATTAGATGCACCACGAATCTTGAAACAACCAATTGGTTGTAAGTTTTCTAGCTTCAGATAAATCTGAAAATTTGGGAAAAATATTTATCTGTAAGTTTCAATTGCCAAATGAAGTGATTTTGTTTCATATTTTAGAGCAACCATATATATATTTTCTTAATATTTTAAATCTTATCTTTTTGATTTCTCAGACCATTTGTCTTTATTAATACATGGTCAAAATCAAGTTCACCAAGTAAAATCTTAGAATAAAAAAAAAGGTAAATGTTCTGGTCAGATTTTATCCCACATTCTTGTTAAGTTGTCAGAATATTTGCTCCTATAAAACAATTTTTAAAACTTGGTTGGCATAAATAAGGTTTTATTATATATATGTGTTTTATTTACATGTAGTAAAAGCTTAAGAAATATTATTATCAAAAAGTAAAGAGTAAAAACTTTGAAAACTATTGAAATTCTATTATAATTACCACCATTGAGTACAGTTTCAGCCACATATTGTTAGCATGTTTGTTTAAAAAACAAACAAAAAACATAATTTACGCAATACATGTACTTGCCTTTCCCCCTTCCCACTCTATGTTTAGGGGCAATAAAGGGGATTTGATCGCATGGTCTTTAATCCTGGTCTGTGCCTTTTGTATTTCCTCAAAAGGTATAATATTTGGTAAAGTTTGTATGTTGTCCATCCTCAACTTTTAAAGGTAAGAAATTGTCATTATCCAACCAGCCATTCAAACAATCATGCCTATTCTTAAATTAAGATCGTATTGTCCAAATATAGTTAGTTTCAAAGGAGGCGGATAGATTGCTTGCAATTTTGCAACATATGGTGCTTCCAATAATGATTCTTAAATTCTTTATCTTGTTCACAGTTGTTCCAACATTTAGTTTGGACTTCTTAATTTGTTATCGATTGCTAAATAGGCTTTAAGCTTATATCAATCACGCTCGATGTCTGCTTCATGGAGACTTAAGCCGGTATCGACGTGAACTGTCAATCCAGGGGTTGTTAGTTCGAACCCCAACTCAGCCAACATTTTATCCGACATTTTACACAAGTAAATAAGTGACTGCGAGAAATGTCATTCGTCTTCAACCAATAGACTAACATTATGTATACTTAGCAAATGGCAATAGTAATGCTTCAGACTATTATTGGGTATTTCATAATAGTTTGGGTACATTATTGATAAAAACAAGAGGGCCATATGATGGCCCTAGATCGCTCATCTGGGTTATGCAATGAGATATCTAATGCAAAACACATGGCAAAGTCTCGAACTGCCGAAACATAAAATGAACTCTCCAGAGTGTTGAAAAGTTTTAGAGTCAATATGACCCATATTCGAACTTGACTAGGATGTCATGAAAACAAACATTCTGACGAAATTTCAAGCTGCTGAAGCAAGAAATGCGGCCTCTAGAGTGTTAACAAAATTTGGCGTAGTTTTTGAAAGTACATGACCCGTAATCAAACATTATGACGAAGTTTCAATATTTTCAAGTTAAAAATGCAGCCTCCAGAGTGTTAACAAGATTTTCCTTCAATATGACATATTGACCTAGTTTTGGTCCCAATATGACCCATATTCAAACTTTGCCTAGATATCATTTAGACAAACATTCTGAAATTTGTTCAAGCTGCTGAAGAAAAGGTGCGGCCTCTAGAGTTTTAACAACATTTTCAATCAATTTGGCCTAGTGACATTGTTTTTGATTGGACATGACCCATATTCAAAGTTGGCCTACATATCATCAAGACAAACATTCTTACAAAGTTTCCATATTTTTAAGTTGAAATATCAGCCTCCAGAGTGTTAACAAGATTTTCCTTTAATTTGAAGTTTTGACCTCACTAGGCCCAGTTTCGGACTTGTCCAATATTTTGATGGAGATGAATGTTCTGATAAACTTGCATGGATATCGGATGCAAAATGTAGCCTGTAGATTAGTTAAGGTGGAATCATACCTTTGAAAAAACGTCGTTTTTGACGTCAAAACGTATGTTTTTGCGACAATTATAGTGTGGTTAATGAAACCGCCATCACTTTCTCGTTTGGTATTCGGATAAAACAGACGGCAGACAGTAGGGAATAGAATTTCCTGCGTGCTGATATCAATTTCATACATCTGACCATGACAAATGATATAACAAAATGCGAATTAAAATAAAAGTTTCGCCAAAACAATTATAACAGTTATAAGATTATTTCTGATCTATTAAAAATTCGCCCGAGAGAATGTCATTTAGGACACTGTTTCGTCTGCCATTTGCCAAAATTTCATGAATATCTATCGAGCCAATTTTTAATAAATCACAATGCAGTAAAACGTCTGTCGCCCTTCGAAACGTACACTGCGAGTTATAGCTAGATACACATCCAAGTTAATACAATGAATACACCACATGTTTTCATTATAATCATCAATTTCAGTCTTTAAGTAAGCTACCCCTAATAAATAATGGTAGGTTTTATTTATTAGCTTCTCTTTAAAGATTCAAAGTCACTATTGCAATTTATATAGTAAATACATTAAACATACAACACAAGAGTACTTGGATTTTTATATGTATTAACTGACTTGTTTACTTCGATGTTTAACTGTAGTTCTTTCTAAAAGTATTATTATCACACATTTTATTATGTGCGTGAAGTTAGCTACTCCGGCGGTATCAACCAGCCGGAACTCCGGCTGTATTAACCACCCGGAACAGCCAGAACTCCGACAACTCCGACTGTATTAACAAGCCGGAACAGGCGGAATAGAACTCCGGCTGTATTAACCATCCGGAACAGGCGGAACTCCGACTGTATTCACCAGCCGGAACAGGCGGAAATCCGGCTACTCCGGCTGTATAAACCAGCCGGAACAGCTGGAACTCCGTCTACACCGACTGTATTAACCAGCCGGAACAGTCGGTACTACAGCTACGTCGGTTGTATTAACCATGTCAGGTGAAAGTGACACACTCTGGCTCCCTGACACGCTAGCCGGATTCCACCCGGATTTATTGCAGCTTAACTGGGTTCGTGACATGTGTCAGGTGAAAGTCCGATTTGCACTAGCCGGATTCCAACAGGATTTATCGCAACTGGCTGCAGTGTTCATATGAAGTTGGCATTTTGGCAGCCCAACTCCGGCTAACTCCGGATGTATATTGCTCGATATTAGAGAGTTTAACTGGCATCTTGACATATATGTCAGGTGAAAGTGACACACTCCGGCTCCCAGACACGCTAGCCGGATTCCACCCGGATTTATCGCAGCCGGCTGCAAAACCCAGCCGGAGTTGGGCCGACAGAGTGGCTCCAACGCTCGTTTTGGCGTGCCTATTGTTCGAGATATATTGATTGGACGGTGGATTGATGCATGCCAGGTGAAAGCGCCTCACTCTGGCTCCGAGTCGCACTAGCCGGATTCCACCATTTATCGCAGCTGGCTGCAATGTTCGGATGAAGTTGGCATTTTGGCCAAGTCTACAGCCCAACTCCGGCTGTATATTGCTCGATATCAGAGTTTAACTGGCATCCTGACATATGTCAGGTAAAAGTGACACACTCTGGCTCCCAGACACGCTAGCCGGATTCCACCCGGATTTATCGCAGCCGGCTGCAAAACCCAGCCGGAGTTGGGCCGGCAGACCATCGTCAGCCGGCTGCCATGCCCAGCCGGAGTAGCCGAAGTTCCGCCTATTCCGACTGGTTAATACAGTCGGTGATGCCGGAGTTTCGGCTGGTTAATACAGCTTGTGTAACCGAAATTCCCTCTGTTCCGGCTGGTTAATACAGCCCACGTAGCTGGAGGTCCGACTGTTCCTGTTTGTTAATACAGTCGGTGAAGACGGAGTTCCAGCTGTTACGGCTGGTTTATACAGCCGACGTAGCTGGATTTCCGACTGTTCCGGCTAGTTAGTACAGTCGGTGCAGACGGAGTTCCAGCTGTTCCGGCTGGTTTATACAGCCGGAGTTCCGGCTGGTTAATACAGTCGGAGTTCCGGCTGTTCCGGATGGTTAATACAGCCGGAGTTCCGCCTACTCCAGCTGGTTAATACAGTCGGAGTTGCCGGAGTTCTGGCTGTTCCGGATGGTTAATACAGCCGGAGTTCCGCCTACTCCAGCTGGTTAATACAGTCGAAGTTGCCGGAGTTCTGGCTGTTCCGGATGGTTAATACAGCCGGTGTTCCGGCTGGTTAAAACAGACGGAGTTGCCGGAGTTTGGTTCATGAATTGTTTTTGTTTCATAGAAATTGATTGATACTTTTTTTCCTAGTAATTGATTGGTATTTTGTTTCTCGTAAAATTATCAAACTTGCAAATTTACAATGCATATAACGATGTAATAGCACCACAGCCGATATACATCGTGCCGATATACATCTTCATTTGAATTTTGTAGTCTAACATATATTGAATAGCACAACTGCATGACAATTATAAAGTAAATAACTGATAAATTGTCAGAAAACGTTGCATCAGACAAGTCCTATCGTGAAAATTGTGCACGCGTTACTCAACCATATAAAGATTTTGTGAATTAATGAGTAGTGACGGGTTGATACTGATTCATACGAAGATAATTACATTGCAGGTAGTTACACAGCAAAATAGATGTGTCCGTATATACGAGGAGTGATTCAGAAGTAATAGGAATTTTGTTGTAATTTCGACATAAATCAAACTTGTAGAAAATAATCCTTATTGTTTTGAACAGTCAACATTTCTCTTACATACATGACACATATTTGAATAATCAGTTGACAAGCAACATTTCTGGGAGATTATGAAAATTGCGAAATGCGTAACATTTGATGGGTAATAAATGACCAAAGTATTATGGGGGAAACGACACTCACACTGATCCGTTCAACATCAGAACTGGCTCTTTTGCAAGTGACATTAGTTTCCCACTGATTTCTGCCCTCCAACTATGAAAATATTTGTATGTAGCCTATACATCGCTAGTGACTGCTTGACTACTGGTGAACTTCACTGAATAAACATTTCAAATGTTGATTTTGATTTATGTCTACGTTGTGATATAATTTTACTATTTAGCATTTTTCAATTATTCATTTGACGTCATTTTGTACGTGACGTTCCTGCACGTCGAAAAACAACTTTGATGGTTATAATGGAACAAAAACATTAAACCCTTGTTATTAGAACAACGTAACAACAATTGCAAATTTTCGGTATCACGTTTGTTTGTGTATATGTGAAATATACACAGCTTAAACAGGTACTAAAATTACGTTATTGTCCGCCTATGCATCAACTCGTTTCTATGACAACGATGTATAACTAAACTAATGACAATATTAGATATATTAATTCGCCATAAGGTAGAGCAAAAACAAATATACATATGGTATGAATTTCCTAAATATGTATTAACTAATACAAGAGTTACTAAGAAAGTCCTATCTTTTTTTATCACTCCTTGTATATATATATATAATTTCCAAGTATGATTAGTATGTCTTTTCATAAATATACTGTATAATTTTGAAATAAAATAGCTATTAGGGAAGAAATTAATTAAAATATCCATTTTTTGTAGGGAGTAGATTTCATGATACCATACAATTGTAACGATTTTACGTCCGGAGAGGTTATTACATAAAAATCAATAAATCAATTTAACAGTTATAAATTTACCTTATGGCTACCTTGCCTTACGATTAGTACAAATGATTATACACAGGATTTAGATTCAAGGAAGGATAACTAATAATAAAAAGAGACAGGTATCAATCACAAAAACTAATACATATATTGCGTTTGAACTGGCTTCTTTGAGGCTATGCCTCAATAAGCCACAGCAGCAACAGCTCTCTGGTGACTATCCAATTCACCCTAGCAATCAGGCGATGCCTGAAAGCTACCCAGAAGGAAGCGATGCTTCTCTTCTGTAAATCAGCGCTAGTCTTCACAGCTCCCTTTCATCAAACGTCTTTAACAAGCCCGCTACGCTCCGAGCAACACGGTTAAGCTTGGCAAACTGTCTCACGTTCTCAATACAGCGAGGCTGCCTCGAGAGTGAGTTTGTTCCAGCAACACCTAACACCCAAAAGCACAGGAGAACTATTTAAAGTCAGTGATGTTGCCTGGTCAGACATTCGGCCCACTAAGACTGATTCAAACTGCAGATAACTCGATATTTATACTGCTTATCCGCTATGCCACCTATCGGATTCCCGAGTATTAACGATCTTTTTACTGAACATTACAAAGAAACCTATAATTAACATACCTGTCTGTATTTATTTGTAAGAAAACAAATGGCGGATCTTTAACAAAGGGAGGTAACTACTGTGTGGAGTATTACGGCTATTAAAGGTGATATCCGGAGGTTTTTATTTACATATTTTATAAAAATATATGACAATTTAAACCAAAATAAACTGTTTTAATAACCAAGTTTGTCAGACAATTGATGATTATTGTGAATAAAAAGGTTGTCAATTTTAAAATGCGTTTCATCTAAAATATCTCAATGTGCTTTCCGACGCAAGACATCGGTAAAACGGCACTCTGATCGGCTACACAGATTTTCTTGAAATTCTGATAACTTGTAGTAGAAAGGGTGATCGTAATGATATGTACTTCTTAAAATAATCTCTCGGGTAAATTTTTAGTAAATTAAAAATTATGTAATTACTTTGAAATCATTCCAGCGAAATTTTCATTAAAAATCGGGTATTGTTATCTGAATCGTCATGGTAGATACATGTAATTTATATCATGACACAGGTAACTTTATTCTCTATAATTCGGTGTTATTGGTGTTTGAATACCAATTCAAACAAGACAGTAGTAGCGATTTCTTTAACCACACTGTTATTGTCACAAAAACATAAGTTTTGACGTCGAAAACGACGTTATTTAAAAGGCATGGTTTCACCTTAACAAGGCAGTTGTTGACGATTGACGACGCATGACGCACGACGAGCATTGAGCACTTCGTGCTAAGGTGAGCAAACAAAATGACAATCTGAGACGATGACATTAATGTTGCAATGTGGGTATAATCATCCCTTTATATAGGAATATTCCGTTTTCTGGCCGATTCAATTTCTAAATATGTATACATATGTGGTGTACAGTGCATAATCTAAGAAGAGGGTCACCCAAGCAACATTTTTGCCGAATTATGTTGAAATCAGGCAATTACTTTTGAACGCTTATATTTTAAAAGTTTAATGTGTATATAAGGAAAAGGTGCCCAGCCCTCTGATGGCCATGAATGTCAACAGGTCGGAAGTATTTCAATGATATTGGTAGAGGGTCACACAAGGAACATTTAAGTTCAAAAACATTTGAGAACAACCTTGAAATAAAACCTCCCTCCAATGATATTTCCAGCCAAGTTTGGTCAATATCCAGACAACAGTTTTGGAGGGGATAAACGACAGACACCAGACCATCACACAGTGAAAAGCTCACAATGAGCATGTTATGTCCAGGTGAGCTACACATATGACTGGCAGGGGCTCTGATTGATTGATTAATTACAGACCTTCAAGGACCCCTTGTTTATGCAAAACAAGAATAATTCTTGTGCAACCTTTATCTTCAAATAAAATCTCATGCGAAAGAGTAACTTATTGAATTCAAATGAATTATACATAAAAGAAACAAAGACTACCTGTTAATATACATCCATGCAGTTCCCAGTCCAAAAATATTTAAACTGTGCACTTGATCCCCAACCTTGAACATTTATATATGGACAAACGCTGACATCGACCTTATGTATCATGTTTACTTTTCCCTTTTCACCCTTTACCACATATATTCAGATTGAATGTTACATCCTGACAGCTGTCGATTTTTTGTAACATGGTTGGAAAAGCAGAAGTTGATCAAAGTGCGCCATTTCTACAATCCCTCCAGTGTTTTAATTTTTCTAACATAGCTTTCCAGATATTACTTTAAATAGTAAATAGATCGTTTTTAATCAGCCTATTTTGTATCTACATGAGACGAATAATATAGACCAATTCATTGTGTACGTTGGCCGTCCCACGAGAAAATCAACATTATGGACTCTGCGTTAAGTATCGATCCGGATCATCCTCAGCATGCCGCGCAGGTTAACCAGGGTAGACACTTTTCGCCTCCTGTGGAGTATTTGTTTCAGGAATCAATACTCTATACCTCTATCCCCATGAGACGGAATTTGTCGGCGCGGATAATACTGCGCAGACTGATCCTGGTCGATACATTACGCCCATAATGTTGGTTTTCTCGTGGAACGGCTCATATATATATAGTTCTCAGTCTCTGTGTGTTAACATGACTGAATAACGAAATATTAGATAGTTTAATTAAGGACACTATTAATCAAAGGGTAAACCTTCGTATCCATTTAGAATGTTCATAACAGTATACACTATTGCTCAATCTCATTATAATCATCTCCTATTAACGCTCAGATCGTGTACTTTAGTCAGATTGCACTATTGCTTTACTTGTTGTATGTATGAATGGATACCATGTATGAATACAACATAACACATGTCATTAACACAATATAATCAGTTGCATGCAAGTGCAATAATTGGCATTTTTTGCTTTACATCAAGAATTATCTTCCATGTTTTTGTTAGGAAAACATGCATTGTAAACCTGTGATATAAATTGCTCCTGCGTAAACAAAGAATTGTTTTACATCTATAAAAGTGGAGTTTAAAGTTAACTGTAGCTAGCTGATAAAGGGTCATGGCTGAGACCGCATTGTTCATATGTCACAAGCTGTTCATGTAATATGTTAAGTCCGTTTAACTCTTTCCCTCATACACATAACATTCATGCCTCTGCAGCAAATGAGTTTTGAAAACATTGCGGGAAAAAACAGAAACAGATCAAGTGAAAATATTTCTTTTCTCTCCATGATTTCAATTCAAAATCCAAATTTCACTTCTAATTTGCCAGAGGTCACATTTATCTAAAGCTGAAGTATCATACGCGGCTACTTGTTGACAGATTGTTTATTCTAGATGAGTATCTGAACCTGCAGCCTTTATATGTGTATTGCCATGAGATCATTTTCTAATGACATTGTTAAAGTAATTAAAAATAATTGCAGCGTGATTTTATAAATTCGCTTATAAGTAAAACTTCCCAGAATCCCTGGTTGTTGTAGTTAACACTTAGTGATTTTAACTTTTAAAATGGTATCCTATATGGTTGTTCTAGGGTAAAGGATAAACTGGATATCTAATTCATCATTGCAGTTTATCTTGTTTTTATCTGTATAACCTTTAATTTATACTCTGCACAAAGCTCACACATATCCTTTTCAACATTTACTCTGAAGTTTGTATACTTCCAATATATGTTATTGTCGAAATTCATGTATAACATATTGTCAAATATTTTACAAACTTGAATGACTATTTTTACAGACAAAGGGGTTTGGTCACCATTTGGTTTTGTTGTTGTTGTTGTCGTTGTTTGGTGTTTTACGCCGCTTTTAACAATGTTTCAGTTATATCATGGCGTTTCCTGAGTATGTTACCAGTACTACTGTTCCATTTTCCTGACACCAGCCCGTTATGTTAACCCCACACATCTGAGCGCCAAGGAAGGCAGTCATTACTTCCAACGTGTTTGGAAGACAATCAGTTTCAAGTTAGGCAACAATTTGATTCCACACAAACACGATTACGTCTTTGTATGTATCTGTTCAGAACCAAGCCTCTTACTTAATTGGCATGACTATATGAATGCTTTTATGGCTATATATGAAATAAATAAACATTTAGAAATGTAAAACGTAATTGATTGAAAACCAAGTGTGTGTATATATATATACACACACACAGAAGAGAAGCTTAATATTTACAGGGACGTAGATAAGAGGGATAAGCAACTAAATTGAATACTAAAATATCACCCGTGTCAACACTTGTAGCAAGTAAAACTCAAAAACTATTCAAGATATGAAATTGAAATAAATATTTTCTAGAAGTTTAAACATTTTTCTATTGCAGTAGATAAAATCTTGAGCTTTCAGAATATGTATGTTTTGTTTATGTGCCAAATATTACTTCAAAGTTTTATTTGCTACAACATGTGAAAATTTGGACAATTTTATGTCTATGGGTGATATTTTAACCAGATAACAGGTGTACAGGTGGAGTTGCCTATCCCTCTTATCTACGTCCCTGATATTTATATTACGTATAAGCCTTCCATATCTAAAACAGATACTTAAATATGCGATCAAATTTTTTTTCCCCATTAAAGTAGGTAAATTTGAGTCAAACCAGGGACGTAGATGAGGGATAGGCAACTCCACCTGTACACCTGTTATCTGGTTAAAGTATCACACATAGAAATACAATTGTCCACATTTCCACATTTTGTAGCAAATAAAACGTTGAAGTCACATTTGGCACATTAACAAAAAATACATATTCTTAAAGCTTAACATTTCAACTAAAGTTAGAGATACAATGAATAACTTGAATAACTGGAATTTCTTTGTATTTTGAACAATGACTGTTTTAAAATATATTTTTTATTTTCATATCTTGAATAGTTTTTGAGTTTTACTTGCTACACATGTCGGCACGGGTGATATTTTAGTATATAATTTAGTTACTTATCCCTTTTATCTACGTCCCTGGTCAAACCAATGTCTGTCGTTAGGTTGAATTGTTCTTTCTTTAGAGGGGATGCATTGATGAATAAATGTTAGTAGAATATTTGTAAAACAATCACAGCTTTCATTAATATTGTGTGTATCTATGAAATCCCAATTTTCGTTTTCTAGTAAACATTTTAATTCTACGTGATCTTAACCCTTTCCCATATATAGACGCTTTCTGACGCCTCTGCAGCAGACGGCTTTTTGAAAACATAATGACAAAAGAAGAAATTGCACAAAACGTGCAATTTCTCCTTTTTGCCACAATGTTTTCCACTTTAAGTCATAGATTATCCATTCAATTATGGAGATTTTATATATGTTTTGACAAAATACGTTCAAAGTCGTCTGCTGCAGAATTGTTGTATGAGGGAAAGGGTTAATACCACACCCTTCGTTTAGTGCAAGATTTATATATATTAGGAGTGTAGCTAACATTCATAATTACTACAGATGCTTTCTGGTCACTAACACTATTATCAACATCTAAAGTATCAGAATAAAATGATCGTAAACAGATTGTACTGTTCAACTCTTTCGGCAGTCAGTTCACGTGTCTCGATCCTACACCAGTCTGTTGTTTTCCTCCTCTAGCTTGGAAATCTTCATGTTCAATCCACCTAGGACGCCATCCACGTTACTACTTACCATATCAGCTATCTGGGTGTTCATGGAGGCTTTAAAGGTGTTTGTGATCGCCCTTATGTTTTGCTCTGGAAGGGTAATTGCCTGGCGTTTTATATTAGGGAAACTGATAACAGTGATGACTTTTTTGACCTATTTTACCTTTGTTTCCCCATTTCTATAATCTTTGTAATTTGTACGATGCAATTAAACGATGGACATCTCCGTTGTACAATTGATCGATTTCTTTGGGTTTAACGCCGTTTTCAACAAATTGTTTTATCATATTATCATATTCGGTCAGTTCATCTACCCATGTGCTTCCTTACACCAGCAATCCACAACACATTCTTTCCAAGCAACTGGCTGCTTTTCAAAATAGACTGTTAGCTTATTTGTGGAATACAAATGACTCTTATCATGAATAGTGACCGAGCTGGGGTTTAAATTCACAACCCTAGGATAGACAGCCCGCGTCGCTATCGACTGATCTACCGGGACTCTGGTTTTCTGCTGCACAATATACATACATTCAAAAGAACTAGTATTTTACTAACTTCCAGATGACCTTTTTTGGGGGAAGAATTTAAACTATTTGAATTGGAAATAGCCAGCGAGGTCAGTTGACTCAGGGTCTTTCAAATAGTACTATTTGAAAGACCCTGGTTGACTTTAATATTGACATGTAAACTGACAGTGTTGTGTAATAGAGGTCACAAACGTTTACCATGCATCAATTTACACGGACAATTGCGGTTTTTACATCCAAGGGAAGCAATTCGGATCGGCTTTTTGTGTAGGGAGAAAATATAAGACTGAAGTTGTCTCTCATTATAGGCACTAAGTTAAAAAGTGGATTTTTTATGAAGTTGAATAACCTTCGACTGATATGTAACCAAAATATGTTTGCTGTTAGCTATATTGACACGTTAAGAGCCATTTTCAGAGCAACATATAATTTCTGAAATTGAAAGTAAAATTCACCGCGGGATAAGGGTGATCTTTGATTCGACATCATTGCTAAAAAATATTGTAGGTCAATTTATACTTCTTTGTGCCTTTTTGGTTCTTGTAAAAATTTAATATAGGTTTCTTGTTTATTGGACATGTTTGGAATGAGCCATAGCCCGTAAGGCTATAATGGTCGCCTATTGACAATCTAATTGCTTTCATCTGACCTTGATTATGGTAAAACTAGCTGACGACTTTTGCCAAATTGTTTTCAGTCGCCTACTGAAAATTTGGGTATGCAGACAGAATTAAGTTGCCTATTGTTTTCGGGGGTAAGAGATGGGTATGACGTGCATGCCATCGACTGCAGAACTTTTCAAATGTAAATATACAATATTGTTGCCTTTTCGTTCATTTTCAAACCATGTTACTGCAAAACCGTCAACCTGCTGTTTTATGATAACATGTACAATGTCAGTGGGTAATTGCGAGGGAGGTTGACCTGGGGATGCAAGTTTGATTTTCGATTCAGTAACTCATTCTTTCCAGCGATTGACAAGTCATTGTTTCAGGACTCATTCAACTGGTACCATGTCAACTGGCCGCTGTTATACTAAAACAGTAACAACTATTTGTTTGATTTTCTTTATTTCTAGATAGTATAAAAATAAATTCTGTTTGTGATTTAAAAAAAGAAGACAATATTAACAAAGTATGTACAAAGTGATTAAGTGAGCAGTTTTCATCGTGTTAACCGTTTCCTACATATAACATATCTGCAGCAGACGAAATATAAAAACATCTAGACACAAATATGAAAAACATTTAGAAATGGTGTATAATTACTGAAAAGAGTTGAAAACATTGTGGGCAATTACTATTTTTGCCACAATGATTAAAAAAATTGCAATTCGGAAAGGGGTAAGTGCAACAAGAAAATTGCTAATTTTCAGGAACAGGTGAAGCCAAAAAACAAAGTTATCGACAGTCTTTTACACAGGTGACCTAATGTAGGCCTACACTCCTAAGCAAGGCTAAATATCAGCCATCTATCTCTGAAGTATCTTACATGCTTAAAGTTATTAATATTATTTTTTTCAGTTATTTGATCATTACCTGAGTGACCTAAACACAATCTCAAGCTATGACTTAATGTTAGCTATCTATCCATTAAGCATGCCAAAGTCAAGTTATTGAGCTGATACATTTATGTCTATTTTCAGTAACACAACCTTAACCTTGAAACAAGTATCTTAAATAAAACTGCATGTTTGACATAAGAAATTCAACAAATTGTTGATGCATTCAACAAGCCCTCGAACCACCTGCGTCCCAGAACAACCACACCACCATTCTAATAACCAGGTTGTTTGTTTAGGTAGTTTAAACTGATGTATTTTACTTTTATTGTGAAAGAATATTTCAGCTTACATTACTCACCATCGTGCAATTTAGATTTGTCCACACAAATGAAGCTGTACTGGTTAGGTCTCCAGATAGCATACATCAAACCAAGTTGGCAAATCAGCCGTTGCACGAGAACAAACAGCATTATGGGCGCTGATCCAGATCCAGTCTTATCCTGGACGACACATTCCGTCTCAGGGGGAAAGAGGTATAGAGGAAAGATTTTTGAAACAGAAAATCCACAGGAAGCGAACAGTGCCTGTCCTTGTTAGCCTGCACGGCATGCTTAGGCTGATCCGGGTCGATACTTTACTCAGAGTCCACAATGTTGGTTTTTCTCGT
Source organism: Serripes groenlandicus (assembly GCA_031761405.1). Classification (NCBI taxonomy): domain Eukaryota; kingdom Metazoa; phylum Mollusca; class Bivalvia; order Cardiida; family Cardiidae; genus Serripes; species Serripes groenlandicus. The sequence continues at coordinate 148,101,865 of JASEVX010000001.1, read as the reverse complement.
AATTCGGCTCAAATAACAGTCATCTCATTCTTACTGTGTCTTATATCTTATTTATAAACATCTGTGTTACCAAAGGGTTTTTGGAAGATTTAAATAGTCATGCAATAAACACTAATTATGCCGAAATAAGGAGAGTACTTTCTGAGAAAATTTGGTGATAATGTAGCAATTTAAGGACAAGAGGACCTTAATGATCATATATCAATCACCTGATCACTCAGTTTCCATCCGTATTCATTTCTACAAAAAACTTGACCGATTTCAAAACTAATTTAACAGGAATGTTCCTTATATGGTCCTCTTTCACAACAAATAAAAAAAGAATTTCTATGCAGAAATATTTGTTTGGTATCCCTCTACAAAGAATTTTAATGTAATTTATATTTGTGACAAGGGGATAATGATGGTCCAATATCGCTCTCCTGATTTTTAAATGTTCTTATCCTATACACACAAGGGAATCAAGCTTCACCTTCTTCTTGCCATGCTTTTTAAGGGATCAGACTCATTTGAAAAATCAAGGTAGCCGGTTACCCCCAGGAACTCTGGAGCGATTTATTTTAATTGGGTCAGTTATTGACCAGATTTTCAACAATTTGACTTTTGATGCCGCACCAACCAAAATTCTGCATATAATTCAATTCTTTAAACTCTTTTTAATGGGGGCCACATAGAAAATATTCCTGTGGAATGATTTGGAAATAGGACCAGTAGTTTTAGAGAAGAAAATTTGAACGAACATCAGAAGCCGGACTACGGATAGTGAATGACCACAGTAGCTCACACAGAGTGCAGACTATGACCATAGAAAACAGTGAGGGGGAGCGAGCAGTCAAGGAGAGTGCACACTTAGAGAAACTTGAGAGGCACCATCGGTCACAAAGAGTGCAGGCTATGACCATAGCGAATATGGAGTGGCATCATTAGTCAAAGAGAGTGCAATCTTTGATAATAGAGAACATGTAGAGGGCATCATCTGACAAAGAGAGTTCAGACTATGACCATAGAGAACAGTGATGGGGCAAAATTAGTCAGAGACTTTAGGCTATGGCCATATAGATCATTGAGGTGGCAACATCAGTCAAAGAGACTTAAGGTAATGACCATAGAGAACATTGAGGCAGCATCATCAGTAAAAAAAGAGTTTATGCTATGACCATAGAGAACAGTGAGGGGGCAAACTCAAGTCAAAAGACTTCAGGCTATGATCATAGGTAACATTGAGGTAGCAACATCAGTCAGAGTTCAGGCTAAGACCATAGAGAGCATGGGGTACAATCAGTCAAAGAGAGTGTATGCATACTTTGACCATAGAGAGCAAGCAGAGGGCACCATCTGACCATAGAGAGCAAGCAGAGGGCACCATCAGTGAAATGAATGCAGACTATGACCAAAGAGGACATTGAGGGGTCAACATCAGACAAAGAGAGTTCAGTATATGACCATAGCGAACATTGTGAGGGAAACATCAGACAAAGACAGTAAACACTTTGACAATAGAGAGCATGGAAGGGGCACCATCAGACAAAGATAGTTCAGGCTATGGCCATAGAGAGAATGGAGGGGGCATCATCAGTCAAATAGAGTGCATGCTATGACCATAGAGATCATGGAGAGGGCATAAGCAGTCAAATAGAGTGTATGCTATGACTATAGGAAGCATGGAGGGGAACCATCAGTTAAAGAGAGTGCAGGTATACTTTGACCATAGAGAGCATACAGAGGCATCATCAGTAGCAAAGAGTGGAAGGTATGACTGTAATAATCAGATTATGGTGACATGGAAGATAACATTGTGGATTATTTAGTCATTGCCAATGATTAACAATGACTGCTTTTCCATTATGTTATTAAACATTTAGTAAATTGCATGTAAATAAAAAAGGTAAAAATGTAAAAGAGTTAAATTTCATAATACATGAATGTTTGTAGTATACAACCTTTGGCTCAAGACAAAAGTACATTAAGTCATATTTGCTAGATATAAACGGCGACAAATATATGAAATCAAAACTTCAATTTTGTTGAAATCCATAAACAAAGATAAACAATGACAGTTACGTATTGATACTTAACCAAACTATATTTGATATGAGCCTGTTCTTGGGGAAAATATTCTAGTTGGCTTTATGACATATGCATAGTCTGATCAAGATCTACACTGTTAATATATCATTAATACTGGAGTGTTACAAGATTATGTCAATGTGAGTAGATTTTGATAAAACTGAGCAAATGGAAAGGGGAATCTGAAGCTCCACTGTTCACAATTGCCAAATTGTACCTTTTTACATTGATGGGCCCATATAATGAAATATAAATTGCCTCTCCAAAAAAAGTACCAAAAATAATTATTACCTCTACTACCTCCTTTTATAGATGTTAATTATGCATTGCAAAACAAGGAAGTAATAGAATCAATAGTGAGTAGTTGCACTATAATATAACAGCTATTTCAAAACTTAAAATCTGTTGCGATCCATAGCTCAAGTGCAAAGAAAACTATTTATGGACATATGGATCCTATACCAAAGTATAAGATAATTTTATAGTAAGGTAGTGAAAATGATCCTCTAGATCCCTTTCAATTATTTACTATCCAAATAGCCAGGTGTGAGGGTTTAGACATGCTCAAATTAAAATTCCAGCTTAACAGAGGATTAACAAGATTTTCCTTTCAATTTGACCTAGTGACCTAGTTTTTGACCTGACATGACCCATATTCGAACTTTGCCAAAGATAACATCACAACAAATATTTTGATAAAGTTTCATGATGTTCAAGCTTGGCGGCTTCCAATGTTAACAAGAGTTTTCTTCGATTAGGTCTAATAACCTAGTTTTTAACATGACATGACCAATATTCAAACTTGGACTGGATATGGCCTCTTGAGCGTTAACAAGCAAATTCTTGACAGGGTACGAACAAAGAATGAAAAATAAAGGGTAAAACTCATAATATGTCCATATGGCAAACATTCCCCAACTTTTAGCCTTTTGCACAAAAACGAGGACCATCCTTTGGACATACAAATACTTTGGTATTATGATTTAATACCATTATTTAAGATCAAAGAATTAGCTCATAAAATAACATAGCAATGTATTATGAGCTTAATCAAATGAGTCATAAGCCCATAAAGATTAAATATCGTTGCAGACAGAGGGACGTACAGTGGCAAACCTTTATCCCCAGAACTGTTTAAAGTGGGGGGTATAAACACTGAACTGAATCGTTCCTCTACCATAAGGCAAAATAACTCGTTTAAACTTGTCGTGCTGAACTCCAGAAAACAGATATTATAGTCAAAGTTTTAAAACTGTTCAAGAGTTGTCTTGAAATATTAGAAGCATAAACCTGGGTTAAAATTAGAGTAATAATTTCACTTTCCAGTACAATAAACATCTAAATATTCATTGTTGCTGCTTCATTTTTACTGGGAAGAAATACTAAGTAAGCTATATTTTGTACATTTTCATGACTTTCAATTGACAGTTTATTAACATTTACTGCCAAAATAGTTTTGAACAACTTTTTACTTACTTCATTATCAGTATTAGCAATATTTGCAGAAGTTTCAACATTTCATTTTTTTTTTATCTCAATCTGGAGTTCAGCACCGTTAAGAGTAAAACAGCCTGACCCCTAAGTGGCAAGGTTTGTTCCTTAATGGAAGCTGGTAGAGAGTCATTCGAGGACCATTTCTATGAACTAATTTGAAAACCTGGCAAATATGTTCTCAGCAGATAACTTTTTTTTAATTTTTTGAAGTTTTCATTTTCGGCATAAAATTTAATTGGTAAAACAGCTCTGTCCCTGGTGGCCAAATTTTATTACCAACCAACATGTCTTGAATGAATCTGGAAGAAGCTCACCCTAGGAACATTTCAAAATAATAAATTGAAAATCTGGCTAATATGTTCTGAGAAAAAGATTTTTAAAGTTTTCACAACAGCCTGACCCCTTGGTGGTAATGTATTTCGATCAATCAACATTGCTTGAACTTTGTGTGCCCAATTGATCAAAACTTGTAAAAGAAAAAGAGAGGTACAAATAACTCCAAAAATAAACATGTTAGAGTTACGATTCTTGTGCAGTGCACATCTGCAGGTCACAACCTAGGTACAACGAAATTTGAAGTTAATACATTTGAAATTATTTAAGAAATTATCCAAACAAATGAAAAAGGTAGATAACTCCGAAATTAAGCAGACTTGAGTTATAAGTTCCTATTTTTTCATTCTCCTAATTGCAAAGTATAAGTTTTGCAAGTTCAAAGTGACTCTGCAAAACAGAAACAAAGTTATGATCAATTAATGCAAAGCCTGACAGACAACAGATGGGGGAAGTGATCCCTAAGAGTTGCCCTGATTTACAAACAGGTTGATACTAAATGGATAATGTCTGTCTATCAATATGCATTACTTTCAAACATTACTGGTATTAATCACATTTGTTTCCTGTGGACTCATTATAGAACTGAACTCAATCATTTCTTCCTCAGCATTTTGTCTCAGGAATGGGCGCCTTTTTATGCTCTGTTTCTTCGTGGGTAACTCTTTTTGAGAAGAAAATGATGCTGGTTGCCAGATCTGACCTGGAGCAGCAGGAGCAGCCAGGGGACTAGCTGGCATGGACATCCTTTTAATGTTTTCCATGAGTAATACATTTTGACCAGCACGGCCACCACTAGAACGGTCTCTGAATGAAACACTCTGAGATTTTGTAAGCTTTCTCTGCAGCGACCTGTTATTGTTACTTTCCAGAGACAATGGAATGTCTCGAGTAAAACTATTGTCCAGTGTTTCCTGTGAGTCACTCTTCTGAAACGTGTAGTTACTGACACCATTTCTGAAGTTTCCATTCATATTACTCGAAGCCTCTGGTTGTGTCGTCCAAATGTTTTCAAATCCTGTGAGTAGTTCATATCCATGTTGGACCTCCCCCTCGATTAAACTAGGTGAGGTAACCATTACCTTTGGTGATCCTTCTTGCATAATCTTAACAATTAAGGACATGTACGAGTAACAGTATATATACTCAGCCTGAAAAATAAAATATTATAAGCACTCAACCCTTAACCATATGTACATATACACAATGTTTCCAACTTTTCTCAGTAATAATTATTATACCTCCATTTTTCCTAGATGTTTTCAAAGTTGTCTGCTGCAAATTTTGTCATACAAGGGAGTGGATTATATACATGAATTTCAGGAAGTTATAAAATTTCAATGATCATTTCAGATATAAGTGCAATCTCTCCCTTTCCCAGAATTGTTCTTTGACACTTTTAAAAGCTTTCCTTTTAAAATATTATTCATTCTTTCCCTCTTATATTTTTCAGCTTTGAAATAGTCTTACGTAAAACATTGTGTTACCAACCAAAATGCTTGTCTTATAAAAGATATACGTCCCAGACTATGTTAATACCTGCCACAATATAAAAACAAGACATTGAAATTCCATGAAACCAGGTTTTCTATAATGGAAGGTGTTTGATTAAGAATTAACAGATCTGTCAAATCTTTCTGTTAATAGTTAATCAAAGCTAGTAATTCAAGTAACAGGGAATATTTCTATTGATGAATAATCATAATTACTTTGTCAATTAAATATATCACAATTTTATCTAACAAATATCAGTTCAATACAGTCAATCGTGTGTTGATGGCCTCATTTATTAAGAACATATAATAGATAATAGATATTAAGCAACCTTTTGTTGTAAGCAGCCACATTTTAGGATCCCTAATGCCAGGTTGATAATCAGTGATCTGCCTTAACCCTTTACTTGATAGTAACGCATTTATGCCTTGGCAAACAGACTAGATCCAGGGCCCGAGGTCATGAAACTTACTCAATTTGAGCATGTAATAGAAATATTGTTGTTGAAGTTAGATGCTTGAGTTACAAGTTTATGAAATATGCTCATTGCAAAATAGGGTGAAATTACAAACCAATGATGAGAATAAAATCCATGTTTGGAGTTTGTCACCATGGTTACGAAGCATTTTTAGTTTGAGCATGATGCTAAAGTTGAGCATGATGCTCAAACTAAAAAAGCTCTGTTAGCTTGAGGACAAAGTTTGGGAAAAAAAAAAAATCTACTTTTAGTTTGTAACTGAAATCTACTTTGCAACGAGCCAATTTCCTAGCCTTGTAATCTAAGTGTGTAACTACAATAGTAATAATTATGTTAACATGCTCAAATTGAGTAAGTTTCATGCCCTCGGACCCAGATCAGACAGCTTCTGTAGGAGGTCTCATCAGGGTCTGCTCTGTTTGCTTGTAGAATGTTATAGATTTGATTTTCACAAAAAAAATCATTTGAAAATATCTATATGCATGGTAAAGTTATGGTCTGAACAAAAAAAGTTCAAGTAAAGTATATTTTCTGTCACTGTGACCTTGACCTGGAAGCTAAACACATAAATTGTGCATATGACACAGCGTCTTGATATGGTGTATATCTGTTCCAACCTATTTGAAAATATCTCTATGGATGAAAAAGTTATTGTCCGGACAAGAAAAGTTCAACTGATGTCTATTTGTTGTCACTGTGACCTTGACCTTGAAGCTACAGACAAAAGTTTTGCATGTGACACATCATATTGATATAGTTCATATTTGTGCCAAGTTATTTGAAAATATCTCTATGCATGAAACAGTTATGGTCCGGACAAGAAAAGTTCAATTAAAGTCTATTTCTTATCACTGTGACCTTGACCTTGAATCTACAGATTTTTTTTTTGCATTTGGCACATCGTCTTGATATGGTGCATTTTTGTGCCAAGTTATTTGAAAATATCTCTATGCATGACAAAGTTATGGTCCGGACAAGGAAAGTTGACGCCCGCCCAACCGCCCGCCGACTTCGCCAAACTAATAACCAGATTTTTCCTTCAGAAAATCTGGTTAATAATTCCAAGTTTAAAGATTTTAATCGGAGGGAACCCATGTAGCACCAAATTTCAAACTTGCCTGTTTCTAAGTTTGAACACTTCTACTTGAATGGTTACAAAATTAAAGCATGTAACTAAAAGGCACTTTGAATTTTCCTAAAGGCACATGCTTTAAAAAATGACACCTGTTTTGTCAAAAACTTCTTTAAAATTGTTAGCCAAAAGCATAAATAACTAGAACTATCACTGAATGTGATTAATACCTCCGAACGTCGCCCTGATAGGAAAGGTAGTGGTGAAAATTATTCTACGAACAAGAAAATGTTACAAAGGGCAATAAATCTGTAATAAGCTAAAATAGAGTTATGGTTCTTGTTCACTGCACTTCCTCTCAATGTGTTATATCATCGAATGAAGTTTTATTTAATTCCATCCAGTAGTTTTGAAATTATTCTACGCTCAACAAAAAGTAACAAAGGTCAATAACACTGTATTTAGATAAAAGAGAGTTATGGCTCCTGTACACAGCACTTCCTCTCAATGTGTTGTATCATCATTTGAAGTTTTATTAAATTTCAACAATTAGTTTTAAAGTTATGCTTCGGACAAGACCCTACAAACAAGAAAAAGTAACAAAGGGCAATAACTCTGTAATTATGTAAATAAGAGTTATGGTTCTTATACACTGCACTTCCTTTCATTGTGCTCTACCATTGTATGAAATTTTATTAGATTCCATCTATTAGTTATTAAGTAATTCTCCGGACAAGACAAACTATCAAAGGGCAATAACTCTGCATTTAGGTAAAGTAGAGTTATGGTCCCTGTACACCGCACTTCCTCTCAATGTGTTGTATCATCATATGAAGTTTCATTAAACTTTCAACACTTAGTTTTAAAGTTATGCTCCAGACAAGACTCTTCGCCCAAGAAAAAGTAACAAAGGGCAATAACTCTGTAACTATGAAAATTAGAGTTATGGTTCCTGTACACTGCACTTCCTTTCATTGTGCTCTACCAGTGTATGAAGTTTTATTAGATTCCATCTTTAGTTATTAAGTAATTCTCCGGACAAGAAAAGGTAACAAAGGGCAATAACTCTGTAATTAGGTAAAGTAGAGTTATGGTTCCTATACACCGCACTTCCTCTCAATGTGTTGTATCATCATATGAAGTTTTATTTAATTCTAACAATTAATTTTAAAGTCATGCTCTGGACAAGGAAAATCACAATGGACCAACCAACCGTCTTACCGACCCACCAACCACAGGGTGAATCTAATATACTCCCTCTAAACTTTGTTTGTCGGGGGTATAAAAACAACATTTATTCTGCTCCTCATGTCCTCTCAGTTAACAAAACAAGACTGTCATGAAGGCTCTTAATAAATCACTTGAGTAAACATATATACATTTGATTATGAAATAATCATTCTCTCCATATAAAGAAAAACCTATTTGAAAATCCGACAGATACTCTCAAGGTGATGATTTTTAAAGTTTTCACTTCAACCATATAATTCCCCTGCCCCCCGGGGCAATGTTTTTTTACCAATCAACATGCTTGAAGAAATCTGGTAGAGGGTCACCTAAGGAACATTTCTACAAAACAATTTTAAAATTAGCCAACTAGTTTTGGAGGAATATATTTTTGAACTATTTTCTTTCATTTGCCATGGAAACCAGAATTCTGCATGGATCCAATAAACTGTTTGAAATTGAGAAGTTTTTTCCCAATTGATCGACAGAGGAGAATATGTTGACAGACGGACACCGGGCGCTGGACAAAGGGTGTTCACAATACCTCTACATGTACTTGAACACGTTGTGGTCAGGTGAGCTAAACCCTTACCAGTGTTGGCATAAGCTGTGGTCTGTTTTTCCTCACCATTCTTGCCGTGTTGAACATGTCTATTTCGTTTTCACTGTTTAATTGATCACAACATATTTGTAGATTACAGTATATTGCACATTTGCTGTATCCTTCTCTAAAAATTAAAGAAAAGTAAATAGTAAAAAGTAACAGTTTTAAAATCAGACAAAAATTACAAACTTGACTTTGAACAGATCTACCTGGTTCTATCGCATAATACATTGTCCAATCATGGTTACATACTTTTTAAATTTTAATTATACACAATAAAGTGTACAAAGCGTACAGGAAATTTTCTAGTTTAGAAACAGTGACCTTGATCTTGATCTTACCAACTTGGTTCTTTGATCTGACACATTATGAGGCCACGGTTCATATTTCTTTGAAAGTATTTGTAATTCGAACCTTGCAAAGAGAAGTCATAGAATGGACACAAATAACAAAAGCAATATTGTATTTGACCTTAATCTGAATTATTTGGTTCTTCCATATGACACATCATAAGGCCATAATTGACAGTTCTGCTAACAATTTTGAAATTCAAACGATGCAAAGAAAAATTTAAGAATGGACACAAATAATTACAAACACAATTTTTAGTGACCTTGACCTTGATCTTGAACCAATGAACCCAGTTCTTTCAAGAGACAAATCATGAGGTCATGGTTGACACTTCTGCCATATTATTTGAAATTCCAATGATACAAAAAGACTAATAAACTAGAGAGAACCACAGAGCAAAATCAACACTCGTCTACTATTTCTAAGCCTAAAAGGGGCATTACTTAATAATTATTTAAGCCAGAGTTATGTGAATTGGTTTAGAAATGTGTATTGTGCCTAGGAACATGTGTACCAAGTTTCATTTGAAAATTTGAACGTTTTTTGAGTTATGAGGTAAGGTTAAAGTTTTGCAATGACACAGACGTTGCCAAGGGTATCACTATAGCCCAACTATTTCAAGTTTAAGTTGTTTTAAATCTAACTGCTTAAACAAGAGGGCCATGATGGCCCTTGAATCGCTCACCTGATTTTTTTTTTTTTTTTTTTCCACTTTAGCTATGTAAGCCCAGCCCCCTGGCAGCCATAGTTTCCGACCAATCAACTTGGCCTGAAGGAATCTGATAGAGGGTCACCCTAGGAACATTTCTACAAAATTATTTGAAAATCGGCCAGACACTTTTGGAGGAGAAGATTTTTTAAGTTTTCACTATAGCCATATAATGCAAAATAGCCCTGCCCACTGGCGGCCGTGTTTTTCGACCAATCAACATGGCTTGAAGGAATCTGGTAGAGGGTCATCCAAGGAACATTTCTACAAAATTATTTGAAAATCTGCCAAGCAGTTTGGGAGATGAAGAATTTTGAAGTTTTTTTCGTTTCTTTGCCATGGAAACCAGAATTCTGCATGGATCCCAAAAATTTGAAGGAATTCTGGTGAGGTCATTGAGAGGATGCTTTCTGTGAAGTTTCATCCCAATTGACCCACTGGTTACTGAGGAGAAGATGTTGAAGATTTTTTAAGTTTTCACTTTGGCCATATAAGGCAAAATAGCCCCCGCCCCCTGGCTGCCATGTTTTTCGACCAATCAACAATGCTTGAAGGAATCTGATAGAGGGTCACCCAAGGAACATTTCTACAAAATTATTTGAAAATCGGCCTGACACTTATGGAGGAGAAGATTTTTTAAGTTTTCGCTATAGCCATAAAAGGCAAAATAGCCCCGCCCCCTGGCGGCCATGTTTTTTGACCAATCAACATGGCTTGAAGAAATCTGATAGAGGGTCACCCAAGGAACATTTCTACAAAATTATTTGAAAATCGGCCTGACACTTCTGGTGGAGAAGATTTTTTAAGTTTGCACTATAGCCATATAAGGCAAAATAGCCCGCCCCCCCTGGCGGCCATGTTTTTCGACCAATCAACATGGCTTGAAGGAATCTGATAGAGGGTCATCCAAGGAACATTTCTACAAAATTATTTGAAAATCTGCCAAGCAGTTTGGGAGAAGAAGAATTTTGAAGTTTTTTTCGTTTCGTTGCCATGGAAACCAGAATTTTGCATGAATCCCAAAAATTTGAAGGAATTCTGGTGAGGTCATTGAGAGGATGCTTTCTGTGAAGTTTCATCCAAATTGACCCACTGGTTACTGAGGAGAAGAAGTTGACGGACGCCGGACGCCGGACGACGGACGCCGGACGCCGGACAAAAGGCGATCACAATAACTCACCTTGAGCAAAGCTCAGGTGAGCTAAAAAACATAACAATCATGCCTTAAGAACAGTTTTGAAGACAGGAAACCAAAAGTCAGGTAATAAAGTCTCTAACAACTGTCATGACATTGATGACATCATTTTGACTTCAGATGTCAGAAATGTAAAACAATGTGTGTTTTGCTAGTAAAAGTGTTAAAATGAGTGTAGAACAGAGATACGCTATCAAATTTTGAGTGCGGAATCAATTTTGTGGTATTAATGGTATTAACCCTTTCCCACATACAACAAATCTGCAGCAGACGACTTTGAAAACACTCAATTTTTTTTGGAATCTTCCTTTAAATGAAAGTACAATAATTTAATAGAGTTGAAAACATGGTGACAAAAGGAGAAATTGCTCATTTTGAGCAATTTCTTCTGTTGTTGCCATGTTTTAAAAAGCCATATGCTGCAGAGGCATCAGAAAGCGTCTATATGTGGAAAAGGGTTAATGCTTTGAGGAGGGAAGAGAGAACATCGGGGATAACGAGCTCAGCATCCATCCGAGCACCATAACATCATCTCACGTCACCGCCGTGAAGGGGTTTCTGGATAAAGGTTGGCGCATCACGATTAGGGACAGTTATGGAACAGTTTCAAATATTATTCACAACCACCAGCTAAATATGTGTTGTATATGCGCAAGAATATATTATATATATATATATACGTATATATTACCAAAAATGCTAACTGAATACCAGAAGAGACTTTGTGTGGAATGTTGTTATAGTGTAGATGATATATATAGCTTCAAGTGGTGTCAAAGTTCAATTCACATTCTCTTTCTAATTCAAATTTGGTTTGTGTATGGAAAGAAAGCTGGATTAAGCAGAAGAGGACCATAGTGGTTTTCAATGTTCTTTCCTTATGCATACAAGGAAAACAAAAAAAACGCCTACTGGTGGCAGTGTTATTGAACAGATCTGAATCATTTCAACAGTCTTGGTATAGGGTCAACAAAGGACAACTTTTGACAAATTATTTTAAAATCAGGCCTATACTTTTGACAAGAAGATTTCACTATATATACATATAAGGAAAAACCCCGACTGCCTGGTGGCCATGTGATCTTACGGATCTAAATTCTTTCAATAATCTTGGTAGAGGTTCACCCAAGGAACATTTGTGAAAAATTATTTTCAAAACTTGTCTGTACTTTATGACAAGAAGATTTTTAAAGTTTTTACCATGTTTACAAGGAAAACAAGCTCAACCCCCTAACGGCCATGTTTTTTCAATGGATCTGAATAATTTGAACAATTTTCTTAGAGGTTCATCGAGCAACCAAAGTTTTAGAGCAACCAAAGTTCTCATTGGAATTCATTTCTTTGTACGATATGAAAGAAATTGGTTTAGGAAGAGAATTTGTTTGTTGGAAAATGTGAACTGACCGATGGACAGAAGATGTCAACGACGAAGAAGCTCGACTGTAAGTGATCACAACAAGAGGGCCATGATGGCCCTGGATCGCTCACCTGATTTTTTTTTTTCACTTTAGCCATATAAGCCCCGCCCCCTGGCGGCCATAGTTTTAGACCGATCAACATGGCGTGAGGGAATCTGATAGAGAGTCACTCTAGGAATATTTCTACCAAATATTTTGAAAATCGCCCAAACACTTTCGGAGGAGAAGATTTTTTAAGTTTTCACTAAAGCCATATAAGACAAAATAGCCCGTCCCGTGGCGGCCATTTTTTTTTACCAATCAACATGGCTTTAAGGAATCTGATAGAGAGTCAACTAAGGAAAATTTCTACAAAATTATTTGAAAATCGACCAGACACTTTCAGGAGAAGATTTTTTAAGTTTTCACTATAGCCATATAAGGCAAAATAGCCCCGCACCCTGGCGGCCACGTTTTTTGACCAATCAACATGGCTTGAAGGAATCTGATAGTGGGTCACTTAAGGAACATTTCTACCAAATTATTTGAAAATTGGTCGGACACTTCAGGAGGAGAAGATTTTTTATGTTTTCACTGTAGCATATTAGGCAAAAAAAACCTGCCTCATGGTGGCCATGTTTTTCAATCAATCAACACGGCTTGAAGGAATCTGATAGAGGAATATTTCTACAAAATTATTTGAAAATCTGCCAACCAGTTTGGGAGAAGAAGAATTTTAAAGTTGGCATGGAAACCAGAATTTTGCAAGGAATTCTGCCGAGGTCATTGAGAGAATGCTTTCTGTGACCCACTGGTTACTGAGGAGAAGAAGTTGAAGGACGATGGATGACGCACGCCGCACGCCAGACAAAAGGCGATCACAATACCTTACCTTGAGCACTTCGTACTCAGGTGAGCTAAAAATCATGCCACACTTCATGCTCAGGTGAGCAAAAATAATCATATGCAGGCAACGGTTGGGAAAGTAGTGTGTTCACTTAATACTCACTTTGACATGATACAAACAGGACTGAGGGAGTTATTTTTTTTCTGCCATTCATCTACACTACTCATCATATAGAGAAAGGACTTGGTGGACAGTGGTGTTCCCTCTCGTTGGTGCCAACTTGTATAATGGTACATCTTTACTATCACAGTTTCTGATGGCTGGGATAGAAGGTCTATCAGTGGCAAGCCGGACAGTTTTTGCTGTAAAAAATAACATGTACATCAACAACAGTTAATAATTAAAACATTTCTAGTAATCTAAAAAATTAACTATTTGAGCTTCTATTTTAGATACAGAAAAAAAGGCCGGAAAATTCTAGTATAAGATCAACGCACACATTCCTACAGTATTTTGATTCTTTACAGAAGATTCTTTAACCCTTTCCCTCATACAACAATTCTGCAGCAGACGACTTGGAACGTATTTTGTCAAAAAATGGAAAATCTCTATAATTGAATAGATAGATAACCTATGACTAAAAGTGGAAAACATTGTGGCAAAAGGAGAAATTGCACGTTTTGTGCAATTTCTTCTTTTTTCACTATGTTTTCAAAAAGTTGTCTGCTGCAGAGGCGTCCGAAAGCGTTTATATGAGGGAAAGGGTTAACCCTTTCCCACATACATACACTTTCTGATGCATATGCAGCCGACATGATGAGCAATATCCCGTTTTGACACAATGTTTTCAACTTTATTCTAAAACTTAACTTCTATATAAAGAGATTTTACTCATTTTTCTCCAGAGTATTTCAAAGTAGTCTGCTGCAGAAAGGGTTTAGTGCATCACCTTGGTGAAAAAACTCAATAAGTTATTATTAAAACTAAAAATTTTCTTTTAGAAATGACACTTGATCTTTAATTTATCTTAAGCTTTTAAAAATAAACCAAGAACAATCATATTGGGCCAAACATATTTAGGGGGAAAAAATGCAATAACAAATATTTGGAAACAAATTCACTTATCTGTTTATGCAACTGCAAATTACCTGTAGGTGTTGATAACAACATGTATATGTGCACCTTTAACTTCATTGCGCTTCAATTAATTGGAGCAAAAAATACACAAATTACATTTTTCCTCTACCTCTTTGTTAACCCTTTCCCACATACAACAATTCTGCAGCAGAAGACTTTAAAAAGAAAGTACAGTAATGGCATACAGTTGAAAACATGGAGACAAAAGGAGAAATTGCTCGTTTTGAGCAATCTTTTCTTTTGTCACCATGTTTTCAAAAAGCTGTCTGCTGCAGAGGCGTCAGAAAGCATCTATATGAGGGAAAGGGTTAACATAAAGACAAACTGATTTATTATAACTTAAAATTATACATAAATATTTACTATAATGAAGAAAACTTTTGATGTCTCTGCAGCTAAACATTTTTGAAAACATTGGGGAATAAGTAGTAATTGCTTTGAACAAATTGCTCCTTTTTCGACAATGTGTTCAACTCAGTATTAAAACGGTGGTTCAATTTTGGACTTTTTGTTAACTTTCATTAATAATTTGAACTAGAACTATCACTGAAGATGATAAATACCCCCTTAACAGCACCTTGACCTACACCATAACTTAATAAGTAAAAGGGCCATAACTCTGTAAAATAACATGCAATTGTAACCTCTTTAGGATATGCACATCTCCTCTTGGTATAGAAGCTAAATGTAAAATTTTATAACTCTTCTTCTGTCTCTCAATATCACGGTCATAATGTGCATATAAATACATTGTACCTTGCTTGCAAATCTCTATGGGGTTTTTAATATGATGCTTCAAAGTGATCCTAATATAGCTTAGGCTATGAAACATAATTTTGAGCAATTCTTACATAAACTCAACCCATAAACTCAACCCAAATTCATTACATTTTTCCACATGGAAAGAAATCAATTAACTTTCAGGTCAAACAAGTGTGACTTTTAAAAATTCAGTTGAACTCTTTGTGTTTCATGTTACCTTATAAGTAGCACTTATACATTTGCAGGGAATTGCTTTGATATAACTGAAATACAACAAAGATCAAACTAAATGAAAGATTAGTAAGTGTAGATATTGATATTTAGGATATAAAAAAAAACCATGCAAGTTGGAATAATTGTTAGCCTATTTATCAAGTCAAGTTTACCAAATATTTATCATTGACAGGAAAAACTTCATCATTTATATCTCTTTCAGCGCCACAGGCAATATTGAGGTTTTTGCAAACAATGCAGATTCAGGTGAGTCAGCTTGTGACAAGCTGTCTCACCTGAAATCAGCATTGTTTGCCTTTTAGTTACCAAAACAGTCCAAAACTTTCATAAATTGAGAAATGGACACACCCAATTTTGAACATGGAAGAGTCTACTTTAAAAAGGTTGGCGCTGAATGAGATATTGAAGCCCATGACATGCAATTGAAATTCCTACAATTAGTACCTACACATTTGAAGAAGTAAATAAGATATTTTGTTTTGTTAAGGTTGTATTTAAACCTTTTCAAAAGTATTTAAGTCAAATTGAACAGTCTGAAATCTTTGAATAGTCTATGGACCACTATATATCTGTGATGAACTTTGAGTGAGCTTTTATTGGCACTAGTTTAGGTCACAATTATAATTCAACATAGCAGCACTCACAGTTGTTCAAAATCTTCACATCTTGGAATTGTCCAATATGACTTCATCACTAAAGTTTCAAATGTAATTATTTTCTGCTTTTTTAATTATTGTGGTATAAAATATAATTAGTCCACAATCATGGAGCCAGGGCAGACTCCAAGATTTATCATCACCTCCCCATCCTCCCCATACTTCAACAGAGGACTAGATAAGAGGGAGTGAACAGATCCTTTCCCCACAATATTTCTCTTATTACTTAACAAAATCCGATGTTGTGGGTACTGAAAAGAATTGTCTCACTGAGCTGATTCTTTTGAGTACCCAAAACATAGGGTTTGAATGTCAATAAGGATTTTGGAACATGAAAAATGCCCCTTATCCTATTTTGTAATATGTACATACACCTAATTTGGTATTTATGTATGTTTCAGGAAGAGGGTCTGTCTCATATTGTGAACTTGACTAGACCTGGCAAGGAAAGGACATTTGACTTGCACATGGACTAACGACATAGTGTTTAATTTCAATCAGGATTTAACCAAAGACTCCTTGTTGAAATTGCATTTGAGGAAAACAGCCTAAGTGGTGTAGAGTTAGAGCATCAGGGGCAGGAGACCCAGGTTTGATTACCAGTCCATTCATACTAAAGCCTATAAATCAAGGTAATTGGGATAAAGCATTATGACTGACGAGCTAGAAGCAGGATCAATCTATCCGTAATAGGGATAAATGTCCAGGAAAAAGCTGTCATATAACAAGAGACCATGAAGGTCCTATATATCACACAGCGGATTTAACAGAACTTAACCCTTTCCCTCATATGACATTTCTGCAGCAGATGACTTTGAAAATATTTTGTCAAAAAATAGAAAATCTCTATACGGTACCTGAATGGATAACCTATGACTAAAAGTGGAAAACATTGTGTCAAAAGGAGAAATTGCTCGTTTTGAGCAATTTCTTCTTTTGTCACTATGTTTTCAAAAAGCCGTCTGCATGCTGCAGAGGCGTCAGAAAGCGTCTATATGAGGGAAAGGGCCAAATAGTTTTCAATGTTCTTACCCTTTACATATTAGAAAAACAAGCCCCCAATGACATGGTGGTCATGTTTTTCAACGGATCAGAATAATTTCAACAATCTTGCTAAAGGTTCACCATAAAGAACTAGGAAAATCCGACACCCTCTAGCAGCCTTCTTTTATAGCAAATCGGAAAAAAAATGATGAATTTTGTCCAAGGAACATTTGCACTGAAAAGATTGCAGATTAAGGACTTATTATTGAGCAATCTTTTCAAAAGTTTGCTGTTGCTCATGTTTGCAGGTGGGAAAGGGTTGATCATAAGTGCTTGAAGAGCACATATTGTATTGATTGTTTGTAAGTGAATTCAGATTGATAGATGAGTTTCCAGTAAAAATGTGGTCTCCAAACAAGACTTTTCTCAAATTGGGCCTAGTGGCCTATAACCGGACATAACTGATATTTGACCTTAGCCTAAATACTATGAAGACATATTTTCTGACGAAATTTCAACATGCTAAAATCAATAAATGCAGTTTCTAATGTGTTAAAAAAGATTATTTCTCAGATTTGGCTTACTGAGACTGATTTTTGACCGGCCATGATCCATATTTGAACTTAACCTAAATCAAGACAAACATTCTGGTATAGTTTCAAAAAGCTCAAGCGAATGTTACAGCTTCCAGAGTGTAAACAAGATGTTCTTTTAATGGAGCCTAGTGAACTAGTGTTTGACCTGACATATGTCAGACTTATGTTCAAACTATGCCTAGATATCATTCTAAAATATGGCCTAGTGACCTAGTTTTTGATTAGGCATGACCCATATTTGAACTTAGCCTAGATATCTTCAAGACAAATATTCTGACACAGGTTCAGCATGCTTAAGCCAAAAGTGCTGTTTCCAGAGTCTCAGGTAACAAGATTTACCTTTAATTTGGACTGATGACCTAATTTTTGACCTGACATGACCAATACTCGCACTTGACCTATAAATCAGCAAGATAAGCAAACTGAACAAGTTTCATGAAATGATAATAGTGGCCTCTAGAGTGTTAACAAGCAAGTTGTTGGCGACGAACAACTGACAGATGGCGATCACAAAAACTTACCATGAACACTTTGTGCTCAGGTGATCTTAAAAGATTGCAGAATATCTGTGTAAAGCATTCCAGCACAATATAAACAACATGTCAGAAGTGACAACTGAGGCCTTCTTTTTAAAAGTAAGCCCGCAGTGAATCTTTCTGTGAGAATTAACATGCATGTGCCCATGCTCATTCAAGTCTTTACTGTTTACTGATGCAACAAAATCTCCTTTTCACCTAACAGTGAAATCTAAAGAAAATTGAAAGATTCTCTTGCATGAAATGTTCAGATAAGACAGATAATATCAATATATAGAAATGAAAGGAGAAAGATGATAAGAGGTAATATACATTCCTATAACTTGAAAACTTGCATATTAGCTGAAAACATTTAAAGGTTAATATACATGATGATAGTATTCAGAGACATATAAATTTATACAGATATTTGAATCCCCGCAAAATCATGCATTCTATCGCTCAAAGCAAGTGTCTGACGACCCCGATTACTTAATCTGAATACATCAGTTAACTTAGATGATGAAAGAATGACGACTATTATATAAAAATATAATCAAAGTCTTATTTTTTCCGTTTGTATTTATATTTCTTTGACAGTTAAATAAATTAAATGCGAGAAAAAATCTTGTTATTTATTTCATTAGAAAGATTAACATACTTGAATACAAATATGTTAAGATAATTTAATTTTATACACCATCTTCGAGATGAAATTGTGAAATGATAAAGGGGGAAAACATAGTAAGGTCCGCTTATAGATAATGCATAATAAATGAGTAACTATTATTTTTTCTATGGACATTACAGTTAAACAATTACTAAAATCACGTAAGGAGCAAAGATGAAATCACAGCGTGAAATAAGAAGTAAGAATAAAAGGATATCGAACTTACTCTACATAACCCTAATCAGTGGGTGGTATCATATAGCAGACACGACTAGTTGATAAATTAGTTAAATGACTAACACATCTCGCCATACCCGCAAGATTTTACCGAGATATGTTTGTTGTGAAGCCCGAGTATCCTATCTCTGTATTTATATGTCTCTGATAATATTAAAAGATTCCTGGTACTTCACAATAGTGTTCAACAGAAGAAATGTAACTCACTGTCCCCTGAAAAGCATGATGGACAGTAGACAGGCAAATGATACACAAGTGATCCCTTAGTGTCAACTTGTCTAGGCAGGTGACACAAA
Source organism: Serripes groenlandicus (assembly GCA_031761405.1). Classification (NCBI taxonomy): domain Eukaryota; kingdom Metazoa; phylum Mollusca; class Bivalvia; order Cardiida; family Cardiidae; genus Serripes; species Serripes groenlandicus. Next base: position 148,082,510 of record JASEVX010000001.1, on the reverse strand, counting down.
TGTGACAGGTAAGGATCCCATTGAAAGTGTTAAAAAGAAAATAGCTAAATCACTGCCTTAGAACCTATGATAATTGCATGCAGAAAAATGAAAGAAATAAGAGGTCTATGAGGCCCTGGATTGCTCACCTGAAATGTTCTCTTTTAGAAAAGATCAATATATACAGGAGACTAAATTATTCTGATCAATGCAACTTAATGCTTTCCCATTTAAAGTTAATCTGCATTATAGTAGCATTTATTTTTTACTCCAAAATATTTGAACAACTTGTAGACCAGGTCACCAGGTTTCTGCCATATTATCTTGAAATATTGACAAGAACTTTTAAAGCTTTTGTCATTTTATTATTTTTCTGAAACAATCATAATAAGTAAAAACAAGATATCGGTGGAACCGATGGATGCTTCCAAAATTATAGTGATGACACAAAAATGGTGACGAGATGCACGTATCCTCTTGTTAGTGAAGCTTTCCAAAAAGTTTGATTGAATTCAAGTCAGTAGTTGCTGAGGAATAGCCCGGACAAAATTTTCCTTTGTCATATATTATATAGAAATTAAAAGGGCAATAATTCAGTAAAAAACCATCAAACCCGGACATGGTGATAATAAGCACATCTCCTTTTGTTAGTGAAGCTTTCGATAAAGTATCATAGAATTCAAGTCAGGAGTTGCTGAGAAATAGCCCAGACAAAAAGCATAAATGAATTTTCCTTTTTCATATTATATAGAAATTAAAAGGGCAATAACTCCATTAAAAGTCATCAAACCAGAACATGGTGATAATATGCACATCATCTCATGTTAGTGAAGCTTTCCATACTGTTTCATTCAATTCAAGTCAGGACAAAAGCAGGACACAATTAAAAGGGCAATAACTGTGAAAAATCATTGAACTGAAACATGGCACATCTTAGTGAAGCTTTCCAAAGGTTTCATTGAATTCAAGGAAGGAGTTGTTAAGAAATAGCCCGGACAAAAGCAGAACGAAATATTCTCTTGTCATGTTATATAGAAATTAAAACGGCATTAACTCTATGAACAATCATTGAACCAGAACATGGGGATAATGTGCACATCTCCTCGTGTTAGTGAAGCTGTCCATAAAGTTTCATTGTATTCAAGTCAGGAGTTGCACAGGAATGGTGATAGTATGCAGATATCCTCTTTTAGTGAAACTTTCCATAAAGTTTCATCGATTTCAAGTCAGTAGTTGCTGAGAAATGGTCTAGAGAAAATGTTCCTATGTCATATTATATAGAAATTAAAAGGGTAATAACCCTGGGAAGAATCATCGAACCGCAACATGGTGATAATATACACATCTCCCCTGAATGAAGCTATCCATAAAGTTTCATTGTATTCAAGTCAGGAGTTGCTGAGAAAAAGTGCAGGAAAGGGCAAAAATGAATTTTCCTATGTCATATTATATTGAAATTAAAAAGGCAATAACTCTGTGAAAAATCATCAAACGGGAACATGGAAATAATATGCACTTTCTTCTTGTTAGTGAAAGCTTTCCATAACGATTCATTGACTTCAAGTCTGTAGTTGTTAAGTAATAGCCAAGACAACATTTACATATGTCATATTATATGGAAATAAAAAAGGCAATAACTCTGCGAAAAATCATCGAAATGGAACATGGTGAAAATATGCACATCACCTCTTGGAAGTGGATTTCCCATAAAGTTCCATTGAATTCAAGTCAGTAGTTGCTGAGAAATAGTCCAAACAAAATGTTCCTTTGTCATATATTATATAGAAATCAAAAGGGCAATAACTCAGTGAAATACCATTGAACCGTAACATGGTAATACTATGCACATTTTCTCTTGTTAGTAAAGCTTTCTATTAAGTTTCATTGAATTCATGTAAGGAGTTACTGAACAAAAGACCGGCCTAAAAAAGTGGAATTATCCTATTTATATTATAAGGAAATTAAATGGGCAATCACTCTTTGAAAATCATCAAACCGGAACATGGTGACGAAATGCACATTTCCTTTTGTAATTGAAGCTTTCCATAAAGTTTCATTAAATTCAATTCAGTAGTTTCTGAGAAATAGCCTGGACAAAATTTTCCTATGTCGTATGATATAGCAATTAAAAGGCAATAATTCTGTGAAAAATCATCGAAACTGGAACATGGTGATAATATGCACATCAAGTATTATTTGACAAATCTCGAGTCAGTGTTATGTGACTTGGTCAGGGAGCTTATCAATTACACCAAGGACATTATAAAAGTTTTGCATGTTACCCATGTAATATCAAGTTGTTAGGCTGCATGCAAAACTTTTATCTGGAAGTGTGAAATGGATGCCAACACTGAGGCCAGGATAAATATAATAACTCACTCCACTGAAAACAACTATATTAAGTCCTTTAAACAAAGAATAAAAACACCAACTCAGTTGAAATAATAATGTAGCACTTTGAATGTAGTTTTAACTGAAAATGACTGGAAAAAGGACAAAACAGCTTCTCCAGTTAAATGCCAAATAAGTATTTATCCTTAGAAACTTAGCAGGGCTGCAATTTCTTTCTAATTTCTGTCAGACTTACATTTTCACACCTTATAATAAAATGCTGACAGTGAAAACTCTGACAACACTGTGTGAAACAAGCTCATCCGAATCTCCATTTCTTTTGAATCAAACTCAAAAACATCATAATAGGAAAAAGTAGCTCATCAAACTTAATTGCACTAAAAACTTAACTAATCATGTTGAATAAAAATTGTAACTGAACATGCCTAGAAAAAAAGTGTTTTGTTTGACCACCATACAACAGCCCATTACATTGCAGCAGCAGCAAAAAAGTGTTACCAAGAGATGATCAGGTTCCAATTTCTCTAGTAAATCATTGTACAAAGTGTTTGGCCGCTGAAATCATACCAATTTCATTAAAATGTAATTGTAACTATTTTATTTACAGTTTCGCAATAAATGAAGTATATATTTCATTTCTTTACCTTTTCATCATGGCTATATACTTTTAAAGCTAAAGCATATGAGCGCCAATTTGTTTTGTAATTATTAATTGATGTGTCAGATAACAACTTGAACAAAAACCAGGCAATCTATTTAGATGCTATTTATAGTCCACTTCTAGCAAAATGATGATACTCTTTTGTATATGCATTAGTTCAAACATATTTATCAACATATAGACTTTAAAAATTGAAAACAAACTATTCTCTGTTTTCATAGAATATTCATGATATCTTAGCTTTCAACTTTTCATTAATATTCATAAGGATATTATAGAACTAAATAATGTTTCAAACATTTTTGCTTGAATGACACAGGTAACACATCAGTTATTTGTTACAGGTAATTTACTAAGTTATTGAGACTCAACCTTGCCTTTTTTATCTATATTTTAAATATTCATATTGTATTTGAAACAAGGCTTAAAGGCTCTTATTAACCCTTTCCCTCATATAGACGCTTTCTGACGCCTTTGCAGCAGATGGCTTTTTGAAAACATAGTGACAAAAGAAGAAATTGCACAAAACGTGCAATTTCTCCTTTTGCCACAATGTTTTCCACTTTTTGTCATAGGTAATCCATTCAATTATGGAGATTTTCTATATTTTGACAAAATACATTCAAAGTCGTCTGTTGCAGAATTGTCGTATGAGGGAAAGGGTTAAGAAAACCTGTATAGTGTTGGTTGTGTGGAAAGGTTGCCTCTCTCTCTTAGGGATTCAAACTTGAACCTCTACTTTTGAGCAACCGATTCACACATGTTTTTACAAAATAGATAGTTCCTTTCAATCTCAGTATCAAAATGATTACATGTATTTGCTTAATGCAAGACCAGTGATTTGCTCCAATTCAAGAACTTAACCCTTTCCCTCATATAGACGCTTTCTGACGCCTCTGCAGCAGACAGCTTTTTGAAAACATAGTGACAAAATAAGAAATTGCTCAAAACAAGCAATTTCTCCTTTTGACACAATGTTTTCCACTTTTAGTCACAGGTTATCCATTCAATTATAGAGATTTTCTATTTTTTGACAAAATATGTTCAAAGTCGTCTGCTGCAGAATTGTCGTATGAGGGAAAGGGTTAAGACAACATTATTATTATCAAATACTATATATATATATTATATATATATAATTCGACTTTTCATTTTTCAACAATATTCAGCAAGAGTGATGTGAAAGTTTTAGAGAAAACAACAACAACAAAACAAAAACAAGAATAAAGCTTGAAAATACTTGGCAGATGACATGTATATGGAAATAGTGATTTTGGGTTTTAAAGATGAAAATACAATGTATATATATTGATAATTTTTATTTGAAATGCCAATAAACATTTAGCCAAGGCTACTTGGGAGTATCTGAGTAGTGAATTTGCAGAGGGGTGGTGAAAATTGAATGTAATAATTTCTGTGAATTACAGTTGGATAAGGTGATTTTATTTAAAGCTCATAATAATTAAACATTCTAATTTTTTAATTAAATCATTGTTTAATACTAGCAACTTTTTATGCCTCTATGTTAATGGCACAACAGTAGAAAAAGAGAAGTGTTATAATGAAAAGTTTTTCCCTTCCTAAATCTAGTTTTATTAATGATGAAAAATTTTGTGTTAATTTTTCTAAGTTTCTATTCTTATCCTTATTTTTTGTTTTTTCATTTGGAAGACTGAAATACTGCTGTTACAGAACTAGATGAACCCATTTTTGACTTATGATTTTATGACTTCAGCCAAGGTTGTACATCAAAACATCTTGGATTTTGTATGAAACTTATGAAAGCTCATTTCCACAAAATAGCATAAAAAATGTAAGCCATTGCTTAGCACAAGTAATACTGTGGGTTATATATCCCATAACTTACCTTTCGAATTGCAAATGCACGAATAATGATGTGTGGATATTTTTGACATCCGAGATACTTGACTCCTATTGGTCCATATTTGGTCTCTTCCTCCAGGGTTTTGGGCCAGAAACATGGAAAAGCCTGCAAATCATATTTTAACTGTTTAGCTGTGGTTAAATTTTTAATGATATCTGATTTGAAATAAATCGTAGATAAACAAGAGTACCACAGAGTGAGCGCCAACACTTGTCTGTTTTTCTAAGTCACAAAGGGAGAATAAAAGCCAGAAATGTGACCTTTAACATCGATTTTCGCGCATGCGCATTTCGATATGAAGAAGAGTGTGGCCAAAATATGATTTCATTTTAGATAAGTATCAATATAAACTGGTAACATAAAAAAAAAATAAGAAATATTTTGAAAATATGTCTCAAATATATGCCTGTTTATCGGTCGTGAACGTCAAAAAGCTTTCTCCTCAGTTCGTGACCTAGTTTCATATTGCTAAAATATAAAGTGAAGTAACCGGAAGTAAAATGTAAACTTAGAAAAACACTTCCATGAGTGTCGCTTGAAGAATTGATTTCTTATGCGTCACGAAACGAGTGCAAGGGCCGGGCCGAATGTAGAAGAAAGAAGGATAAGTTGAAAGTTTTGTGAAGAAGCAGACGATGACAACAAGGGAATCACAATACCAACTTTTTTTTCTTCGAAGAAGCTAAAAATGTAACTATTGTGAGAAAATTTGAAAAATAGAGATGACACAATTGTTTTCACTATGCTTTCAAAAGTATTTCAATGCAGAGGCATCCATAGTTGTCCTGGAGAGAAGCCAGATCCCAAGAATAATAATCTTAAGGGTTCTAAAGTGTAGAATGATTCTGATAATGTTGCATTCTTTAATCCTTTCCCTCATACAACAATTCTACAGCAGACGACTTTGAACATATTTTGTCAAAAAATAGAAAATCTCTATAATTGAATGGATAACATATGACTAAAAGTGGAAAACATTGTGTCAAAAGGAGAAATTGCTCGTTTTGAAAATTTGAGCAATTTCTTCTTTTGTCACTATGTTTTCAAAAAGATGTCTGCTGCAGAGGCGTCAGAAAGCGTCTATATGAGGGAAAGGGTTAAAAGCTTACCCGACTGCACTTATTTTCATGAAGCACCACTACGGAGGTTATTTTGAAATCATACAAAAGTCTCCAAATGTCGTTGATTGTATTTTGCATAGGCCACTGGGTAACAACAAAATTGTTGGTTTGATGGTATCCCTGTAAGGAGAAAAATAGTTTTTGCCAGGCCAGGTAAAAAGATCGTCCTCTTACCCATACAATCAGTCAAGAATGTAACTTTTGACAGAAATGTGATATATAGCTTTGCAACTTAACCCTTTCCCTCATACGACAATTCTGCAGCAGACGACTTTGAACATATTTTGTCAAATAATGGAAAATCTCTATAATTGAATGGATAACCTATGACTAAAAGTGGAAAACATTGTGACAAAAGGAGAACTTGCACGTTTTGTGCAATTTCTTCTTTTGTTACTATGTTTTCAAAAAGCTGTCTGCTGTAGAGGCGTCAGAAAGCGTCTATATGATGGAAAGGGTTAAGACCAATGTGATAAAATACCCCTAGAAAGTAACTTCTGACAAATGTTAAGTAATAGCCCTAGAACGTAGCTTCCGACAAAAATGTGATATGTAGCCCTCCAATATTACTTCAGACAAATGTGATAAAATATCACTACAATGTTTTATTTCTTTATTGAAATTATTTAAATTTGTATATTTTTTCTTTATTTTTACTTCAAAGTTATACATGTACTTAGTATATATTAATAAAAAAATTATGTTGTATTATCTACTCGGAGTGTGGGAATATTGACATTTCTCTCGATTGTTGTAGACTGAACAGGGAAGATCATCAAGTTTGATATAATGTAGACAAGAAACCTAACCCATTGTAAGTTATCCATTAACCCTTTACCTCATATAGACGCTTTCTGACACCTCTGCAGCAGACGGCTTTTTGAAAACATAGTGACAAAAGAAGAAATTGCTCAAAACAAGCAATTTCTCCTTTTGCCACAATGTTTTCCACTTTTAGTCATAGGTTATCCGTTCAATTATAGAGATTTTCTATTTTTTGACAAAATATGTTCAAAGTCGTCTGCTGCAGATTTGTCGTATGAGGGAAAGGGTTAACCCTTTCCCTCAGCTTTTTGAAAACATAGTGACTAAAGAAGAAATTGCTCAAAACTAGCACTTTCTCCTTTTGCCACAATGTTTTCCTCTTTTAGTCATAGGTTATCCATTCAATTATAGAGATTTTCTATTTTTTGATAAAATATGTTCAAAGTTGTCTGCTGCAGAATTGTCGTATGAGGGAAAGGCTTAAGACAACCATTCAAACTAAAGCCTTCAAAGGGAGAATTGTACTCACATCAATAAATACTGCATTGATAAAATCTGTTGCTGTGTCATTGGTCTCCATGGTCTGTAAATAGGGACGTGCACGCTCCGCTGAAAAAGCAAGGAAAACTTTAGTCAACACCCTACTAAGTTCGAAATAACTAGAAATATCACTGAAGGTGATGAATACCCCTAGCTGTTGCCTGACAATATACATATGTATAAGAAATCCAAGGGGCCATAACTCATTTAAAAATAATTCCAGTGCAACACGCCGACAATATGCACAACTAGGCTTGGTATCAATCATTCTTGTGCAGTTAAATTGAATTCTGACCAAGGGTTACTGAGAAATAGTGTTCACAAGAAATATCTAAATTCGACCAACGGACCGACCGTCCGACAAGCGTGACTCCTATATATAGCCCCAATATACTATGTATCTGGGGGTATAACAAGAGGACCATGATGGTCCTATATTGCTCACCTGATTCAACTTGTACACTTCTCTGGAGGAGTTCATGAAGCACTGTACTTGGCAAGTCTCATATTTGCCTGATGCAGTAGAGTTATTGATCTATGATGTGACCCTTCGCTACACAATTAACCCTTTCCCTCATATAGACGCTTTCTGACGCCTCTGCAGCAGACAGCTTTTTGAAAACATAGTGACAAAAGAAGAAATTGCTCAAAACGAGCAATTTCTCCTTTTGACACAATGTATTCCACTTTTAGTCCATTCAATTAAAGAGATTTTCCATTTTTAGACAAAATATGTCCAAAATCGTATGCTGCAGAATTGTTGTATGAGGGAAAGGGTTAAATAATCTACTTCCTATGTAAAACATGTGCCACCAAAATCAGGCCATGTTTGACCCAAGGGAGGTAGTTTGAACAATCCTGATAGAATACCTTTACATGATGCTATATATACCATATAACAAGGCTCTAATTACTCGAGATCTAGCATTTTTTGCCGAATATATTTTTAAACATTATACTATGTAAAAACAAGAAACCGCTGAAGACGGTAAGGCCGGATTGTCGGCAATTTGACCTTGAAAATCGACAAACCAAGGTCAAGGTCAAAGTAACCATAGAAATCAATAGAACTTGTTACTGGTTACCTTCAGGCAAAGTTTCAAGTTTGTAACCCTTTCCAGTGCTGAGATTGCCTCAACCTGAAACTTTAACCGATTTTGCCTCAAACTGAAACTTAACCAAAATGTTGACGGACAGACAGACAGACGGACGGACAGACAGACATCGCCAATCTATAGACCGTAATTGCTAGAGCAATCCAGCCAAAAACTGTTGAAAGCAAATTAAAACACAATTTGCTGTGATATAACTATTAAAATATTGAAAGCAAATTAAAACGCAAGTTGATGTGATATAACTATAAAACTGTTGAAAGCGGAGTAAAACGCAATTTGCTGTGATATAACTATATAACTGTTGAAAGCAAATTAAAACGCAATTTGCAGTGATATCACTATAAAACTGTTGAAAGCAAATTAATACGCAAGTTGTCGTGATATAACTATAAAACTGTTGAAATCAAATTAAAACGAAAGTTGCCATGATATAACTATAAAACTTTTGAAAGCAAATAAAAACGCAAGTTGCCATGATAAAACTTTAAAACTTTTGAAAGTAAATTAAAACACAAGTTGATATAACTATAAAACTGTTGAAAGCAAATTAAAACGCAAGTTGCCGTGATATAACTGTTAAACTGTTGAAAGGGGAGTAAAATGCAATTTGCTGTGATATAACTATATAACTGTTGAAAGCCAATTAAAATGCGAGTTGCCGTGATATAACTATAAAACTGTTGAAAGCAAATTAAAACGCAAGTTGCCGTGATATAACTATAAAACTGTAGAAAGCAAATTAAAACGCAAGTTGCTGTGATGTAACTTTAACCAAAATGTTGACGGACAGACAGACAGACAGACAGACAGACAGACAGACAGACAGACAGACAGAAGACAGACAGACAGACAGACAGACAGACAGACAGACGGGCAATAGCAACATGAAGGTCAAGAGTTATCATGGAAATCAAAAGAACATGTTAGTGGCTACACACAGACCAATTTTCAAGTTTGTAGCTCTTTCCATGTCCGAGATTTTGCTTCAACCAAAAACTTTAACCAAAATGTTGACGGACAGACAGACAGACAGACGGGCAATAGCAAGGTGAAGAGTTATCATGGAAATCAAAAGAACATGTTAGTGGCTACACACAGCCCAATTTTCAAGTTTGTAGCTCTTTCCATGTCCGAGATTTTGCTTCAACCAGAAACTTTAACCAAAATGTTGACGGACAGACAGACAGACAGACGGGCAATAGCAAGGTGAAGGTGAAGAGTTATCATGGAAGTCAAAAGAACATGTTAGTGGTTACACACAGACCAATTTTCAAGTTTGTAGCTCTTTCCATGTCTGAGATTTTGCTTAACCAGAAACTTTAACCATTTTGCCTAACCTGAAACTTTAACCAAAATGTTGACGGACAGACAGACAGACAGACAGACGGACAGACGGACATCGCCAATCTATAGACCGGAATTGCTTGAGCAATCCGGCCAAAAATGTGAAATGTCGTCTGCTGTAGATGCATCAGAATGGGTCTGCAGCTGGGAAAGGGTTACAGCCAGAGTAATTTAAGGAACAAACACCCAATAACTTAAGCCAAGACAAACTGTGATGGATGCACGGACAGACAGACAGACAGACAGATGATGTAGAAGTGATCACAAGATTTCTAGTGACACTAAAATATTGTACGTAGTTACGTAGGTTTTGGAGGTCAAATAAGGATTTTAGAGCATGAAAAAGGCTCCTTACCTAGAGCTCTATAGTTATATAAATGATTTTTTTAAACTGTCTGCTGTAATCAGAAAACAGCAGTGTTTTTTAGTCCCTTCGTGGAATTATTTTGACATAACTGAAGTTGTCATTTATATTTTATATAATGCCGTAGTACCAGAATTTCAATATTTCATTATCCCGAATGTTTTCTGCACTGTCTTCAAGTTCCCCATGTCTATAAATCCTTTTTTCAAATGTTAATTATTTCCTTCATATAGACGCATATAGACGCATTCTTACACCTCTGCAGCAGACGGCTTTTTGAAAACATGGCGACAGAAGAAGAAATTGCTCAAAACAAGCAATTTCACCTTTTGTCACCATGTTTTCAAATCTATTCAATTATTGTACTTTCATTTAACCCTTTCCCTCATATAGATGCTTTCTGACGCCTCTGCTTCAGACGGCTTTTTGAAAACATAGTGAAAAAAGGTGAAATTGCTTGTTTTGAGCAATTTCTTCCACTTTTTGTCATAGGTTATCCATTCAATTATGGAGATTTTCCATGTTTTTACAAAATATGTTCAAAGTCGTCTGCTGCAGAATTGTCGTATGAGGGAAGGGGTTAAAGGGAGTTTTCAATTTTATTTGGGTATGTTTTCAAAGTCGTCTGCCGCGGAGTTGTCGTATGTGGGTGTGGATGCGAAAAGGGGTTAATAAACATCATTTTCCCTAAAATGTTATAGAAATGCTACTCACGGGGTAGAAGCATAATGTCTCGACTTTTATTTCTATTTTCCTCTCTGTGGCCGCTGGCACAGTCTCCTATTGGTATGTTTGGCACGATGCTCTCAAGGAACTGATAACGTAACAAAACCATAAATAAGGTGAACGAAACATGATTTCATTGCTAATATCTCGATTATATTTCCAGACGAAGTTTGCTACATTGTTGGTACTCCAAGGTGATTCAGTGAGACAATTCTAACGAGTATTAATGAGATACAGTATTCAACATGAAATAAAGATTTTATCATATGAAATCATCCCTGCTGAAAAAGTAAAAATAGTCTCATACAGACTAGGGTAATTTTAATCCTTTCTCATGTACAGGCGCTTTCCAACGCCTCTGCAGCAGACGACTTTTAAAAACCTTGTGTCAATAGGAGAAATTACTCATGATGAGCAATTTCTTTTTTTGCAACAAGATTTTCAACTTCATTAAATGTTTATACTTTCATTTTTAGTGAATTTCCATATTTTTTCAAAAACATTTTTAAAGTCATCTCCGGCAGATTTGATGTATTTGGGAAAGGGTTGATTTAACGCCCCTTTCCCACATACAAAAAATCTGCAGCAGAAGACTTTGAAAATATATCCGAAACAAATCGGAAACTCCCTTCTCATTAACCCTTTTCTCATATAGACACTTTCTGATGCCTCTGAAGCAGACAGCTTTTTGAAAACAAGCAATTTCTCCTTTTGCCACAATCTTTCCCACTTTTAGTCATCCATTCAATTATAGAGATTTTCTATTTTTTTATATAATATATTCAAAGTCGTCTGCTGCAGAATTGTCGTATGAGGGAAAGGGTTAAACAGAGGTGAAAACATGGTGACAAAAAGAGAAATTGCTTGTTTTAAGCAATTTCTTCATTTGTCACCATGTTTTCAAAAAGCTGTCTGCTGCAGAGGAGTAAGAAAGTGTCTATATGAGGGAAAGGTTTAACACTATCAGATTAAACAGGGGAAATTTACCAACAGTATTATTGTCACTTGGGAACAAGAATTTTGGATGTTATTTTTTTATGTATTTCCAATAAAAGACCCTAGACATTCTGGTTTCGAGACTGGAGGTCGTAAAACAGAATAGTTTAAAGAATTAAGACATTCTTTATCAATGTTTATAGTCTTTGGGTTGGTTCTCAATTCTCCAAACTAATGAAGCATTCAGGCAATAGAGAAAAACCTTATTCACAGGACTAGATAAGGAGGAGTGAACTGCAGTCTTTACCCATCCATATCTCTCTTATGACTCCACTAAACCCTATGTTGTGGGTACTCAAAAAGAATCGTCTCACTGAGACGATTCTTTTGAGTACCCACAACATACGGTTTGGGGGTCAAATAAGGATTTGGGGATGTGAAATAGACTCTTCTTATCTAGAGCTCTGCTTATTTGTTTTATGAATTTATTCTTATTCAATCAGACCGTTCTAAAAGGAGGATAAACCAAAACACCTGATATATATGCTATTTCTAGATGCTTTCAAATGGATTATTATTGTTTTCCATCTCATTATGAAACAAAACAGAGATATTAGGATGAATTGTTTATAATGAGTACACATATTCCATCTTCGATAGAGGCAATGCTAGAAGCTTTAACCCTTTCCCACATACACACACTTTCTGACGCCTCTGTAGCAGAGAGCTTTTGAAAACATTGTGGCAAACAGAGAAATTTCCAATAATGAGCACTTTCTCCTTTTACCAAAATGTTTTCAATAGTTATAGGTTATTCATAGAGATTTCAATGTGTTTATCTAGATGCTTTTCAAAGTCAACTGCTGCAGATTTGTTGTATGGTAAAAGGGTTAAGCATCTCAGTTTACATCAGTGGTGATTATAGTGGTTGATTGATTCATTCATTGTTTGGTGTTTTACGCCACTTTCAACAATTTTTCAGTTCTATCCTGAGAAAGTTACCAGTACTATTGGTCCATCTATTCTGATACCAGCCAGTCAGTTGTAATGCTAACCCCGCAATCCTCAGTACGACGAAGGGCAGCCATTATTACAAATTTTAAAGACGTTTATATGACCCGGCCGGGGATTGAAACCGCGACCTCCTGCACCCGTAATTATAGTAGAGGCTATTGTGAAATGACAAAGATATCCGATCTATTGTCCCATACAAATACGTAAGTACAATTTGAAATACACAGTATGTAAATGCCAATCTAACACTTCATCTTTTGAAACAATAAGGATGTAGCACTTATCATTTTACATTTAGGAAATATTGCGTGGCAAAAGAATATTATGCCGGCAAAAGTTGAATATTATAAAAATAGTCACCCAAAAAAATGCACACAAGAGGAAAACTCCAAAAATTAGCGGGCTAGAGTAAAAGTTCTTGTGCACTGCACATCTGCAGTTCACAAACTACCAACATACAAAGTTTGAAATTGATACATTGGAAATTAATTAAGAAAGTTGATGAACAAGAAAAGAAAAAGAGAGATAACTAAATAATAGGCAAGCTGATCACAAGTCATAAGTGTTGCAACTTTGAAGTGAATCTACCAAACAGAAACAACGTTAATGGCCATATATTTTTTTTAAAAGAAAATAATTTAACCCTTTCCCTCATGTAGACGCTTTCTGACGTCTCTGCAGCAGATGGCTTTTGAAAGTTTTGTGACAAAAGAAGAAATTGCTCAAAACGAGCAATTTCTTCTTTTTGACACAATTTGTTCAACTCTATTCAATAAGTATGTCTTCATTTAGGGAGATTTTTCATACAATTGTTAAGACGTTTTCAAAGTCATCAGCTGCAGATTCGTGGTGTGAGAGAAAGGGTTGAAAATAAGTAGATAAGAATTGTGTTCCTTGTATCAATATTCCATTTTTTCTGATCACCATGTATAAGCGTTCAAAAGGTTTTTCTAATATTTGACCTCAGTGACCTAGTTTTTTTACCCAAAATGTCCTAGTTTAGAGTTTGATAAATAATTGATGGAGATAAATGTCTAATCTTTGACCCCGTGTTTATATCAATTCATCAAAATATTTAAACAATTTGGAAAGTGGATCACAACAGGAGCATTCCTGTTAAGTCTGGTTGAAATTGGTCATGTGGTTTAGCCGGAGATGTCATTTGAAGTTAAAAGTAAATCATTGTTGGAGGACGGCCAGAGAGTGATCAGAATAGATCAGCAACAAGAAGTAACTTACCTTATATTCTTTTTCAAATCCGATAAGATTAGATTCTGGATCTTTCAGTGTGAGTTTATGGTTGAGGGCTGGTAATTGAGCGGAAGGAATCACAGTATTCCACATCTGAACATGTAAGGCTAACGTATCGTAGATCAATCTGTACTGAGTCTGAAAGATTGAGTTGTACCCTTTCCCTCATACGACAATTCTGCAGCAGACGACTTTGAACATATTTCGTCAAAAAGTAGAAAATCTCTATAACTGAATGGATAACCTATGACTAAAAGTGGAATACATTGTGGCAAAAGGAGAAATTGCTCGTTTTGAGCGATTTCTTCTTTTTTCAAAATGTTTTCAAAAAGCCATCTGCTGCAGAGGCATCAGAAAGCGTCTATATGAGGAAAAGGGTTAACATAAATAATACACACAGGGAGATGCATTTTGATACCTCTGCAGACGACTTTTGAAAGCATTGTTGCAAAAGGAGTAATTGCCACAATGTTTTCAATTCAATAATTAAACTTTCCCATATAGAGATTTTCTATAATTTTGACTAGATTTGTTTGAAAGTCATCTGCTGCAGATTTGTTGTATGTTGAAAGGGTTAGAGGAGTTGCAGTTGTCAGTCGGTACTTGTCATCTGAACATGCAAGGCTAATGTATCCTAGATCAGTGTCTGTACTGAGTCAGAAAACATAATTTATGGATTTCACAGCTTATGAGTGAGAATGGTGAACTCAAAGTTGCATGTAGGACAGTATACCACATCTGTAACCTAACAAAGTGGTATTTTACCTTTCCCACCTGCAAACGCATTTTGACGAAATAGCAGCAAACAACTTTTGAAAACATTGTGGTCAAAGGTGAAATTGCTCATGATGCAGATTTGTTGTATGTGGGAAAGGGTTAAACAATGTAGATCCATTCACTGATACTGTAATATTTAAAAACATTTTCTTTTTTTTCAAAATGTTTGGAAGTCTCAAGTTCTCAAGTTGTATTTGAGGATTAATGAAACATGACCTGCAGTTTCAGATTTTCAGAAATCCCCCAACCCCCCAAATATTTCCGTCATTCACAAGAGCCACGAAAATAGCTCCAATCGATTTATTTCTGTCAAATAATTTTGGAGACAGGTCAGAAAAATTTACATTTTCCAACAAACAACAAATCTGCAGCAGTCGACTTTGTTAACATCTTGGCAAATCTCTTAAATTAATAGTTGAACAGGGTTGAAAACAGTGTGGCAAAAGGAGAAATTGCGAATTATAAGCCATATCACAGCAGCCAGTTCACCTATCCATGTGTTTCTTGGCATTGTCAAACCAGTACTCGATTGACTGGTAGCTCCCTGGTTGAAGACATGTGACCCTTGTCACATTGACAAGCGCTGAAAAGAATGTTGGCGAAGTAAAAAGAAACCAAAGGATGGTGTGTAATTTAGAAATGATTATCTGACGAATATAAAAGATTTTCAATCATAAATTAATTAAGTAATTTGAGATTGGTTTGTGATATTTTCCATGTTGATGACTAAAAGTATAAATGGATAATTTATTGCTGTAGCTATCCTTAATTGATTTTCAAAGAAAGCGTTAGTAATTTGATTTTTCGCATAGATGTAAATCCTCCTATAATTAACCCTTTCCCACTTTCTGACGTATTCTGACCCATCTGCAGCTGACATCTTTTGAAAACATTTTGGCAATAGAAGTTATTGCTCATAATGACCAATTTCTCCATTTGCCACAATATTTTCAACTCTCTTTAGTAATTAAACTTTTTGACTTAATGTTTTCAAAGTAATCTGCTTCAGATTTGTTGTATGTGGAAAAACAGTAAGATATCATAACATGATAGGAATAATTAGCTGATTCTGAATTGTTTACCAATTTTTGATATTTGCAAAAGATGCAATCTTTATTTATTCAGAGATATTTTGGGCATATAGGAATTAAATATTTATGGCTTTATTAGGATGAACAACAACAATATGTTTTACTCATCAAGAATCTTGACATTTTCAAAAGTTTTCATCCTGAAGGAAAAGTGTGACTTTCCTGTGTGAACATATTCTTCCAAAAAACAAAAATAAAGGTGTTACGCAGATACATTAACCCTTTCCCTCATATAGAAGCTTTCTGACGCCTCTGCAGCAGACGACTTTTTGAAAACATAGTGACAAAAGAAGAAATTGCACAAAACGTGCAATTTCTCCTTTTGCCACAATGTTTTCCACTTTTTGTCATAGGTTATCCATTCAATTATGGAGATTTTCTATGTTTTGACAAAATACATTCAAAGGCGTCTGCTGCAGAATTGTCGTATGAGGGAAAGAGTTAAAAAAAGAGTTTACCTGCGTTTATTAATTGTGGTGTTTTATTTTACTTTAATTTCAGATAAGAGCAAGGTTATAAAAGAAATGGACATTAAAATCAAATAATATATTTGAACCAGATCTTGATCAATCTGCCTTATGTGCTGGCCTGTCTGTGCTTTAACCCTTTCCCACATATAGACGCTTTCTGATGCCTCTCCAGCACACAACTTCTGAAAACATTGTGACAAAAGAAGAAATTGCTTAAAACAAGCAATTTCTTCTTTTGCCACAATGTTTTCAACTCTTTTCAGTAAATATACCTACATTTATAGAGCTTTTCTGTGTGTTTGCCTGGATACTTTCAGTCGTCTGCTGCAGATTTGTTGTATGTGGGAAAGGTATAAACCCTTTCCAACTTACAGAGACATTTTGACAGATATGCATTTTGACAGATATGCAGCAGATGAATTTTTGGAAATATTTTCGCAAAAGGTGAAATTGCTCCTGAAGTGCAATTTCTCCTTTCGCCACATTTTTCAACTCTGTTCATTAATTAAATAATTTATAAAAACTATTCCATATTTTTACTGACATTATTTAAGAGTCATCTGCTACAGATTTGTTGTTTGTTGGAAAGAGTTAAAAACAGTTGCTTATCTCATTTTAAAAAACATGATGTAACAGATTTCATGTTAAAGATTTACAAACTGTCAATGGGATGCAATTGATGGTTGATGAATTCTAGTTTATTCCACACTTTTCTTATTTTGATGTTCAGTTCTACTACTTTCTAATAGCGTAAATTCAGTCGCATGGTTATTCATGCTTAGTAAATTGAAACTTGTGAGATTATATAAGAACAAGAGGCCCAAGAGGGCCAGTATCGCTCCACAGCTATAAGGCAAAAATCAAATCTCCAAACAGCCCTGTCCCGTGGTGGCCATGTTTTTTACCAACCACCATGGCTTAAAGGAATCTTGTAGAGTGTCACCCAAGGAATGTTCCTGCAAAATTATTTTAAAATCGGCCTGACACTTTCGGAGGAGAGGATATTTTAAGTTTTCACTATAGCCATATAAGGCAAAATAGCCCCACCCCCCTGGCGGCCATATTTTTCAACCAATCAACATGGCTTGAAGGAATCTGATAGAGGGTCAGCCTAAGTGGTTAGGGAGAAGAAGTCGTTTAAAGGAAAAAGTTAACCCACGCACGCACGCACGCACACAGACACTATGGACAATTCGCCATTACATAAGCTCGACTGGCTTTCAGCCAGTGGAGCTAAAAACCAATATGGAGCAATCGAAAGATCATGCTCAATTATAATAGTATGGTAGATTCCTCTTAATTGTAAGCCTATTTGTCAAATGTTTTACAGTTAAACCTCTCCAATATACAGATGCCTCTGCAGCAAACGACTTTGAAAACATTGTGGCAGAAGCAGGAATTGAACAATTTCTCCTTTTGCCTTAATGTTTTCAACTCTTTTCAATAACTGTTCTTTCCTTTTCGTTCATCATTCTGAGCAACTTCTTCTTTTGCCACAATGTTCTCAAAAACTGTCTGCTGCAGGGGTGTAAGAAAGAGTTTATATGGGTGGGAAAGTGAGAAAACAATGATACATACCAGAGATCTGATCATATTTTGTCTATATTTCCTGAGGTGAAGCACAGTACTGTAAATATCCACAAACTTCTCTGCTTCCAGCTGTTTTAAACAGTAGTCAATTGCTAAAAATACAGCCGTCTTTCCACCACCACACCTATAATGCACAAGGATGGATTGAACATCCCTTTTTTCCCCACATATAGACACTTTCTGACACATCTGCAGCAGACGACTTTTGAAAATAACGTGACAAAAAAAGAAATTGCTCAAAACAAGCAATTTCTCCTTTTGCCACAATGTTTTCAAATTTTTTCAATAATTATTCCTTCATTTATGGGGATTTTCAATGTTTTTGCTTGGTTTGCGAAAGAAACCAAGCTCTCGTCAATATTTAACTACTATCTAAGTTTGGTGAAGATCGGATAGTAAATGGAGGCTCTATTGTGTTCACAAGCTCTATGATAGCAACTTCGACAATTTCAAGCGCCATAATCCAGTCTTGCATGGGCGGATCTTGCTGGTTTGCAAAAGGAACCGAGCTCTCATCAATATTTAACTACTAACTAAGTTTGGTGAAGATCGGAATGTAAATGGAGGCTCTATTGTGTTCACAAGCTGTATTATAGCAATTTTGACAATTTCAAGGGCCATAATCCAGTCATGCAAGGGCACATCTGGCTGGTTTTCAAAAGGAACTGAGCTCTCATCAATATTTAACCACTATTTAAGTTTGCTGAAGATCAAATACTAAATAAAGCCTCTATTGTGTTCACAAGCTCTATTATAAGAATTTCGACAGAATATGAGCCGTTCCACAAGAAAACCAACATTGTGGACTCTGTGTAAAGTGTCGACCCGGATCAGCCTTAGCATGCCGCACAGACAAACCCAAACAGACACTTTTTGCCTCTAGTGAGTTTTCTGTTTCAGGTATCATTACTCTATACATTTATTCCCCTGAGACAGAATGGGTTGGCCCGGATTAACCTGGATTGATACATTGCGCAGAGTCCATAATGTTGGTTTTCTCATGGAACGGCTCATATATTAATCAGTAGATCATCACAATGTAAAATATATTTCCACAGTGAACTATATTTAATAATTTGCTTCCTTTTTGATGAAAGCCCTATGCCTACAAACCTGCAGTGTACAATCACAGGTCCCGGTACCATGGTCATGTGTCTGTTGACCCGTCTTCTCACATCCAGAAGGAAGCCCGGATCAGTATGCTCATCTGTAAAACCCCTCATCTCAAAGTGTTTAATCTCTCTGCATTGCTCACAACCATCCTGAGACAAGATATCATATAAGGAAGGTGTTTTTTCACATGTGCATCTATCTATTTCTTTAACCCATTCCCAGAGATACAACAAATCTGCAGCAGACAACTTTGTAAACATATGTATTGGCAAAAACGTGTACAAAGGAGAGTTTAATTGTTAGATGCAGTTCAAACATTGTGGCAAAGGGAGAAATTGCTCATCATGAGTATCTTACCCTTTGGCCACAATGTTATCACAATGTTTTCAAAAGTCTTCTGCTGCAAAAAGCGTCTGTTTGTTGGAAAAATAATTGTACAACTTTATTAGCCACGTATATAGGTTGAAAAATAGGACTTGATCAGAGAGCCTATCTTATGATCCTTAAGACATATGTTAAGTTTTAAATTCTAATCGTAAGTAGTTACAGATATGGAGCGGCACCCTACCAAAATTAATCTCAAAATATAATATACAGTATATACATAAGTTCAACCTTTCAAACATACCACAAATGGGTAGCAGACTACTTTGCAATTCCTCCTTTTGCCACAATGTTTTAAAGAGTTATCTGCTGCAGATGCATCAGACTGCGTCTACATAAGGGAAAAGGTTAAAAGGAACAAAACTCTGACGTTTCTCTGATCATTTTAGTGAAACTTGCTGTATGGTATTTTCTAATGGGGGTTTTAAATCATTTAAACAAAGTTTCAATCAAATCTGTTTAACAATGTCTAAAAATATTGGTACAGACAGAATGATAAGCGATGCCAAACAAATCGAGGGCTTGGCGTGAAACAGTTGTAACTTAAAACCTATTTTGAAAACCCAGGTTTAGGGGCAATTTTGACCCTTTTGTAAACAATGCAAATTTAGATGCCATTGCTCAGAACGAGCAATGGCACCTAAATTTACATTGTTTACCAAGAAAAGTGATTTAACGCTTATAAAGACTTTATGGCGAGGTGATTAACCTTGGTAAAAAAATACCAATTTTAGATACAACTGTTTCACGCCAAGCCCTCGAAATATTCAATCTGCATTTTGAATAGGATAATAAACGGAAACCAATAATTACTGAAGGACCGTGGAGGGACAACTATATATGGCCCAGTGTCCAATCTAGGATTAAACAAGAGGGCCATGAGGCCCTGGAATCGCTCACCTGAGAATGGGTTATTTAAGACTTAACCTCTTTCAGTGCCAATGGCAATATCATCAAGACAAACTTTCTGACAAAATCTGCTCAAGTAAAAAAATGTGATCTCTATAGTGTTAACAAGATTGTTCTATAATATAGCCTAGTGCCCTAGTTTTTGATCTGACCAAACCCATATTCGAAGTTAGCCTAGATATTCTGACAAGTTTTAACATGCTCAACCAAAAATGTGGCTTCCAAAGAGTTAACCAGATTTTCCTTAAATTTGGCCTAGTGACCTATATTCGAACTTATCCTAGATGTCACTAATTCAAACTTTCCGACAAAGTTTCAACATGTTCATGTTTAAAATGCGGCTTCCAGAGTGTTAACAATATTTTCCTTAAATTTGACCTAGTGACCTAGTTTTTGACCACACATGACCTATATTCAAACTTGGCCTTGATGTCACTAATTCAAACGTTGCGACAAAGTTTCAGCATGTTCAATTTTAAAATGCAGCTTCCAGAGTGTTAACAAGATTTTCCTTAAATTTGACCTAGTGACCTAGTTTTTGACATGACATGACCTATATTTGAACTTGGCCTAGATAACACTAATTCAAACATTTTAAAGTTTCAACATGCTCAAGTTTAAAATGCGGTTTCAAGAGTGTTAACAAGATTTTCATTAAATTTAGCCTAGTGACCTATATTTAGACTTGACCTAGATATCACTAAGACAAACTTTCTGACAAAGTTTGAACATGCTAAAGCCAAAAATGTGGCTTCCAGAGTGTTAACAAGATTTGCCTTAAATTTGGCCTAGTGACCTAGTTTTTGACCGGACATGACCTATATTCGAACTTGGCCTAGATATTACTAAGACAAACATTCTGACAGTTTCAAACTTGGCCTAGATTTGAAGGAGATAAATGTTCTGATAAACTTTTATGTAGATTGGATGCAAAATGTTGCCTCTAGAGTGTTAACAAGCAAATGTTGACGACGGACGACTGACGACGGACAAAAGGCGATCACAAAAACTCACCTTGAGCACTTTGTGCTCTGGTGAGCTAAAAACAAGGGGGAAATTTTATCTGAAAATTGATTTCATGAACAAATTGAAGCATTTTTCCTTCTTTTTCTATGTAAAAAAAAATTCCCCCCTTCCATACAATTTTTGGGGGGGATATTCAAAATTGTGTGGGAATTAGAACTATCCCTCTTCCTAGATTAGATACTTTCAAAGTTCTGTGTGATTATCATAGATATGAAATAAACATGTATCTGTAATTGAAATCCAAACATTCACAATAAAGTTATTGACTAGGAACCAAATGTTGATGGAAAGTAGTTATTGCCCAGGAACCAAATGTTGATGGACAACAGTTATTGACCAGGAACCAAATGTTGATGGACAGCAGTTATTGACCAGGAACAAAATGTTGATGGACATCAGTTATTGCCCAGGAACCTAATATTGATGGACAGCATTTATTGACCAGGAACCAAATGTTAATGGACAGCAGTTATTGACCAGGAACCAAATGTTAATGGACAGCAGTTATTGACCAGGAACCAAATGTTGATGGAAAGCGGTTATTGCCCAGGAACCAAATTTTAATGGACAGCAGTTATTGACCAGGAACCTAATGTTGATGAAAAGTGGTTATTGACCAGGAACCAAATGTTGATGGACAGCAGTTATTGACCAGGAACCAAATGTTAATGGACAGCAGTTATTGACCAGGAACCAAATGTTGATACCAAATGTTAATGGACAGCAGTTATTGACCAGGAACCAAATGTTAATGGACAGCAGTTATTGACCAGGAACCTAATGTTGATGGAAATCGGTTATTGCCCAGGAACCAAATAATGATGGACAGCAGTTATTGACCAGGAACCAACTGTTGATGGACAGCAGTTATTGATCAGGAACAAAATGCTGATGGACAGCAGTTATTGCCAAGGAAACAAATGTTGATGGACATCAGTTATTGCCCAGGAACCAAATGTTGATGGACAACAGTTTTTGCCCAGGAACCAAATGTTGATGGACAGCAGTTATTGACCAGGAACCTGATGTTGATGGACAGCAGTTATTGACCAGGAACCAAATGTTGATGGACAGCAGTTATTGCCCAGGAACCTAATGTTGATGAACAGCAGTTATTGACCAGGAACCAAATGATGATGGACAGCAGTTATTGACCAGGAACCTAATGTTGATGGACAGCAGTTATTGCCCAGGAACCAAATGTTGATGGACATCAGTTATTGCCCAGGAACCTAATGTTGATGGACAGCAGTTATTGCCCAGGAACCAAATGTTGATGGACAGCAGTTATTGCCCAGGAACCAAATATTGATGGACAGCAGTTATTGACCAAGAACCAAATGTTGATGGACAGCAGTTATTGCCCAGGAACCTAATGTTGATGAACAGCAGTTATTGACCAGGAACCAAATGATGATGGACAGCAGTTATTGACCAGGAACCTAATGTTGATGGACAGCAGTTATTGCCCAGGAACCAAATGCTGATGGACATCAGTTATTGCCCAGGAACCTAATGTTGATGGACAGCAGTTATTGCCCAGGAACCAAATGTTGATGGACAGCAGTTATTGACCAGGAACCAAATGTTGATGGACAGCAGTTATTGCCCAGGAACCTAATGTTGATGAACAGCAGTTATTGACCAGGAACCAAATGATGATGGACAGCAGTTATTGACCAGGAACCTAATGTTGATGGACAGCAGTTATTGCCCAGGAACCAAATGTTGATGGACATCAGTTATTGCCCAGGAACCTAATGTTGATGGACAGCAGTTATTGCCCAGGAACCAAATGTTGATGGACAGAAGTTATTGCCCAGGAACCAAATATTGATGGACAGCAGTTATTGACCAAGAACCAAATGTTGTTGGACATCAGTTATTGCCCAGGAACCTAATGTTGATGGACAGCAGTTATTGCCCAGGAACCAAATGTTGATGGACAGCAGTTATTGACCAGGAACCAAATGTTGATGGACAGCAGTTATTGACCAGGAACCAAATGTTGATGGACAGCAGTTATTGACCAGGAACCTAATGTTGATGGACAGCAGTTTTTTGACCAGGAACCTAATGTTGATGGACAGCAGTTATTGACCAGAAACCTAATGTTGATGGACAGCTGTTATTGACCAGGAACCAAATGCTGATGGACAGCAGTTATTGACCAGGAACCAAATGTTGATGGACAGCAGTTTTTGACCAGGAACCTTTTGTTGATGGACATCAGTTATTGACCAGGAACCAAATGTTGATGGACATCAGTTATTGACCAGGAACCAAATGTTGATGGACAGCAGTTATTGACCAGAAACCAAATGTTGATAGAAAGCAGTTATTGACCAGAAACCTATTGTTGGTGGACAGGCTGATTGACCGAGGGAATGGTGCAAGTCTATATTCCCAACACTGATATTTGACTTGTAATTTTTTTTTTTTTAGTTGCAACTTCATTTTGGTATCGCAATTAAGTACATGATCAATCATGCATGAAATAAGCAGAGCTATACTTTAAGCTTTTTGTAGAAGTTTGTCAATGTCTCGTAAGACATTGGGGTTATTCTATTTTGTTTTGCTTTCCGTTCAAATAACTCTCAAGTCTGGAACAATTTTAATGACCTTGAAAGTAAAATGAATCACTTACTTTATAAATATGGAATGTTCTTATAATCAGTTGGGACATTTCCAGTTCATCTTTCATGTAAATGTGGATGTTGCCTTGTCTTACATATTTCTGTACACTGAAGACGTCCCCCCAGTATTTATCACATTGTTGCTGAAATCAGAAATCATTCTTATACTTCATGGGTTGTATTCCCTTGGAAGATTACTTTCCATGCTCTCACAGCTTAAGGGAACATTGTGGAAAATTGAGAATTAAATTAAAAAGATGATTTCACAATTTCCAACAATGTTTCAATTAGATATCAACATTAGTTCTTCCAAATTATATGATATTACTTTTTTCTTCTGGAGATGCCCCTCCCATGTGAATCTAACAGTATCATGTTACACAGTCGTAGTTAATTGATTAGGGTTTAACGCCATTTTCAACAATTTTTCAGTCATATCACTGCGACCAGTTCATCTACTCATGCATTTCCTGGTTTTTCTACACCAGTACACCATACAACATACTTTCCAAGCAACTGGCTGCTTTTCCACATAGACTGTTAAACAACCCATTGGTGAAAGACGAATGACGCAGGTCGTAGCAATGATGGTTTAAAAGTTATTGCATGTTGAAGCATGAGGACGATGACGGTCTTATTATCACTCACCTGATAAAATAGAACTTAAATATTTTTCAATGCTCTTATTCTATAAACATAAAGAAAATGAGAAATCCCCCTTGGTAGCAAGGTTTATCAACAGATCGTAATCATTTAAACAATTTTGGTAAAGGGTCAACATAGATACATTTGTGCCAAACAAATTAAAATCAGTCCAGTACTTTTAGACTAGAAGATTATTTAAAGTTTTGGCTTATTTCCCTCTTACTGATTCCACAGCAACCATAATTCTGTATTGAATTAAGTCATTTGAGTAATATAAGACAACATAAAGAACAATTCTGTCAATGACTTTGAAATTGGTCGGTTGGTTGAGTTGGAGAAGTTGTTTGTAGGAAAATGTGAGCGGACAGACAGACAGAAGATGATGATAGATGGTGAGTGATAACAATAGCTCATCTAACCCTTTGTGTTCAGGTGAGCCAAGAAAACAAACTTGCAATTTTAATATAGGGAGATAATTTGAGAATTACACCTCTTTCAGGGGAAATATCTTTGATGTATGGGTTTGTACACCTCAATTAACCCTTTCCCTCATATAGACGCTTTCTGACGCCTCTGCAGCAGACAGCTTTTTGAAAACATAGTGACAAAAGAAGAAATTGCACAAAACGTGCAATTTCTCCTTTTGCCACAATGTTTCCCACTTTTTGTCATAGGTTATCCATTCAATTATAGAGATTTTCCATTTTTTGACAAAATATGTTCAAAGTCGTCTGCTGCAGAATTGTCGTATGAGGGAAAGGGTTAATCTTCACAATTACACAGTTTTATGTTTTTATCATATTATGTGAAGATTTTTCTCCCTATGGATTGTACTTTTGACAAACCTGTGAAAGAAATTACATTTATCTCTGAATTGATCTATCATGATGTTTGCAGAAACACATTAAAACATAAAATGAATCTTACCACAGAATTTTCAAACAGTCCTGTTGCCATGACAATACAGTGAACATTTTCTTGCCATACCATATGCCAAAACGATGCCAGGGACCTCCCTTTTGGTCCTTAAAAAAGCAATTTGAGAAATTGTACCAGTATATTATCATCCTCTTAACATAAAAGAGTCCATCATATTACACTGATAGTACCATCTCCTTGACCTCAGACAGTCTCCACCAAAATACATTGGTAGTGTATTGGTAAATCATTATCTCCTTGAATTCAGGCAGACATTACCAAGAGACATTAATAATGTACTGGTATATCATCACATTGATAGTGTACCTTTATATTATCATCTCTTTCACCTCAGACAGTTCCCATTAATGATGTACCTGTACATTTCCTTGATCTCAGACAGTCTTCAAATAGTTACATTAATAATGAACAAGTATATTATCATCTCTTTGACCCCAGAAAGTTCCCATCAAGATACTTTGATAGTGTAACTGTAAATCTCCTCTCCAAATAGTTACATTAACAATGTACCGGTATATTATCATTTCCTTGACCCCATGCAGTCCCCATCAAGATACATTGATAGTGTAACTTAGTTACATTAACAATGTACCGGTACATTATTATCTCCTTGACCCCATGCAGTCCCCATCAAGATACATTGATAGTGTAACTTAGTTACATTAATAATGTACCAGTACATTATTATCTCCTTGACCCCATGCAGTCCCCATCAAGATACATTGATAGTGTAACTTAGTTACATTAATAATGTACCAGTACATTATTATCTCCTTGACCCCATGCAGTCCCCATCAAGATACATTGATAGTGTAACTTAGTTACATTAATAATGTACCAGTACATTATTATCTCCTTGACCCCATGCAGTCCCCATCAAGATACATTGATAGTGTAACTTAGTTACATTAACAATGTACCAGTACATTATTATCTCCTTGACCCCATGCAGTCCCCATCAAGATACATTGATAGTGTAACTTAGTTACATTATTATCTCCTTGACCCCATGCAGTCGCCATCAAGATACATTGATAGTGTAACTTAGTTACAATAATAATGTACCAGTACATTATTATCTCCTTGACCCCATGCAGTCGCCATCAAGATACATTGATA
Source organism: Serripes groenlandicus (assembly GCA_031761405.1). Classification (NCBI taxonomy): domain Eukaryota; kingdom Metazoa; phylum Mollusca; class Bivalvia; order Cardiida; family Cardiidae; genus Serripes; species Serripes groenlandicus. The sequence goes on along the minus strand of JASEVX010000001.1, from coordinate 148,055,758 downwards.
GTGTAACTTAGTTACATTAATAATGTACCAGTACATTATTATCTCCTTGACCCCATGCAGTCCCCATCAAGATACATTGATAGTGTAACTTAGTTACATTAATAATGTACCAGTACATTATTATCTCCTTGACCCCATGCAGTCCCCATCAAGATACATTGATAGTGTAACTGTAAATTATCATATATTTGACCTCAGACAGTCTCCCAATAGTTACATTAATAGTGTACCGATATATCTAGATACACATCACTATAATATTATGCTTAACCCTTTCCCTCATATAGACGCTTTCTGACGCCTCTGCAGCAGACGGCTTTTTGAAAACATAGTGACAAAAGAAGAAATTGCACAAAACATGCAATTTCTCCTTTTGCCACAATGTTTTCCACTTTTTGTCATAGGTTATCCATTTAATTATGGAGATTTTCTATTTTTTGACAAAATACGTTCAAAGTTGTCTGCTTCAGAATTGCCGTATGAGGGAAAGGGTTTAAACATTAACTGTAAGAAGGGAACAACACTGTTTCACGAAATGGTCTAATGTTTTGATTAATTTTAAGTCATACCTTGAGTGGCAATGTATTCATTGTCTCCATTGTATCCCTGGAAACAGAAAAACATACTATGAGTCAGGCTCCATAAAAAAAAAAAAACCTTGGGTGCTTGGGATAACTGTTGATAAAATCATGCCCATTTAACCAGGCTACCTATTTTTCAAATTTTCTTTGATTTAATTGTAAACAATGTAGATTCAGATAATAGTGCTGTTTTACAGGATGATCTTAATATGCATGTACACTGGTAACACAATACACTAAGGTTGGTTTTCCTGAGGTATAGCTCAAGAACTCTATATTAATAACACCTGTTACTATTTATATAAGATTTATAGATATATATCAGACCTTGAAAATTTATTTAATTTATCCTTGTGGGAAAACATGACACCTTTCTTTATGTAAGTTTTGTCTTAATTTTCGCTATTTATATATTCTAAAATACTAGTTTTACATGGCCTTGCAATAATCATGAAGCATTCATTTAAAGTATGTCTAAAATCTAAGAACTTCTGATTACCATTGCTAATAAGTATAACTAACTTTTCAATGATTTTTGTCCTTTTTCCTCATATTCGGAAACTTCAGTTATGCCTTCAGCAGATAAAGTCTAAAACCACTTCACAAAAAGAACAACATTGCTCATCATGTTCTAACAAGAGGGCAAAGATGGCCATAAATTGATCAGCTGAATGCTGGTATGTGGCCCTTGACAGTTATTCGCAACAGTTAAAGTAACTTTTTCAACCAATCAATGTGAGTGATGGTATAGTGTCCCTGACAGCCATTCTTTTCAACCAATCAATGTGAGTAATGGTGTATATAGTACCTGACAGCCATACTTTTCAACCAATCAATGTGAGTGATGGTATATAGTCCCTGACAGCCAAACTTTTCAACCAATCAATGTGGCTTGAGCAACCTTTGCAGATGGTCACATCAGGATCATTTCTTTAAATTATCTTGAAATCATACAAGCATAATTTATGCAGAAAAGAAAAGTTTGAGTGATTTATCATTTTGCCCCTATTCCGATGCTGCCCAGCTGCTAGTGGTTTTAAAACAATCAATATGTCTTGAACAATTTTAGAGTTGGTCCCCTAAGAAACAGTTCTGTAAGATTATTTTCTGAATTGGACAAGCCGATTCAGAAGAAAAGAATTAAACAAGAGCTGTCAGATGACAGCGTGCTCGGCTTTTTTGTGGTTGCCAATAAAACAAAACTTTTTTGGGTGGTACAGAAAACATAACCAAGTACTTTATCATACTATTTATAAGCAAAGTACTTTATAAGTTGTTAAAGGGCCATAACTCTTACAAAAACCATCACTGAATAATGCACTCTTTTCTGTTGGTGGAGGTAATGATGGTAAAAAGATATTGTAAGTGTTAAAGCTATAATATATCTGCAATTGTTTAAAAAAAAAAAAAATTATGAATAAATTAAAAGGGCCATAATTCTTGAAAAAACCTTGACTGAGTTATGAACTCCTGTCTGTTGATGGTAAATAAGTATTGTAAGTGTATAAGCTATATCTCTAATGGTTTTGAAAAAAAATGGGGTGGTACGAAAAACTTAACCAAAATTTTAAGTAAAAAAAGGGCCATAATTCTTACAAAACCTTGACAGTGTTACGTACTCTTGTCTGTTGATGATGGTAATGATGTTAAATAAGTATTGTAAGTGTATATAAGCTTTATCTCTAATGGTCTTCAAAATCGGTCGGGTGTTACAAAAAACTTAACCAAAATTCTAAGTAAAAAAAGGGCCATTATTCTTACAAAAACCTTACAAAAACCTTGACAGAATTATGTTCTCTTGTCTGTTGAAGGAAGTAATGATGGGGAACAAGTGTTGAAAGTTTCAAAGCAATATCTCTAAATATTTTGGGGAAAAATGAGGTGGTACGAAAAAAAATCTAAGTCAAAAAAGGGCCATAATTCTTACAAAAACCTTGACAGAGTTATGTACTCTTGTCTTTTGATGTTGGTTATGGTGGTGAACAAGTCTTGTAAGTTTCAAAGCAATATCTGTAATGGTTTGGAAAAAAAGTGAATTGGTACAAAAACTTCAACTAAAATTCTAAGTAAAAAAGGACCATAATTCTAACAAAAACATTGACAGAGTTATGTACTCTTGTCAGTTGATGGAGAATATGATGGTGAACAAAAGTAATAAGTTTCAAAGCAATACCTTATTGGTTTTGTAAAAAGAGTTAATTGGTACAAAAACTTAACCAAAGTTTTAAGTCGAAAAAGGGCCATAATTCTTACAAAAACCTTGACAGAGTTATGTCCCCTTGTCAGTTGATGGAGGTTATGATGGTGAACAAGTGTTGTAAGTTTCAAAGCATATCTGTAATGGTTTTGAAAAAAATTGAATAGGTACAAAAAACTTAAAAACAATTCTAAGTAAAAAAAGGGACATAATTCTTACAAAAACCTTGACAGAGTTATGTCCCCATGTCTGTTGATGGCGGTTATGATGGTGAACAAGTGTTGTAAGTTTCAAAGCAATATCTGTAATGTTTTTGAAAAAAAGTGTATTGGTACAAAAAACTTAACGAAAATTCTAAGACGAAAAAGGGCCATTGTTCTTACAAAAACCTTGACAGAGTTGTGTCCCCTTGTCTGTTGATGGAGGTAATGATGGTAAACAAGTGTTGTAAGTTTCAAAGCAATATCTGTAATGATATTTGAAAAAAGTGAATTGGTACAAAAAAGGGCGAGTAGTATAGCTAGCCTTTTCTTCGAAAAGTCGAGCTAGAAATCAGAGAGCCATGATGGCCCTGGATTGCTCACCTCAGTTATGCAATATGATTTGTAAAGCCATCAGGTAAGCTAATACAAGAGGCCCAATTTCAAGTATAGCTCCACTTGCCACAAGGCCAAATAACCCAATCAATGTCGTCTGCCTTTTGTCAAATTAAAATGACATGAGGAAACTGATAGGTCTGGTCTGTTACAGATCAGAAGATTTTTAAAGTTTTCCAATATCTCTCTCTCTGTATGTAAAACAAGTGACCCGAGAAGCAGGGCCTATTCTGACTGGCGCATAATTTGAAACAACCTTTTGGTTTCAGACAAGAAGATTTTCAAAGTTTCCCTATATATCTCCTTGTAACATAGGTGACCCCCTGGGGCTGGGTCAATTTTGACCCACGGGGCATTATTTGAACACATTTAGTAGAGGCCCACAAGACAATACTACACAATTTTTAACCAATAAATATAATTGGAACAGTTGCAGTAGAGGATCACCAAAGGAACATTTCTGCCAAATTATCCGACAAGCACTTTCAGAGTAGAAAAGTTTTGCTATTTGACCAGTGGTCATGCTTTTTATCCAATCAATATGGCTAGCACAATTTTTGTAGATCCCAGGAACATTTCTGCCAAAATATCTTGAAATCAAACAAGGACTATCAATCAATCCTTATGGCTTGAACAACTTTGGTAAAGTGTCACTTAAGAAACAATTCTCCCAAATGCTATTGAAATCAGACTCGCAGTTTCAGAGGTCATTACATTTAAAGTTTTGTCATTTACTCCCTTTTTGTTGGAGTAGCAACCAAAGTTGTAAATTAAATATATATTTTTGAATATTTATTAACGATGACCGCCAAAGGAATATTTGCAATAATTGCTGCAATGGACCCAATGGTTTAAAAGGAGATGTTTTGTTAAGAAATTGTTGACAAATACAGATGATGGACGATGCCAGAGCCGGGACATAAAGGTGATCACAATAGCTACTCTTTAGCATTTTGTGTTCTGACGAGCTAAAATGTTGAGACATCCAATTTTGTCTGCAGCAAAAGGTGACAATCAAGGGAATACTGTTAAAGCTTGAAGCAAGAGTTTACCTCAATATATGTAGCATTAATGTAATCACTGGTTTCTCCTGGGGGAATTTCTTCTAGTCTCACAACAGTGTGGTCGTCTGCAGCATAAAAGTACACAGTATAAATGAACCCTTTCCCACAAACAACAAATCTGCAGTAGACGACTTCCAAAACATATTGGCAAAGACATGAAAAATCTCCATAAATAAGGGTTTAATTATTAAAAAAGAGATTGGAGCAATTTCTCCTTTTGTGTACAATGTTTTCAAAAGAAGTCTGCTGCAGATGTGCCAAAATGCGTCTATAGGTGGGAAAGGGTTAATGCTTCAGGATAAGGTTGTAAGTGTATCTTTAGCACAGTATTGAAAACTATTTCTCAACTACATTTCAAATTTTCTGATGAAAAAAACACCTTTTTATCTGAATATAGTTTATTTGTAGATGATAGTTATAGTAAAAAATGTTTAATTTTGTACAGATCCATAGTGTTAATAGATTGTAAAGCATAATAACAACCTTTTTTACTCTCCATTTTTTTTTATCATTTGCTGTATGCCTTTGATTGACCAAATTCTTATACAGTAAATATGATCTAATTAAAATTAGTTTTGATTTCATGTTTTATATTGTGGACAGAAACACTCACAGTCTACATATAATGTTTTGTATATACATGTACCAACAAGAGGGCCATGATGGTGGCCCTGGATCACTCTCCTGAGTAATGCAATGTGATTTGTCATGCCAACCACAATAACGCATTGCTAATACAGGAAGCCAAAGAAGACCAGTAAAGCTCCACTACCACAAAGCGAAATAATATTAATATGACTTAGAAGGTCACCAAAGAAATGTTTATGTACCAGTTACTATTTTAAAATCAGACCATTGGTTTCTTAGGAAATCATTTTCTAAATCTAACACTTAGAAATGCATGGAAGATAAAACAGCCCAAGTACCTTGTGGCCAAGTTTTTTGACCAATCAACATGGCTTGAAGGTTTCAGGTAGAGGTTCACCCAAGGAACATGTTGACAAAATGACTTGATAATCATTCTGATACTTTCAGAAGAGATTAATCTTTTGAAGGAATCTGATAGAAGGTCACCCGGGGAACATTTCTACAAAATTAAAGCGCTAGTCTGATTTCAGATTATTGTGTAGAAATGTTCCTTTAGTAAAACCCTTCACATAATTGTTCAAAGCAATAACTTTTGGCTGAAAGACATAGCATAGATGTTGCATTAGAAAATGTATTTCAATGGATCCGAATAATTTAAAACATCTTATGAGAGGATCACCCAAGAAAATTTGTGCCAAGTTATTTTCGAAACAGGCCAGTTCTTATAGTAAACAAGATTATTATTATTTTTAAAATACACTTATAAGAAAAACAAGCTCCGCCCTCTAGCGGCCATGTTTTTCAATTAAACTCACAATAATTTGAACAATCTTGTCAGAGGGTCACCAAAGGAACATTTGTGCCAAAATTATATTCTAATCAGGAGAGTACTTTTTGACTAGAAGATTTTTAAAGTTTTGGCATGTTCCCCTTTTTAGCTTACCTAAGCACAAAGTGCTCAAGGTGAGTTATTGTGATCGCCCTTTGTCAAGCATCCCCCTTGCTTGCATCAAAATCTTCTTCTCTGTAAGCAGTGTATCAATTGGGATGAAACATCACCTCTCACCAAACTTCCTTCATTTTTATTATCTATTTAGAATTCTGGTTTCCATAGCAACCAAAAGAAACAAGAGGGCCATGATGGCCCTGGATCATTCACCTGCATATTGCAATGTCATGCCTATTTTAACAACTTATTTTTTTTTACCAACCAAAATAACTTGATATCTTGTAGAGGGTCACCCAGGGAACATTTCTACAACATTATTTGGAAATTGGCCTGATACTTTTGGAGAAGAAGATTTTTAAAGTTTTCAAAATAACCATATACTATGATAATGTCAGCTGATTAACAGACACACGCACATACCGAGGGCTTGGCGTGAAAAACGGTTGTAACTAAAAACCTATTTTGAAAACCCTTGTTTAGGGGCAATTTTGACCCCTTTGTAAACAATGCAAATTTAGATGCCATTGCTCAGAACAAGCAATGGCACCTAAATTTCCATTGTTTACCAAGAAAAATGAGTTAACGCTTTTAAAGACTTTACGGCGAGGTGATAAACCTTAGTTAAAAAATACCAATTTTAGTTACAACCGTTTCACACCAACCCCTCGATACACTTTGTATGTACGCAAGCATAGACAGCAATGCAGCATGACATAAGCTCAGTGGAGCTGAGAAAGGGGTTGAAATAAAAAAGTAACTTACATGAAATAACATCCTGCACCACATTTCTTGTTGCATTTGCTGTTTGTAGTGAAATAAAGCAGGGAAAGTCTTCTTGATTTCTCACAATTGCCTGAAAAAATATATCAGCTCTCTGTCAATAAACTGTTTTCCACATGCTAGATGCTAGATGGTTGAAATGCGTACTTAGTTCGTCAGGTATTGACACTGATTATTTCAAAGCCCATTCGTTTAGAGGGGCTTCTACTTCGGCAGCATTCAGCATTCAGTAAAGGGTGTTCCCTTGCTAACATTTTGGCAACAGCAGATAAAAAAAATTTAAGAAATTTTATTTGAGACATAGTTATGGGAAAAGTACTGTTTCTTTCACACAGAGTGAGTTTTCTACTATTAGTTAGTTAATCATGATACTACATGCCGGAGGCTAAGCATGTATTCACCCTCCCTGTTTAACCATTTATTACGGTTTATCCCACCCTTGTACCGAGTTGATCCCAACAAAACATTACTCTTTAAAAAAAAATCTGAAGCCTCTGCAGCAGTCCACTTTTGGAAACATTTGGGCAAAAGGTGTAATTGATCATAATGACCAATTTCGCCTTTTGCCAAAATTAATCGAAATCTATTCAATAAATCTTTCATTTATAGGGGTTTACCAAATTTTACCCAGATGTTTTTAAAGTTGTTGCTGCAGATAAGTCATATGTGGGAAAACGTAAAATGAAACAAAATATTTAAACATGAACATTGCCATGCAGCAAAACAATTCACTAGTCCCAAGTATTCAAATTGCCCTATCTTTGAATCAGTTCAATGACTTTCTTTTTTAAAGTCATCATTCAACAGGAATGTCACTATAAACATTAAAATGTCTGTCAAAGAATATACCAAGTAACCATTCTAAATGCCTCTTTTTCCTAGGAACATGTGTAGCAAGCCTCATTTGAAAATTATGAACGTTTTTTTAGTTAACCCTTTCCCTAATATAGACGTTTTCTGACGCCTCTGCAGCAGACAGCTTTTTGAAAACATAGTGACAAAAGAAGAAATTGCTCAAAACGAGTAATTTCTCCTTTTGCTAAAATGTTTTCCACTTTTCGTCATAGGTTATCCATTCAATTATAGAGATTTTTTATTTTTTGTCAATATATGATCAAAGTCGTCTGCTGCAGAATTGTCGTATGAGGGAAAGGGTTAAGGCAAGGTTAAACCTTTTGTATGAATTTCTAAGTCCAAAAAGGGGCATAACTAAATAATTATTAAAGGCAGAGTTATGTGACTTTGTTTGTTTGTTTTATTGGGGTTTTAATTCGCTTTCAACATTATTTCAGTTATATCAAGGCGACAGTTCACTTATTCATGATCCCTGGGTAAACAAACCAGTACTAGGCTAGAAAATGTTCCTTGCCCAAAGGCACTCCACCATGACCGTAGTGCTGCAACTGGGGATCGAACCCGGGACACCCGGTTTCAAATCCCCAACGCTGACCACTCAACCACAGCAGATTCCTGAAGCATAGACATGTGTATTGTTTCTAGGAACATGTTTACCAAATTTAATTTGAAAATGTGTAATTGTTTTTGAGTTATGAGGTTAGGTTAAAATATTGTGACAACGAGGCCAAAGGTAGGTATCAAAATAACGCTTCTTTTTTTCTTCTAAGAAACAGACAATCTGAAAAGGAAGCCATTACCTCCACTTTTAAAGTCTTTCTATAAAGTATATATATAAGGAACAAGAATAACTCGTAATTATATGTCTCTAATATGCATCTCAAGCTTTAACCATCTAATCTAAAATACAAAGACAAAATGTGTGTGCAAAAGCTGAAGTCAATCTTACTGACAAGAAGAATTTAACCAACCCTAATATCCATCAAAATGCATGTGCTTTTACCCTTAAAATAGGTTAGACTCAGCAATTACAGCATACAATGTGATAAAGGGTATGAGATGTAACTCAGATCTATGTTTAAAAGCGGAAGTATATTTGTCTTGGAAAAGTATACAAGAGGGCCAACAAGATGGCCCTAAATCAATCACCTAAGTATTAGTATAGTAGCAGATATAGGCGAAAGTTTGATCAGGAGTTGGAATGAAACTGCAAGATGTGGACACTCTAAATCTAATTACATCTTTGAAGAATTGGAAATGGAACCACCAAAGGAACATTCCTGAAGTTTGGTTGATATCACACAGTGTCCAATTGTTTTGGAGGTGATGTTGATTGTAGCAGAAAGGTCATTTTTATTCCCCTTTTCTTAAGCCACCTGTCAGATGTCTATTTCAACCAATCAATATGACTAAAAAATTTTATATAGAACTTCACTAAAGGAACATTTCTGCTGAATAACTTTAATAAGAGTGGAATTATAAAGTTTTGTCATTTAGCACTTTTTCTGATGCCGTATGGCTGCCAGGTTTTTCAACCAATCAATATGGTTTGAACAACTTTTGTAGATGGAAGGTAACACAAGGAACATTTTTACCAAATTATCTTGAAATCAGAAAAGCAGATTCGGAGTAGATATTTTTAAAAGTTCTGACATTTCAGAGGCCAAAGTTCTATATAGAATTTATATCTTTGAAGAATTTGATAGAGGACCACCAAAGCAACATTCCTAAAGTTGAAATTGGTCAAGTGGATTAGGAGAAGATTTCATATGAAGCATAAAGTTGATTTTACCCCTTTTCTGATGCCACCTGATTGTTATGTCTTTCATCCAATCAATATGGCTTGAAATAAATTATGTAAAGGATTACAGAAGGAACAGTTCTATGATATTATCTTGAAATCAGCCAAGAGCTTTCATGATATTTGAACTTTGAAATTTGGTCATTTTGCCCCTTTTCTAATGCTGCCTGGGTGCCATGATTTTCAACTAATCTATATGGCTTGAACATGTTTTGTAGAAGGTCATCCAAGGAACACTTCCAGCCAATTATATTGGAATCTGACAAGTCTATTCAGAGAAGAATTTTTAAGGTTTGGCATTTTTCCGAACTTTTTGTTGCCACAGCAACCTAAGTTCTTGATAGAAATTAAATCTTTGAACAATTTTGAAAGAGGGCAACCTAAGGAACATTCCTGTGAAGCTAAGTTGGAACTTTTCCTGTGGTATAGGAGGAGAAATCATTTAAAGCTAAAAGTTGTCGACAGATGGATGGATGATGGTGGACAGAATGCTCAGAAAATTTCACCAAAACAATAACGCTTAAATAAACATAAATGATAACAAGGGCACCGCAAAGCGGATGCTTCCCCTCGGTATTCAATTTAAAAATAGGGCTAATGACCTAGATATGAATGTTATGTACCAGAAAACTAATGTTATTTGTCCTTGCCTTTATTAAATTGTTATTAATGTTAGGTACCAGAGAAGTAAGAGTAATTTGTCCTTCTCTCCGCCTTTGGCCTTTTCCAAATGACCCCGAGTTTGCCCATTGACATTTACAATCAATAGGCTTCTAGATCTTACCATATACTAAATGTATGGCAAGTTTGGTTAAGATCGGTCAAAGAATGTTCAGTGTAGAGTGGTCACAAGGTTGTTGATATGGGAAAATAGTCCATGACCTTTAACCTATGAGCTTGAAAATAAATAGTCTTCTAGACCTTGCCATATATTAACTGTATGGCAAGTTTGGTTATGATCTGCCAAGAGATGATCAGTGTAGAGTGGTCACAAGGTTGTTGATATGGGAAAATAGTCAAGTCCAATTTTGACCTTGACCTTTAACCTATGACCTTGAAAATAAATAGGCTTCTAGACCTTGTCATATATTAACTGTATGGCAAGTTTGGTTATGATCTGCCAAGAGATGATCAGTGTAGAGTGGTCACAAGGTTGTTGATATGGGAAAATAGTCAAGTCTATTTTTGACATTGACCTTTAACCTATGACCTTAAAAATAAATAGGTTTCTAGACCTTGCCATATACTAACTGTATACCAAGTTTGGTTAAGATCGGTCAAAGAATGTTTAGTATAGAGTGGTCACAAGGTTGTTGATATGGAATAGTCAGTCTATTTTTGACATTGACCTTTAACCTATGACCTTGAAAATAAATAAGCTTCTAGACCTTGCCATACACTAATTGTATACCAAGTTTGGTTAAGATCGGCCAAAGGATGTTCAGTGTAGAGTGGTCACAAGGTTGTTACGGACGCACGCACAGACAAACGAACGAACAAACAAACGGACATCCCGTTACTATATCCCCTCGCAAACTTCGTTAGCCGAGGGGATAATAAAAGGCTAAGAGGATATATATATACTTTTGAATGAGATTTCTTTTATAGTTTTCTACTAGAGCCATATCATTTATTTTTTGGGGGGTTTAACGTCACTTTCAACCATTTTTCAGTCATATTAGCCCTTTGGTAGAGCTGGAATTCAAATTCACGACCCCAGGATTGACAGCCAGCATTGCTACCAATTGAGCTACCAGGGCTCGGCTAGAGTCATATAAGGCAAAGAGCTCTGTCCCTGGCAGCAATATTTTACCAAATAAGATGTCTTGAAGGAATCTTGTAGAGCGTCACTCAAAGAGCATTTCTTCACAATAATTTAAAAATCATCCAATTACACAGGTACTTTCGAAGAAGATGTTTTAATATTTTTTTTTCGGTTGCAAGAATTCTGTTTGATCCAAAAAAATAAAGAATTAAGGAAAGTGCATCACTTAGGGGGTATAGAGCATAATAAATATATCATTTCTCAGCAGTTTTTAATGAAAGTGTGCATCTTTTGTGACTTTTGCAACATTTGCTCAAATGAGGGTTGGTCCAAATACTGATTTTAAACTCATTAAACAATGTGTAGTTTTACTCTATAATCATAAAACAACAAAAACGTCTTTGTATTAAACACATTCACCTTTCTTGTAAACCCTTATCTGGTTGGGTTTAATCAACCAAAATCATATTGGAATTTTGACAAGGCCTTTCATATTCATTTCTGCCAATGTAATTGAATGGGAAGGCAATTATATAGACCAAGATTAACCCTTTCCGTCATATAGACGCTTTCTGATGCCTCTGCATCAGACGGCTTTTTGAAAACATTGTGACAAAAGAAGAAATTGCACAAAACGTGCAATTTCTCCTTTTGCCACAATGTTTTCCACCTTTTGTCATAGGTTATCCATTCAATTATGGAGATTTTCTATGTTTTGACAAAATACGTTCAAAGTCGTCTGCTGCAGAATTGTCGTATCAGGGAAAGGGTTAAGGTAAGACATCAGGATCTTGATCTGAATTATGCATATCTGCAGCTTACAGTTGCACATAACAGAATACACAACTGTTGCAGCATGTCTGGTTTAAAGCAAACCATATTTATGAATCTATATCAATTCTGTACCAGACGAAATTCAATTTCATATCTGATTGAGAAATATCCCATGAACCGAGTCACAGGAAAGTTAACCTTGAAGCATTATGAAGAGAGAAGGCAATGATCAGTCCCTACCTCTCCATTGTCTGAACCAGTTTATAGCAATTTTTTTTCGTTAAAAGGCAAAAAGTATCTATCCGGGTAAGCCTGCGTGGCATGCTTAGGCTGATCCGGGTCGATACTTTATGCAGAGTCCACAATGTTGTTTTTCTCACCGCTCATATCATATTTCAAAAACATACTTGACCCTAAGAACTGTGTTGTTGCACCCAAATTAGTTGTCTCAGTGAGGCAAATTTCTTTTGAGTATCCACAGAGGGATAGGGGACAATTTTAACATTGATGGTCAAAAGACCAGTTTACTCTCCCTTACTAAACAAGCATATTAACCCTTTCACTCATACGACAATTCTGCAGCAGACGACTTTGAACATATTTTGTCAAAAAATAGAAAATCTCTATAATTGAATGGATAACCTGTGACTAAAAGTGTAAAACATTGTGGCAAAAGGAGAAATTGCATGTTTTGTGCAATTTCTTCTTTTGTCACTGTGTTTTTATAAAAGCTGTCTGCTGCAGAGGCATCAGAAAGCGTCTATAAGAGTGAAAAGGGTTAAGAGAAGGGTTTAACTGCTCAAAGGTTGTTTTTTACCCGGCTTAGCTTAATATAACCCTTTCGCACATACAAACAATCTACAGCAGACGTCTTTTGAAAACACCTAGACAAAAATATGGAAAATCTCTGCAAATGAAGGTATACTACTTGAATAGGTGAAAATATTGCGCCATCATGAGCAATTTCTTGGTTTGCCACAATATTTTCAAAAAGTTGTCTGCTGCAGTGTATGCGTGAAAGGGTTAACAGAAGTAAGAGATAACTGTGACACATGTCTCAGAATGAGAACAACATCCAGGTATTTCATACTTGCTTATAGACCACAAAATAAGATCTACAAGTGATCATTTTGTCTACAATTCGGATCAAAGTCCTTTCATTCTTCAACTTGTAAAACTTGTTAGCACCGGTTTGTTTTATCCCAGGCACAGGGAACAATTACATTACACAATGGTTCCTGTTGATTGGACAGATTGAATGGGTATGAATCACCCTAATTGACTCTCGAAGGGTATTGGACCAAATTGTCAAAAACAAAGCAATGTTGAGTGTAATATAGGTTTTTGATTGTGGCCTTTCTTAGAAAGTGTTATATAGCATAGAGAAAAGCAAGATTTATGATAATGTTTGGACTGACTTTTTTTGTAGTTTTTTGATTGGAATCAAATCCAACGAGTTAACCCTTTCCCACCTACAGATGCATTTTGACGCAATTGTAGCAGACGACTTTTGAAAACATTGTGGCCAAAGGTGAATCTGCTCATGATGAGCAATTTCTCCTTTCGCCACAATGTTTTCATTTTTATTTAATAATTAAACTATCTTTTATGGAGATTTTTCATGTTTGTGTCACTATGTGTTCAAAGTCGTCTGCTGCAGAATTGTTATAAGTGGGAAAGGGTTAAAAGTCAGTGTAAACCGGCAAATTCTCAGTCATCCAGAAGCCTGCATCCTTGTATTGTCTGGATATAACCCTCGTCCAATGACTTTGATTGGTTGATTGATAGATTGGTGTTTTACTTAGCTTTTATACAATTGTTCAGTTATATCAAAGCGTTTCTTGGATAAGTTACCAGTACTATTGGTCCATTTATCCTGACACCAGCCAGTCAGTCGTAATGCTATATAACCCCCAAAACCCTGAGCGCAAAGGAGGTCAGCCATTATTACCATTTTTAAAGTCTTTGGTATGATCCGGCCGTGGATCGAACCCATAACCTCTCACACCAAGGCAAACGCTCTACCATTACACAACCGAGGTGGTAGCCCGGTGGCTTTGAATATGCCTGTTCAGCTAGATGGGGAACAAGGAAGATCATAATCTACACTGTGCATTAGCAATTACAATCTCTGCTTATTGCAATGTATCGAAGATTTGCTTTCCTTTGGCTTGGTCTATATAACATTAACCAGAGAGATAGAAATATCAGCTCATAAAGATTTTTTTCATTTTTTCTTCAAAAGTTTTTATTCAATTGTACAAAATTTCAGATTTTTTCTCTCCAAGACATTTCAATAGAGAAGGGACAAAAACTGAGCATAGCTGATAATGGATATAAGGGTATGCATACTCATATTTTATTTTCTGTATCTCATAAGCCACTCACATGACAAGACACTTAATATATATATCCCTTTTTTGGCACTGGAATTATTTTCCTAGTAAGGAGAAAGGCAAAATAAACAAGACTTCATAATCATTATATTTTCAATTATATGTATTTGATATTCTGTGTTTGGAATTTTCTGACAGCATATATAATAGGCAGAATGCAAGACTGATTGATTGCCATATTCATATGCCAGATCCAACAGTTCACATTCTGTTAAACAAGAAAAAGTATCATGGGCTCTAAGGTCAGGGGAATAATAGTGAAGGTGCCTGAATGATTCTTTCTTACCCTAAGAAAAATTGTACAATATTTTTGTGCGGACCTTAGCATTGTTATAAATAAGCTGTATGCCTTTTTATTTGTTATTTATACGTCGCTAGGGCTCAAAATAATAAACCTAAGTTTTATCCCCGGTGAGCAACTCAGATATAACTAGGATTACATTTTTTATTTCATTTTCCAATTATTTTTCCAAATGCTTGGCCTTTTGGTCTGGTATCAACAAGTGGGAGATCCATCTAGCACAAGGCTTCTTTAATTTCAAACAGTCAATCATATAATGATGGACTGTCCCTTCTAAAATGCCTAGACTATCAGCTATCTAAGAAATAATATATCGGCCATCATCATCTACCATAGCTCCAACAGCAGCATTATGTTTCTCTTTGTTGCTGCAACAACAAGTCTATCAGGAAGGTTACTATCTTCCAGGCTATATAAAGACCCACTTTAAATGTTTTAACCCAGCAAACAAGAGCTGTTCTAGCTCTACTATTCCACTGCTTATTAGTTACTGAGATATTGACTTTAATGTAGTTGCATGCGACAAGCGAATTATGGAGAAAAAGGTTTTTAAAGTTTCGTTATTTTTCTCACTTTCTGATGCCGCAACAACCAAAGTTCTACACAGAATGCAAGTCTTTGAATAATTTTGAAAGAATACCAACAAAGGAACATTCCTATGAAGTAAAGTTATAATTGGTCCAGTTAAATGGTAGGAGTTGTCATTTGTAGCTAAAAGTTCAATTTACCCCTTTTGTGATGATGCAGGGTTGCTATGATTTTGTAACCAATCAATATGGCTTGAACAAATTAACAAGAGGATCAATGAAAGAACATTTCTATAAAATTATCTTGAAATCAGAAAAGCACTTTCATAAGGATGGAAAATTAGTTTTGTCATTTTGTCCCTTTTTTGATGTGGCCTGGTTGCCATGTTTTTCAACCAATAAATATGGCTTAAACAATTTTTGTAGAGGGTCACCCAAGGAACATTTCTACTAAATTATTTTGGAATCTGACCAGTAGATTCAGAAGAAGAATTTTAAAGTTTGGACATTTTGCTCCCTTTCTGATGCCGCAGCAATCAAATGATCTCCATGGAATTGTAATCTTTGAACAATTTTGAAAAAGGACCACCAAAGGAACATTCCTGTGAAGTTTGGTTGAAATTGGCACTGGTTTAGGAGGAGATGTTGTTTAAAGCTTAAAGTTAACGACAGGAGACAGACAACAGACGGTCGACGGACAGAGCTGACGGATAGAGCGATCAAAATAAATCACCTTCTGAGCCGAACCTTCGGCTCAGGTGATCTAAACAAGAGAGCCATGATGGCCCGGAATCGCTTTTTTTTTTTCACTTTAGCTATAGTTTCCGACCAATCAACTTGGCTTGAAGGAATCTGATAGAGGGTCACCCTAGGAACATTTCTACAAAATTATTTGAAAATCGGCCAGACACTTTTTGAGGAGAAGATTTTTTAAGTTTTCACTATAGCCATATAATGCAAAATAGACCTGCCCACTGGCGGCCATGTTTTTTGACCAATCAACATGGCTTGAAGGAATCTGAAAGTGGGTCATCAAAGGAACATTTCTACAAATTATTTGAAAATCGACTTGACACTTTCGGAGAAGAAGATTTTTTAAGTTTTCACTATAGCCATATAAGGCAAAATAGCCCCGCCCGCCCTGGAGGCCATGTTTTTCGACCAATCAACTTGGCTTGAAGAAATCGGATAGAGGGTCATCCAAGGAACATTTCTACAAAATTATTTGAAAATCGGCCTGACACTTTCGGAGGATAAGATTTTTTAAGTTTTCACTATAGCAATATAAGGCAAAATAGCCCCGCCCCCCTGGTGGCCATGTTTTTTTACCAATCAACACAGCTTGAAGGAATCTAATAGAGGGTCATCCAAGGAGCATTTCTACAAAATTATTTGAAAATCTGCCAACCAGTTTGGGAGAAGAAGATTTTTTAAGTTTTCACTATAGCCATATAAGGCAAAATAGTCCTGCCTACTGGCGGCCATGTTTTTCGACCAATCAAAATGGCTTGAAGGAATCTGATAGAGGGTCTCTTAAGGAACATTTCTACAAAATGATTTGACAATCGGCCTGACACTTTCGGAGGAGAAGATCTTTTAAGTTTTCACTATAGCCATATAAGTCAAAATAGCACTGCACCCTGGTGGCCATGTTTTTCTACCAATCAACATGGCTTGAAGGAATCTAATAGTGGGTCACTTAAGGAACATTTCTACAAAATTATTTGAAAATCGGCCTGACACTTTCGGAGGAGAAGATTTTTTAAGTTTTCACTATAGTCATATAAGGCAAAATAGCCCCGCCCCCCCTGGCGGCCATGTTTTTCAATTAATCAACATGGTTTGAAGGAATCTGATAGAAGGTCATCCAAGGAACATTTCTACAAAATTATTTGAAAATCTGCCAACCTGTTTGGGAGAAGAAGAATTTTGAAGTTTTTTCATTTCGTTGCCATGGAAACCAGAATTCTGCATGGATCCCAATAATTTGAAGGAATTCTGGTGAGGTCATTGGGAGGATGCTTTCTGTGAAGTTTTATCCCAATTGACCCACTGGTTACGGAGGAGAAGAAGTTGACGCACGCCGGACGCCGGACAAAAGGCGATCACAATAACTCACCTTGAGCAAAGCTCAGGTGAGCTAAAAAGGGCCATCACTTGCATTAAATGCAGAATAGAGTTATCAAACTTGATTATTTACATAGGTGTGGTAGTTGTGGAGCATTGTGAAAAGTATTAATGCAATATATCAAGAAGTTACTGAGCTATATTATGGTGAAATATAAGTACTTGCATGCAAAACCTTAACCAAGTTTAAGGGCCATAGCTTGCATTAAATGCTGGATGCATTAAATGCTGGATGGAGTTATCTAACTTGATAATCTACATAATTTTGATAGTTGGGAAGGGTTTTATAAAGTTTCTATGCAATGCATCAAGTTAATAGATATATGGACTTTTAATGTAGTTGCACGCAAAACTTTAACCAGAATTTTAAGTAAAACAAATGAACCACAACTTGCATTAAATGCAGAATAGAGTTATCATACTTAATTATTTATACAGGTGGAGTAGTTAAGGAGCATTGTAGAAAGTTTCAATGCATTACATCTAGTAGTTACTGAACTATGGTGAACTATAAGTACTTGCATGCAAAACCTTAACTAAGGTTTAGGGCCATAATTTGCATTAAATTCAGGATGGAAGTATCTAACTTAACTTGATTTTAACTTAAAAAGGGGCATTACTTGCATTAAATGCAGGATAGGAGTTATCAGGCTTGATTATTTACATAGGTGTGGTAGTTGGGAAGCATTGTAGAAAGTTTCAATGCAATACATCTTTTTGTAACTGAGCTATGGTGAAATATAAGTACTTGCATGCAAAACCTTAACCGAGGTGTGACGCGGACACCCGACGCGGACACCAGGATGAGTAAAATAGCTCTCATATTCTCTGAATAGTCGAGCTCAAAACTTAATGACACCATAGAACTAGTATGAGTTGGATAGACACAATTCAGAAAAAATCTCTTTTCAAAGAAACACAAACTTAAAGTAAGCCCTGATTTATTGCCACTAAATAAGAGAGTGGATAATTCAACAATGAATACATTTTTACCGGATTAAATACAAATTTCATAGACAGTGGTAATCAACTACATGAAATTCCCATGACCTTATGATATGTTGTTTCTATGGGAGGCCATTAGTGACATAATTTATTGATTGATTGATTGGAGTTGAACAGCATTTTCAACAGTATTTCAGTAATATCATGACACCAAGTTCATTTTCCTAGCTTTTTCCACACAACATTCTTCATAGGCAACAGGCTACCTTTCTACATAGACTTTTGTGTCTTTTGGTGGAAGACGCATGATGCTACGCACAATGACTTTTGTCAATCATCAGAAAGTAGGAATGTTCGAGCCGTGGTTCAAACTTACAATCCCCAAAGTGAAAGCCCTTGTTGCTACCAACTGAACTATCGCAACTTTAAACATAACTTATAGAATATCCCTCATACAAGGTCATTTAAAAAACATAGATGAAATAAAACGACACACAACCTGCCTCAATATAAACTTAATTCTAATGATGTACTTGTTAGTAAGACTCAGCATCAGAAAGCAAGTAAGCTAGCATCCATAAACACAAAAAAGGTAAGTAAAACAGACCTAAACCCAAACTCTTAACCAAAGTAATTCAAGCAGAAATATAGGTCTCACTTAGCATTTTAAACAAGAGAGTAACCAACTATCAAAAATTGCATCGTTTGTGCAAAAGTGGTCACTGTCAAACTTTTATGATAATAAACCTTAACACTTCCCCTCATATAGACACTTTCTGACGCCTCTGCAGCAGACAGCTTTTTGAAAACATAGTGACAAAACGAACAATTTCTCCTTTTGCCACAATGTTTTCCACTTTCAGTCATAGGTTATCCATTCAATTGTAGAGATTTTCTATTTGTTGACAAAATATGTTCAAAGTCGTCTGCTGCAGAATTGTCGTATGAGGTAAAGGGTTAAACCTTTCCCACGTATACAGACAATTTCCACAACTTTAGCTTTTTTTTTAACTTTTGCCACAACATTTTCATGTCTATTCAATAATTACACTTTCATATGTAGATATATTTCTATTTTTTGCTAAGGTATTTTCAATGTCTTCTGCTGCAGGTTTTGCCACAACATTTTCAACTCGATTCAATAATTGAATTTTCATTATTAGTAATTAGTCGCCGGGCAGAAGCCCGCGACTTCTATTTTTAATAGCTTTTCGGAAATCACATGGGAGGGCGGCTTATTATTAGAAAGAAACAAATCTAGATGATTTGAACATATTACAATTGTGGTTGTTTACGAACACTAATAAATGACACATCTAAAATGAAATAAATATTCCGATTTTTTAATGTTTGCAGTTTTTTTTTATTTCACTCGCATTTAAGTTTTTTGTCTTATTTACGAAGACAAAAGTGGTCCCTTCAAGACGTGAACCAACACCCCCTAATGCAGACTCTTATGTGTCATCATTGAGGTCAATTTCGGATTCTCCTTTTAATAGCAATTTTAACTTACTAAATGTTGTTTTCATGTTCAAAGAGATGTCTTGATTTGTGTAGAATTCATTTAATAATGTTAATACATGAATATCTAAAGTAGGAACTGTTTCTAAGCTAAATATAGACCCTATTCTGTTGTGTAGGTTCGTGACCTTTAACATCGATTTTCGCGCATGCGCATTTCGATATGAAAAAGCGAGTGATATTATTTTATTTTAGACAAGTACAAGACGAATGTTTGACGCAAAGCGTCAAAGAGAAGCCGCAATATTTCGTTGTACATGTAGAAATAAGAAAAAAAAAACATTTTTAAATCCACAAACAATAGAACAATTTAAACTGTAGACGGTAATGCTGATATATTTCTCCTTTTGAAGACTTTTGTTTTCTTCCAATTACCTCCCTTTAAAGCAATACCAGGATATTTACCTTGTGATTCGAATAAGATTGACAAACATTGAAATTATATGAATGAATACTATTATTTAAATAAGTAACAACAGCAAAATTAAATTTAAGCCAAGATAAATGTGTACACATTTCGTTAATTGTTTATAGATACCCTAATGTATAGGTGAATATAAAATTTATAAGTAAATGTTTTCATTTCAACGTTCCTAATGTTTGAGTAGACTAAGGAAAGTCAAGAATACATAAATAAATCAATGCAGTCTTTTCCGGCGACATTGATGCCTTGCATCAACTTTCTCTTGTTTTCTTTATTTGTTCCATGTTTTCAAAGTCGTCTGCTGCGGCTGTGTTGTATGTGGGGAAATGGTTTACCAAACTTCATAATGGAAAGCAGATGCCAACTCCTCAACTTCCTCAAGGTGAGCTAAAGATTGAATAATTTCTAAATAAACTATAGGGCCTTTTGGATGATTGAACATTTCCAACAACATTTGACAGGTTTTCACAGTGTTATTCATGCTAGTTTTATTTCAATGCCACATTGCTTAAAAAAATGAAGGATTTGGTGCCAAAATGTGTTGAATTGTTTATGAATTTCTCAGGGAGTAAGCCCATTTTCATCGGCCCATCTGGTATTTAATTGCCTTTGTTTGTCCAGACCTAACTCTTGTCTATTATCAATATGGACATGGGCCATCTCATGAGAAAACCGTTTTTGTAGATAAAGAAGAATCAATCAACCGATGTGTTTACATACCGAGGGCTTGGCGTGAAATGGTTGTAACTAAAATTGGTATTTTTTTTACCAAGATTAATCACCTCACCATAAAGTCTTTATAAGCGTTTAATAATTTTTCTTGATAAACAATCGTTCTGAGCAATAGCATCTAAATTTGCATTGTTTACAAAGGGGTCAAAATTGGCCCTAAACCGGGGTTTTCACAATAGGTTTTTAGTTACAACTGTTTCACACCAAGACCTCGATATGTTGGTCAAAGTCATTACAATTTGATGTGAAGATATCTAACAATAGTTCACTTTCATGGCATGCTGTCTGCACAATAGCTCTGAGAACCTTTAAGTTCTAGTCTGAGTTCACAGGTTTTTTCATAAAACTTATAATCAAACACAAAACAGTCACATACTTTGATTTCGTGAATTCCATCCACTTCATTTGTGGTCATAAGTGAGCTTACTAATTTTGGAAATGCATCCAGTTGTTAACCCTTTCCCTCATACGACAATTCTGCAGAAGATGACTTTGAACGTATTTTGTCAAAACATAGAAAATCTCCATAATTGAATGGATAACCTATGACAAAAAGTGGAAAACATTGTGGCAAAAGGAGAAATTGCACGTTTTGTGCAATTTCTTCTTTTGTCACTTTGTTTTCAAAAACCCATCTGCTGCAGAGGCATCAGAAAGCGTCTATATGAGGGAAAGGGTTAAGTAAGTGAATCAGGGAGATAGATGTAAATATCAGAAAAAATTGGAAATTGAACTAGCAGCTGTGACTGTGATATCGAGGAAGGCAAAAAGCCAAATTAATTGGTTCCAACTTAAGTTTTCAAGAACTATCAATGGTCTGTGTTAACCCATTACTTCACATGACTTTTCATAGGTCGTCTGCTTGACATTATGATCTTCATACAAACAATTTCACCAATCTAGAAAACTGAAAGATTTATATTGATAAAGAGTTGAAAACATTGCAATAAGAGACGAAATTGCTCGTTTTGAGCAATTTCACCTTTTATTGCAACGATTTCAAAAGTCGTCTGCAACAGCAGGCGTCAAATGTCGTCTGTGTGAAGTAATGGGTTAACACATCTACTTATGGAAAAGACTTTTAGAATATCTTTTGCCTGTGACTCAAGTAAAAGAGAATGCTTGTAACAGACCAACTGACAGCAGTTGTTGTGTGTGGGAAAGGGTTAATTGTTCACAACATCGTTTGATGCAGCCACATGAAAGTCTCATTCTAACCTTCTGGGAATGTATTTAATCCTTCCCGTCTTACAGACGCATTTTGATGCGAAGCACCAGATGATTTTTGAAAAAAATTGTGTCAAAAAGAGAAATTGCTCAATATGAGAAAGTTCTTCCTATATTATGCCACAATTAATATATATATAGTTTCAACTCTCTTGAACACTGACTTTCCATATTTTTGGTAAGATGTTGTCTTTTTAAGTCGTCTGCTGCAGAATTGCTGTAAGAGGGTTAGGAATCAATGAAAACTGATAAATATTGTATTTCTTAGTGGAAAATGATTGTTTGAGTTAATAATTCATGGTCTTGTTGTTCCCCCACAGGAAATGAAAGCTTCCCTAGGGGTAGTATTAACCCTGGAGATAATGAGGTTTTTTTTTTGGGGGGGGGGGGGGGGGGGGGTGTTTCCTCACCACATCTGTTGACTTTCGTACACTGCTATTCCAGAAAAATTGGCCTTAGAGTCCATTCTTTAATATGGACAACATAGTTATGGTGCCTTTACAAGTGACAAATTTGGAAAACTTTGTGGCAAACAGACAAATTGCTCATCACGTGAAATTTCTCCTTGTCTCATAATGTTTTCAACTTTGCCTCAAAATTATGAAAAAAATTCTTTCAGATTTTCTAAAGATTTCAACAGATACTTTTGAAATTGACAAAACTAACACACCATATAAGAAATATATATAGGCTAATGCACTGCAAACCGACAACTTGCAGAGCTCTCGATAAGGGGCGTTTAGCATGTTCTAAAATCCTTATTTCATCCACTAACCCTATGTTGTAGGTACTCAAAAGAATCGTCTCAATGAGACTATTCTTTTGAGTACCAACATCATAGGGTTTGGTTGGATAATGAGAGAGATATTGTGGAGAAAAAAGCTGCAAACCCCTCCTTATCTGGACCTCTGCCTTTGATTTCAAAACAAGTTTGTGAATACACCCAGTTGCAGAGCTCTAGATAAGGAGCGTTTTGCTTGTTCTAAAATCCTTATTTCATCCACTAACCCTGTGTTGTGGGTACTCAAAAGAAATGTCTCAATGAAATGATTCTTTGCAGTACCTACAACATAGGATTTTGTTGGATAATAAGAGAGATATTGTAGGGAAAAGAACTGAATACGCCCAGTTGTCATCATTATATGTTCAATATGAGAAATCAAAGAATTACCCGAACTTCAAAGTTGAGATATTTGTCCAGTTTCTTCTGTCTCAACTTTTGAAGGAATTGGTCAACTTGAATAGGTTCCCTTTTTATTGCAGCTATGGCCTTTTCCTCCTTCTCTGCAATGGAAGAAAGTAGAAGTCATATAAATGGTATGCCTATTGTAATTTGTACATCCCACACCCCATTCCTCCATTATAACAGGCTTTTGATTAGTTGATTTCTGTCTTGTTTCCCACAAACAGCAAATCTGCAACAGACGACTTTAAAAATGTCTTCTAAAAAATATGGAAAATCTCTTATAATTGTAGGTATAATTACTGAAAAAGATTTGAAAACATTGTGGCAAAAGAAGAAATTGCTACTTTTGAGCAATTTCTTCTTTTGTCACAATGTTTTCAAAAGTCGTCTGCTGCAGAGGCATCAGAAGTCGTCTGCTGCAAGAGGCATCAGAAAGCGTCTGTATGTGATGAAAGGGTTATTCAGGAACGTAGTTAGATGATATCTACATCCCTACCTTAATCAGGTGAGAAGGAAGCATATACTGTAAACAAGAGATGTTTGTCAAACATTATGTACATTATTGACCCGATGACCTCAACATCAATAGAGATCATCTACTGATCACCCTCAGCCTCCATGTCAAGTTTTAGGGCCATGGGTGCAGGCAATGTGGAGTTATCATTCTGACAAGCTTTTTGCGTTCAAGGTCGCTGTGACCTTGACCTTTGACCCAATGACCTCAAAATCAATAGGGGTCATCTACTGGTCACCCCCAGCCTCTATGTCAAATTTGAGGGTAATGGGTGCAAGCAATGTCGAGTTATCACTCAGACAAGCTTTTCACCTTTGACCAAATGACCGCAACATCAATAGGGGTCATCTACTGGTCATCCCCAGTCTCCATATAAAGTTTAAGGGCCAACCTCCAAGTCAAGTTTGAGGACTAAAGCTCCAGGCATTGTTTAGTTATCACTCGGACAAGCTTGGTCACTGGACCTTGACCTTTCACATGATGACCTCACAGTAGAGGTCATTTACTGGTCACCCCCAGCCTCCATGTTAAGTTTTAGGGTCATGGGTGCATGCAATGTCGTGTTATCACTCAGACAAAATTTCGCGTTTAAGGTCAGTGGCTGTGACATTTGACCTGATGACCTCACAATCAATAGGGGTCATCTACTGGTCACCCCCAGCCTCCATGTCAAGTTTGAGGGCTATGGGTGCAACCAATGTCGAGTTATCACTCAGACAAGCTTTTCGCATTCAAGGTCACTGTGACCTTGACCTTTGACCCAATGACCTCAACATCAATAGGGGTCATCTACTGGTCACCCACAGCCTCCATGTCAAATTTGAGGGTAATGGGTGCAAGCAATGTTGAGTTATCACTCAGACAAGCTTTTCACCTTTGACCAAATGACCGCAACATCAATAGGGGTCATCTACTGGTCATCCCCAGTCTCCATATAAAGTTTAAGGGCCATGGGTGCAGGCAATGTTGAGTTATCACTTGGACAAGCTTTTCGCGTTCAAGGTCACTGTGACCTTCACCTTTGACCTGATGACCTCAAAATCAATAGGGTTCATCTACTGGTCATCCCCAGCCTCCAAGTCAAGTTTTAGGATCATAGGTCCAGGCATTGTTGAGTTATCACTTGGACATGCTTTGGTCTACCGATGGACCAACAAACCGACATGTGCAAAGCAATATACCCCTCTTCTTTGAAGAAGGCATAATAAGTTACTGACAGTCCATACAAGAATAGAAACATATTATTGTGAGAAACAGTAGAAATGATTTAAGGGAATTTCTCCTTTTCCCACAAAACAATTTCCAAAGATGCAGGTTGTAGAGATTTATATTTTCCTCTGTATCAGTTTCTGCTTCATGAATTTTGCACAAAGCTAAGGAAGACTTAATAATTATATAGGTCCATTAAGAAATTGCTTTTTTTCTAATTCTATTATGTTATATTCAATTTTCCAGGTTTAATCGAAATGGTATTCGCTAATAAAGCAACTAATCTGTTTGAAAATTTAATAATATAGATTAACTTGCCTTTACCATACAACAGATAATGAAACACAGTGACCTAGCAAGGTAGAACACATGAATAATGATTTTAATATTCCTGATGGACCTGTACCGATCAGATATTTTTTTCTAGATTGTAGTAAGGAAAAGATGCTATTAAACCCTTCCCAGATACATCAAATCTGAAGCCTACAATATTGAAATCATCCTGACAAAAAAATAGGTGGAACCTATAAAATGCTCCCACAAAGTATAGAGAAGACACAGAAATGGTTCTTCAATATACTTTATGTACCGAAATCAATTCGCCATATACATGTATAAGTAAATAGTATTTTAGAAATACAAAAGTGGAAATAGTTATAATACGTGCATCTCCTCTTGTTAATGAGACTTCCCTTAACCCTTTCCCACAGAGAGATGCTCTCTGATGCCTCCACAGCAGACGACTTTTGCAAACATTGTGACAAAAGAAGAAATTGCACTTTTTGCCACAGTGTTTTCAACTTTTTTCAATAATTCAAGTCTCATTTATTGGGTTTTTTCACACTTTTACAAAACGTATTCAAAGTTGTCTGCTGATGATTTGCTGTATGTGGGAAAGGTTTGAAATCAAATCATACTACATAGAAATTTATATGGCCATAACTATGTAAAGAATCATTCAGCAGTAACATGCTGATATCATGCACGGGCGGATCTCATCTTGTTAGTGAAGCTCCCCTTTAAGTTTCATTGAATTCCGACAGGTTACTAAGTTGCTTAGAAATAGCCCTGACATGAATTCTCTGATGTCATGTTATATAAAACTGGGCAATAACTCTGTGAAATAATCATTATTACCGAACATGGTGATAATATGTACATCTCCTCTTGTTATTGAAATTTCCCTAAACCTTTCCCACATACAGCAACACTGCAGCAGACGACTTTGAAAGCATGTTCGCAAATACCTGGAAAACCTCTATAAATGAAGGTACAATAACTGAAAAAAATTGAAAACATGTTGGCAAATGGAGAAATTGCGCGTTTTGAGCAATTTCTCCTTTTGCCAACATGTTTTCAAAAGTCATCTGCTGCAGAGGTGTCAGAAAGCGTCTATATGTGGGAAAGGGTTAAGTATCATTGAATTGGGATTGGTAGTTGCTGAGAAATCGTCCTAACACAAATTCTCCTACGTCATATTACATATAATGGCAATAACATCTTTTCTTGTTAGTGAAGCTCCCATAAAGTTTCCCTGAATTTCAAGACAGTGGCTGGTGAGAAATAGCCTAGACTAAAGCGGGACAGACGAACATCTGACAAAATGGTAACTATATGCTTCCTCGAAAATCTTCAGGGAGCATGAAAATGTGAAGATTTTCATAAATGAGAGTTTAATTATTTAATAGAGTTGAAAACATTGTGGCAAAAGGAGAGATTGCTTGTTATTCTCCTTTTGTCACAATGTCTTCAAAAGTCATCTGCTGAGGTGTTAAAATATACAAGCTTATTTCATTTGTGTTTGAAAATATTGTATGAGACACATTCTTTTGGCAGAGATAATTACCCTCGCTAGCTTGGGCGACTGCCACAAACAAACAAACCCTCGCCAGCTTGGGCAACTCTGCCAAAAGACCTCATGCAACATAATATTTTCCTACACAATTGTACAATAAACTTTACTACTAACTGACCCGAATTTATACTTTAACCCTTTCTCTCATGTAGACGCTTTCTGACGCCTCTGCAACAGACGACTTTTGTAAACTTTGTGATAAAACAAGAAATTGCTAAAAAAACGAGCAATTTCTCCATTTGACACAATGTTTTCAACTCTATTCAATAAGTATTTCTTCATTTAGGGAGATTTTCCATATTATTGTTGAGATGTTTTCAAAGTCGTCTGCTGCAGATTTGTTGTATGTGGCAAAGCGTTAAATTGACATCTGCTTTCACCCGTTCTACTTGCAGAGGCATTTTGACATGTCTGAAGCAAACAATTTTTGAAAACATTGTAGTAAAAGGAGAAATTGCTCATGATGAGTAATTTTCCTTTTGCCAGAATATTTTTAACTTTATTCATCATTTACACAGTCATTTATAGAGATTTTCCATATTATTGGTTTAATGTTTTCAAAATCTTCTGCAGCAGATTTGTTGACTATGACAAATGGTTAAATTAAGCATGCAGAGGCATAAAGTGATGGATTAAACATATATTTTGAATTGTATTAGTTATTTATTTTATGTTATATAAATAGCTGAACTGTATCTTAATATTCTTCTAAAATTAACTTTATCCTATTATTTTGAATACTGAATGGAGGTTAACAAACTGTCAGTGTTGACATTTGAAAACCAAGACTTTGTTGGGAAAATGAATGTTTCCCATGGATTACTTGTAATTGTTGTTGGTATAATTGTGATAAATTACTGTTGTGTGTACACAATCGGGGGGTTATATTACTGAGAATACACACACCACACCTTTACACACAATTTGTCAACCTTTGTTGTATTTAATTGTTCATAGCATATATCATTGCTCTGTGAAAGGACTTTTTCAGTCATTGTCTGAAACCGTTGGTGTTTTGACTTGATTTATTGGTGTTTTACACCGTTTTCCACATTATGTCAGTTACATCACAACAAAAGTTCACTTATACATGATCCCTGGGTTAACAAACCAGTACAGTACCAGGCTAGGAAATGTGCCTTGCCCAAGGGCACTCCATCATGACCGTCATGCTGAGACTGAGGATCAAACCCTAGATGCCCGGTTCCAAAGTGCCAACGCTAACCACTCGGCCACGGCAGATTCCTTAACCCTTTCACTCATACGACAATTCTGCAGCAGATGACTTTAAACATATTTTGTCAACAAATAGAAAATCTCTATAATTGAATGGATAACCAATGACTTAAAGTGGAAAACATTGTGGCAAAAGGAGAAATGCTTGTTTTGAACAATTTCTTCTTTTGTCACTATGTTTTCAAAAAGCCGTCTGCTGTACAGGAATCAGAAAGCGTCTATATGAGCTGTAACGTTAATGACAATGTCTCAAAAGTAAATAATTTTCACCGTTTCTAGTGTCCTGTCATACCAACCATTTTTTAAAACAAGAGGCTCAACATCGCCAGTATCTCTTGCTAATGGAAATAACCCTACGCTTTTTTGCCTGGTGACAAATAAATATTATTTTAATACAAAATTGTTTGAAAATTGGTTAAATAGTTCTGTAGAAATTCTTTAAAGTTAGATGCCAAAAGTTAACAGACAAACATATGCACAAGTTACCATGACATAAGATTGACTGGCGTTCAGCCAGAGTAGCTATTAAAGGTTGTAACTTCTCTCCTTTGTGCTAAGGATTTCGATTGATTGATTGATTGATTGGGGTTTAACGCCGTTTTTAACAATTTCTCAGTCATATCACGGCGGCCAGTTCACCTACTCATATGTTTCCTGGTTTTCACACACCACAACAATCTTCCCAAGCAACTGGCTGCTTTTCCACATAGACTGAGCCCATGCTAAGGATTTCGAGGATAACATTATGACTGATGACAATGGTTGTATTACTGTGGTGGTAATTAATGTGGTATGCCAATGGTAGAAATTAATGTTGTATTAGAATGGTGGTAATTAATGTTGTATGATAATGGTGGTTATTTATGTTGTATTAAAATGGTGGTAATTAATGTTGAATTACAATGATGGTAATAAATTGTGTATGACAATAGTGGTAATTAATGTTGTATGACAATGGTGGTAATAATGTTGTATTACAATTGTGGTAATTAATGTTGTATTACAATGATGGTAATTAATTGTGTATGACAATGGTGGTAATTAATGGTGTATACAGATGGTGGTAATTAATGGTGTATACAGATGGTGGTAATTAATGGTGTATGACAATGATGGTAATTAATGTTGTATGACAATGGTGGTAATTAATGTTGTATGACAATGATGGTAATTAATGTTGTATGACAATGGTGGTAATTAATGCTGTATGACAATGATGGTAATTAATGTTGTAATGCAATGGTGGTAATTAATGCTGTATGACAATGGTGGTAATTAATGCTGTATGACAATGATAGTAATTAATGTTGTATGACAAAGGTAGTAATTAATGTTGTATGACAATATGGTGGTTACTAATGGTGGTAATTAATGCTGTATGACAATGATGGTAATTAATGTTATATGACAATGGTGGTAATTAATGCTGTATGACAATGGTGGTAATTAATGCTGTATGACAATGATGGTAATTAATGTTGTTATACAATGGTGGTAATTAATGCTGTATGGCAATGGTGGTAATTAATGCTGTATGACAATGATGGTAATTTATGTTGTATGACAATATGATGGTAATTAATGTTGTATGACAATATGGTGGTTACTAATGGTGGTAAATAATGATGTATGACAATGGTGGTAATTAATGTTGTATGACGATATGGTGTTTACCAATGGTGGTAATTAATGTTGTACAACAATGGTGGTAATTAATGTTGTATGACAATGATGGTAATTAATGTTGTACAACAATATGGTAATTAATGTTGTACAACAATGGTGGTAATAAATGCTGTATGACAATGATGGTAATTAATGTTGTATGACACTGATTGTAATTAATGCTGTATGACAATGGTGGTAATTAATGTTGTAATACAATGATGGTAATTAATGTTGTATGACAATATGGTAATGAATAGTGTATGACAATGGTGGTAATTAATGTTGTATGGCAATGGTGGTAATTAATGTTGTATGACAATGATGGTAATTAATGCTGTTTGACAATGGTGCTAATTAATGTTGTAATACAATGATGGTAATTAATGTTGTATGACAATATGGTAATTAATGTTGTATGACAATGGTGCTAATTAATGTTGTATGGCAATGGTGGTTATTAATGGTGTATGTCAATGACAGTAATTAATGCTGTATGATAATGGTGGAATTAATGTTGTATGACAAAGGTGGTAATTAATGTTGTATGGCAATGGTGGTAATTAATGTTGTATGACAATGGTTGTAATTAATGTTGTATGACAATGGTGGTAATAAATGTTGTATGACAATATGGTAATAAATGTTGTATGACAATGGTGGTAATAAATGTTGTATGACAATGGTGGTAATAAATGTTGTATGGCAATGGTGGTAATTAATGTTGTATGACAATGGTTGTAGTTAATATTGTATGACAATGGTGGTAATAAATGTTGTATGACAATATGGTAATAAATGGTGTATGACAATGGTGGTAGTTAATGTTGTATGACAATGGTGGTAATTAATGGTCTAATACAATGGTAGTTATTAATGTTGTATTACAATGGAAGTAATTAATGTTGTATGTCAATGGTGGTAATTATAATGTTGTATGCCAATGGTAGTAATTAATGTTGTATGACAATGGTGGTAGTTGTTGTATTACAATGGTGGTAATTAATGTTGTATTACAATGGTGGTAATAAATTATGTATTACAATAGTGGTAATTAATGTTGTATTACAACTGAAAAACTGTTGAAAGCAGCCATAAACACTGCTCAAACAAACCAGCAACAGAAAATAATATGTTTATGTAGGTCAATTATATTTAACAATTGAACAAATTGACAGAAAGACAGACAGACAGAAAACGATGAGGCTGGACAGTGATTAATCACAATAGCTCACCCCATACTTCATGCTCAGGTGATCTAAAACAGCTGAAAACGTAGTAAGAAAAGGGGAGATTGCACAATTACAGCAATTTCTAAATTTACTACAAGGTTTTGAGTCATCTGATGCAGAGGCATTAAAAGTGTTCTGTATCAGCTAATATGTTAAATGTTGTGAACAAAAAGAAAGCAAAAGAAAATCCTTGAGATTGTTTGACATTTTTAATAGAGATGGCAGTCAAGAAAGAACGGCTCAAAGTAAATGTTATCATCATGGGTCACCTACACAGTCTGGTTTCATGAATGAACTTTGCAATGTGGATCTGATCTGTTTCTGGTGTGTAGAGACCTAATCTAACTTACTCTTCCTTCTTTTATTAGCCAGACAATTCCTGGGTCCCAAAATCACGTTAAATAATCTCTTTCCTTAGTTCGCTATCTTGGCTTTGATATTTTGTTGGAAACATACGGACATATATCAGTGGAGAAAGAAAGGAAAAGACTAGACAGAATTGTTTATCATCATGTAAGCATCTCAAGTAGGAAATGGCTAAATTGCTTCAATAAAACAAGAACTATTTTGGCATTATGATTAATTAAATTTAGAGCATATATTAAAGCGACTGAAATCCAGATGGCACGGGGGGGAAAAAAATAATTGAATTCGCCCTAAATGTTATTCTTTATGTTATCCAAGTAAAACCGGGGTAGAAAATGTATCGTTTTTTATCAATAAAGTGAACTTGAGTCGTTTTCAATTGTCCCAATGAAGGGGTTTCCTATTTAAAAATACTTACCCCGTTACTGACAGGGTAGAATTTGCGATGGAAAAAGTATCGAAAACAATAACATCTCACCGATTATAGGGGTATGTAATATGTCAGTTATCATATTTTAATGCCCCAAATACAAAAATAACACTTATTTTCTTAAACTTGAAAATTTCATTTTTTTTCGACAGTTGGGTATCTGGAGTTCAGTTGCTTTAAAACAAGATACCCAAGAGGGCCAGAATCACACCACTGCCACCAGGCAAAATAATCCTATACACTTTGTGCATGTTGGATAAAGTAGCCTGACATACTGGTGGCCATGTATATTTAACCAATCAACATGACATGAAAGAATCTGTTACAGGATTAACCCAGGGACATTTCTTTGAAATTATTTGAAATTTGAGCTAATAAAAATGAGTTTCAAAGTTTTCACTTAAGGCATATACATAAGATAAAACTGGCTTTGCAAGCCTCACTCTGGTAGCTATAATTTTATTCCAATTAAATTGACTTGTAGGATATAAGTTATCAGCCAGTTGAGCTAGAAACTACTTTGAGTATGAATGATTTTCGATCATTTACTATGGACAATGTAACCAGTACCAGAAGACTGCCCAATGGCAACATGTCAAGCATGCCATATTGCATGTACATCCTTAATAATGAAAATTAATTTATGACTCATTGATGACTGTTGCAATTTTAGCTAGGACAAGCTCTTATCACCATTTATTTACCTTTGACATTGAAGTGTGACAGTATTTGACTTTCAATCTACATTCATTGGTCTTGCATTTGATTCAATAATGTCTCAAGTTAAACAAGAGGACCATGATGGGCCTGGAATGCTCACCTGATTTAATATAACTTGGTAAATGGTCACCCAAGGATCATTTGTTTCAAAATCAGGCCTATACTTTTAGTAAGTTTTTAAAGTTTTTACTATATATTCATACAAGGAAATCAATCCCCAACCCCTGGCAGCCATGTTTTTCAACGGATCTTAATAATTTGAACAATTTCTTGGTAGAGGGTCACCCAAGAAACATTTGTGCCAAATTATTTTCAAATCAGGCCAGTACTTTTTGACAAGAATTATTTAAGTTTTCACCATTTACACATATAAGGAAAACAAGTTTCGCCCACTGGTGGCCATGTTTTCAAGGGATTGAAATAATTTGAATAATCTTGAAAGTGGGTCACCCAAAGAACAATTGTGCCCATACAAATATAAGGCAAAAAATCTGCCCTCTGGTGCCCATATTTTTCAACAGATCGGAATAATTTGAACAATCTTAGTAGAGGGTCATCCAAAGAACAATTGTGCCCATTTTTGTTTTAATCTTGCCAGTAGTTTTTGACAACAAGATTTTTAAAGTTTTTCCATTCTCTTGCCATGGCACCCAGAGTTCCGCATAGAATTCAATTTTTTGAAACGGGACCACCAAAGGAACATCCCTGAAAAGTTTTATCAAAATTGACCAAGAGGTTTAGGAGATGTTGTTTGAAGCAAAATGTTGACAGACAACAGACCAAGACCGATCACAATAACTCACTCAGAGCCTCTAGGTGAGCTAAAAATTAAGCTTAGTAATTCAATCAAAGTGGAAGACAGTGGTACGGAGGTAGAGTGTCGGCCTCTCGTACCAAAGGTACCGGGTTCTAGCCCCTGTGATGAGTGGGTTCTGACTTTGGGATTTTTCCACACAAACGGCGCAAGTACTGGTTTAGTCTCCAGGAAGCAGACATCGAGCGTGATTAATAAAAGCTGAAAGCTTTTTTCGCAATCAATGCAAAATAAACTAGAACTATCACTGAATGTGATAAATACCCCCAAACGCCGCCCTGATAGGAAAGGTTGTGAAATATTTAGAAACCCCACCTTAAAAGGACAATGTTATGGATCGGGTTATTCTTGTTTTGTTCATTTTTGGATAACAAAGGGCAATAACTCTGTAATTATGTAAATTAGAGTTATGGTTCTTGTACACTGCACTTCCTCTGATTTTGCTCTACCGTTGTATGTAGTTTTATTAGATTCTATCTGTTAGTTATTAAGTAATTCTCAGGACAAGAAAAAGTAACAAAGGGCAATGACTCTGTATTTAGGTAAAATAGAGTTATGGTTCTTGTACACCGCACTTCCTCTCAATGTGTTGTATCATCCTATGAAGTTTTAATAAATTCCAAGAATTAGTTTTAAAGTTATGCTCCGGACAAGACTCTACGAACAAGAAAAAGTAACAAAGAGCAATAACTCTGTAAATATGTAAATTAGAGTTATGGTTCTTGTACACTGCACTTCCTCTCATTATGCTCTACCATTGTATGTAGTTTTATTAGATTCCATCTGTTAGTTATTAAGTAATTCTCCGGACAAGAAAAAGTAACAAAGGGCAATAACTCTGTATTTAGGTAAAATAGAGTTATGGTTCCTGTACACCGCACTTCCTCTCATTGTGTTGTATCATCCTATGATGTTTTATTAAATTCCAACAATTTGTTTTAAAGTTATGCTCTGGACAAGACTCTACGAACAAGAAAAAGTAACAAAGGGCAATAACTCTGTAATTATGTAAATTAGAGTTATGGTTCTTGTACACTGCACTTCCTCTGAGTATGCCCTACCATTGTATGCAGTTTTATTATATTCCATCTGTTAGTTATTAAGTAATTCTCCGGACAAGAAAAAGTAACAAAGGGCAATAACTCTGTATTTAGATAAAATAGAGTTATGGTTCCTGTACACCGCACTTTCTCTCAATGTGTTGTATCATCCTATGAAGTTTTATTAAATTCCAACAATTTGTTTTAAAGTTATGCTCTGGACAAGACTGTACGAATAAGAAAAAGTAACAAAGGGCAATAACTCTGTAATTATTTAAATTAGAGTTATGGTTCTTGTACACTGCACTTTCTCTCCTTATGCTCTACCATTGTATGTAGTTTTATTAGATTCCATCTGTTAGTTATTAAGTAATTCTCCGGACAAGAAAAAGTAACAAAGGGCAATAACTCTGTATTTAGATAAAATAGAGTTATGGTTCCTGTACACTGCACTTCCTCTCAATGTGTTGTATCATCCTATGAAGTTTCGTTCAAATCCTATGATGCATGGTTAAGATATGGGCCGGACAAACTATGGCTTCCGACCGACCGACCGACCGACCGACCGACCGACTGACCGACACAGTGACTCCTATATACCCCCCCAAAACTTTGTTTTTTGGGGGTATAATAAGTTTTAAACTAATGCACTGATGGCTCTATGGTGGCGGATGGCAACAAAATCTTGCAGTGTGACAAACATGAAAACACACAAAAGATTTCCCTATTATTTCATTAGCAAACATCTTTTAGCTAAAGGGCGGGAAGCGATCAATTTTCCAGCACAACCAAGCTCTGAAACTTGCCAAGGCCAATTTGATTGGCTGTCATTCATATCGCAATGTTTTTAATTGGCTTTACATCTTGCCCCTTATGACTCAAATTCACACAAATGCATCTGCCTTCCTGGTGCAGAGTTTGATGAGTTAACCCTTTCGCACATACAGATGCTTTCTGACGCCTCTGCAGCATACAACTTTTGAAAACATTGTGACAAAAGGAGAAATTGCTCAAAACAAGCAATTTCTCCCTTGGTCACAATGTTTTCAACTGTATTCAATAATTGCTCTTTCATTTATAGAGAGTTTCCATATTTTGGACTAAATGTCTTCGATGTTGTCTGCTGCAGATTTGTTGTATGTGAGAAACAGGGTTAAAAGAGTAATTCTATTGTGGAATACAATGTAGAATGCTGTGATTAAGTACATACTTTGATTTTATTGATTATTATCAATCTGTTAGACAGCTGGGTCACTTTTCATAATGTTTTATAATATCAATATAATAGGTTATTGCATAATATGCATGGGAAAATTAAACAACAATTAAATGTTAAAAGTACCTGAATCTCAAGCATTACATGGCTTTTGTTTGTGATACAGAAACCAAGCGTTCAGCAATCAAGTGTACTGGACAGGACATATTGATTTTCTTGGTTGGTTAAAATACTGCATCAAATTTGCATATCGGATCCATGAATAACGACTACTTAGTAACTGGTAATAACATATTAAATACACATGCTGATTCCTATTACAAATTATAAACATTTATATCTCTAAATCAAATAATTTTGGCTGTAGTACAACACATATGAAACACTCTCTTTAACCCTTTCCCCCATACGACAGTTCTGCAGCAGACGACTTTGAACGTATTTTGTCAAAACATAGAAAATCTCCATAAGTGAATGGATAACCTATGACTAAAAGTGGAAAACATTGTGACAAAAGGAGAAATTGCACGTTTTGTGCAATTTCTTCTTTTGTCACTATGTTTTCAAAAAATCGTCTGCTGCAGAGGCGTCCGAAAGCGTTTATATGAGGGAAAGGGTTAAACAAATTCGAACTAAGTAAATGACCAATATTCTGCTAAAATTGGGCTTTGGTGAATATACATCTATATAATATTATGCTGATCAACATTAATATATTTTCTGGACTGTAAATCAACTTTAAGTTTTTAAGTTATGTGCGAGACAAATTTGACGGACAAGACTGACAGACAACTTTGAGAGGACATGCCATACTGAACAGCAGATTAGTAAATATCATTTTGTAGAGTTTATCCATTGAAAAGACAAAATTTCTGAAGGTTTTGATATATATTTTCAGAGCTTAACCCTTTTCTTCATATAAACGCTTTCTGATGCCTCTGCAGCAGACAGCTTTTTGAAAACATAGTGACAAAAGAATAAATTGCTCAAAACGAGCAATTTCTCCTTTTGCCACAATGTTTTCCATTGTTTAAAGGTTATCCATTCAATTATAGAGATTTTCCATTTTTTGACAAAATATGTTCAAAGCCGTCTACTGCAGAATTGTCGTATGAGGGAAAGGGTTAATAGCTAAGGAACAGTTTTCATGTTCCAAGATCCTTATTTGACACTGAAACCCTATGTTGTGAGTACTCAAAGGAATTTACATATTGGGGAGGGAAGACCTCTAGTCCTCTGTATATTACTTCATAAAGGTAAATGGTTAACCCTTTCCCTCATACGACAATTCTGCAGCAGACGACTTTGAACATATTTTGTCAAAAAATAGAAAATCTCTATAATTGAATGGATAACCTATGACTAAAAGTGGAAAACATTGTGGCAAAAGGAGAAATTGCTCGTTTTGAGCAATTTCTCCTTTTGTCACTATGTTTTCAAAAAGCCGTCTGCTGCAACGGCGTCAGAAAGCGTCTATCAGGGAAAGGGTTAACTAATATTGTTCGCCTAAAGCAAAGAACTAGATAAGAGAACGGGTCTTTTCCCAACAATATTTCTCTTATTATCAACAAAATCCTATGTTGTGGGTACTCAAAAGAATCATCTCACTGAGACGATTCTTTTGAGTACATGCACCCACAACATAGAGTTTGAATATGTCTAATAAATATTTTAGAACATGCAAAACGCCTCTTATCTAGAGCTCTGCCTAAAGCATACAATGAAGATCTATTTTTAGAGTTCTAGATAAGGTCAAAACTTTATTTGACTCTCTAGCACTATGGTGTGTGGTACTCTTTTGAGTACCCACAACACAGGGTATAGTTGAGTCATAAGAGAGATATTGTTGGGAAAAGACTTGTTTACTCTATGCTGTGTGTTACTCACTCAGACGATTCATGTGAGTACCCACAACATAGGGTTTAGTTGAGTCATAAGAGAGAAAAGGGGAAAAGACTTGTTTATACTCCTCCTACTTTAGTCCTATGATGTGTAGAACTCGCTGAGACGATTATATTGAGTACACACAACATAGGGTTCAGTTGAGTCATTATAGACATTGTTTGGAAAATACTAGTTTACTCTTCCTATTCTTGCCCTATGTTGTGTGGTTCTCGCTGAGATGATTCTATTGAGTACCCACAACATAGGGTTTAGTTGAGTCATAAGCAAAATATTGTGGGGAAAAGACAAGTTTACTCTTATTATTCTAGCCGTATGTTGTGTGTTACTCACTGATACAATTCTTTTGAGTACCCACAACATAGGGTTTAGTCGAGTCATAAGAGAGATATTGTCGGGAAAAGACTTGTTTACTAATATTCTAGCCTTAAGTTATGTGTTACTCGCTGATACCATTCTTTTGAGTACCCACAACATACGGTTTAGTTGAGTCACAAGAAAGATATTGTGGGGAAAAGACTTGTTTACTCCTCCTATTCTAGTCCTGTGGCTTTTTAAAGGAAACAGCTGCTATCAAAATTTAATTAGCTAATTGTTCCAATACTCCACAGGATTAATCAACTAATGTAACATATTCAATATCCAGTTGGGCAAAAACACAACTAGAGCCATAACAATAACTCATTTATGTAACCCCCAGTATACAGATCATGGTGGAGTGGATTTTAACTGTTTACCTGCTATTGAAAATATCAGGGAAAACATATTGAGATATCATTTTGCAATATAATTAAAAACATTGTAGGAAAGGGGGAGAAAATATTTATTTTGAGTAATTCCTCCTTTTTCCACTATGAAAGCAAAAGTTACCTGCTGGAAAGGTATAAACTCTTAATGTATCAGGTTAAGAATTAAACATTGTTCTTAATTTGTATTGAAGAACGGCAATATTTGAAATCTGAGAATTATTACTTTAGTTACCGAGAGGGAAATACAGAGAAATTGTAGCGTGAAATAACTCGCTTTATATCATAAATGACGTCGCCGGGAGTGTAATAAAGCCATTGAATAAATTGCGTATTCAACTAGTGTAATAACAATGCTTAGTGACATAACGTCATAATGAAAAGCATTGAAAATGACCGCGCTATATAGCGACGTTATATGTATTTTGCGCTAATAATCATCGAATTGGAATTTATGATATAAAGAGAATATAACTTTCGTGGTCATTCAATACAAAATTTTAGAAACTTGTTTAATAAAATGTCGTATTAAATGACCACTCATGTAATATCCTCTATTTATTGCCTCTCTGGCTCAAAGTGACAAAAAGGTTATAATTATTTGTTTTGTCTGTCTGTCCATCCATCTGTCCTTATTTTACTCATTTAACCCTTTCCCTCATACAACAATTCTGCAGCAGACGACTTTGAACATATTTTGTCAAAAAATAGAAAATCTCTATAATTGAATGGATAACCTTTGACTAAAAGTGGAAAACATTGTGACAAAAGGAGAAATTGCTCGTTTTGAGCAATTTCTTCTTTTGTCACTATGTTTTCAAAAAGCCGTCTGCTGCAGAGGCATCAGAAAGCCTCTATATGAGGGAAAGGGTTAAAGGTTTTTTCCTCATGAACCACAGGAGAGATTTTCACAAAACTTGGCAGGAACAATTATTCTAGCATCAAGTTTATTTCTCACATGTAAACATCATTAGGACCATTGCACTCTAGAATATGTAGTTACGTTAAAACTTTCCCATATACAACTAGAACTATCACTAAAGGTGATTAATACCCCCGCCCCAACCCCTGACACATATTATATCTCACAGTATTATCTTTGACTCAGACAATTTGAATATCAGTATCAAAAAGAAATACTAAGATGATATCAAACACAAAACGGCTCCTTTTATCTGGACCGACCGCCCGACCGACCGACAGGCTGATGCCACACAAAATGGCTCCATTTTGCCATGTTTCAAGTAAATCCGGTTGAAATTGAAGGAGGAGTATGTCGCACCAGATTCGATTTTAAGAAAAAAAATCCTATTTCAAGGTCAGAGGTGAAGGTCACAGGGACATCAAATTTGCGTCTTGCACATCTACTACTCCTGATTAACATTTATGCCAAGTATGAAGTAAATCAGGTTGAAACTGAAGGAGGAGTACAACAGATTAGATTTTAACAAAAAAAAATCCTATTTCAAGGTCAGAGGTCAAGGTGAAGGTCACAGGGACATGAAATTTGCGTCTTGCACATCTACTACTCCTGATTAACATTTATGCCAATTATGAAGTAAATCAGGTTGAAACTGAAGGAGGAGTACAACAGATTAGATTTTAACAAAACAAATCCTATTTCAAGGTCAGAGGTCAAGGTGAAGGTCACAGGGACATGAAATTTGTGTCTTGCACATCTACTACTCCTGATTAACATTTATGCCAAGTATCAAGTAAATCAGGTAGAAACTGAAGGAGGAGTAGAACGGAACAGATTTTGCGGACATACCGACCGACAGACGGACGGACGGACCGACAGGCTGATTCCAGTATACCCCCTTCAAACTACGTTTGCGGGGGTATAATAATTCTGATTCAGACAACTTTGAAAACATCAAGGTAAATATACAGACTATCGATTAAGGAAATTATAATAATTGAATAAAATTGAAAATAGTGAGGCAAAAGGAGGAATAACTCTCTCTAAGCATTTCATTTTGTCACAATGTTTTCAAAAGTTATCTGCTGCATAGGCGTCTGTATGTGGGAAAGAATTAATAGAGATCGGTACCGCACAAGGTATCATATTTACCTATTTCAAATACAAATTGAGTGTATTCATGTGTTATCTGTGAATTAGTTTTTATAATACATAAATGTTCATTTATTATCTTTAACCCTTTCCCTCATATAGACGCTTTCTGACGCCTCTGCAGCAGACGGCGTTTTGAAAACATAGTGACAAAAGAAGAAATTGCACAAAACGTGCAATTTCTCCTTTTGCCACAATGTTTTCCACTTTTTGTCATAAGTTATCCATTCAATTATGGAGATTTTCTATGTTTTGACAAAATACGTTCAAAGTCGTCTGCTGCAGAATTGTTGTATGAGGGAAAGGGTTAAATATAGGCCAGGATGAGGTGAATGTTGTCAGCTAATACCTGATGGTTGACCTTCCCAAATGGAAAGCATCCATGGAAAATATTGAAATATCCTTGATAAATAAAATGGCAATTTTATAACAGTATAGAATAAAATTAATGTAAGATATTAAGGAGGAGTAAAGTAGTCTTTTACCACCTATATTTTTCTTATGACTCAACCAAACCCTATGTTGTAGGTACTCAAAAGAATCGTCTTACTGAGACGATCCTTTTGAGTACCCACAACATAGGGTTTGAGTATCAAATAAGGATTTTAGAATTTGAAATATTCGCTTTATCTAGAGCTCTGAGGATTAAAGACATATATTGTTCACAATTATTTCAAGAGCATTATAAACTGCAATTGAATTAAATAGATCTGTATGATGTGAAAGTGGCAGGGGTCAGATATCATGGAGGTCATATGGAGAAGATGGAAAAAGCTGGAAAGCATCAATTTGACATTTTCTCTCCTATTTATGAAATTAAAGTTTTGAGGCAATTCTGTTGAATAATAATCAAATGCCATCTGGAACATCTCTAAATTCAAATCTCTTGGCCATGTTTTGCCATTGAAAATTCTTGTTGTCCTATCCACATATAAGCTTCAAACAAGTCTTGCCAAACTTAATCAGTATGTCAAAGCCACTTTCTTACTCCATCAGTATAGGTAAAACATTTAGATTTACATCTTCTTATTGAACATGTATACAGCTGTTTTAATTGAATTTGTTGAAAGTTAACTCAGTGTGTGTATACCACGTGACTGTTGATGTCATATTTGCAGTCTATGCCGCTTACAATGTCCTATCTCATGGTTTTTACAGGAGTTTGATTGGTGATCTAGTTTTTTCAAACACTTCAACAAATCTGTTCTCAAAATCCAGTTTTGATAATGCTCCAGCTGTCGGCGATATTAGTAAATTTAGAGGAAAGGTCCATCGAAGTGTTTGAAGAAACTAAACCACTAATCAAACTCCGTTGAAAAATCGGAGATAGGGCTCCGTAAGACTTCTAAACCGAAGTAAAATATTTCTGTCCGCCGTAGCATTTGTGACGTCAAAGTCACGTGGTATACAAACACTGTAACTACATCCAGCAATTTTTTTCCAATTTTTGTGGAACCGATTAAAGGACCAATTCACAATTATGAACTGCATGCTCTTCACAATTTCCTGACAGGGTCAGGGTCAGATGGACCTGTTCAAAATGCTGGCCATCTAGCATAATCTTATCTTTTAACACTGATTTTCAGAGAAAAATTTATAACATTCTTGACCTGTTGTTTACAGTTTTAAAGTGCTTAACTGACTGGGACTTTCAGTGCTTTTGGTATGAATCAAAACAATCACTTTCTAAAGACTAAAGAGAGTCTAGTTAAAAGTGTAGTGTAGTGTTCAAAGCATTTGAGAAGACCGCTGAGTGTGTATGTACATACATGAATGACGCCACTGGTGCATGCACAGTTGCACACCTCCAGTCATCCACAGCAAGCATCATCGTAAAAATAAAACAGTATTAGTAAATTATTAATCTGACTATGTATTTACTATTCCTCAATATCGGTCTCATCACAACACTTAGCCGAGCCCCGGTAGCTCAGTCGGTAGCGACGCAGGCTGTCAATCCAGGGGTTGTGAGTTCGAATCCCAACTTTCTTTCCGACGATTGACAAAAGTCTAGGCGACATGCATCATTCGTCTTCCACCAATAGGCTAAGTCTATGTGGAAAAGCAGCCAGTTGCTTTGGAAGATTGTTGTGTGGAGTACTGGTGTGAGAAAACCAGGAAATGCATGAGTAGGTGAGCTGGCCGCCGTGATATAACTGAGAAATCGTTAAAAATGGCGTTAAACCCCAATCAATCAATCATCACAACACTTACTAATTGAAGACAAATGCATAGATAAAGCATATTATAGATGCCGACCAAAGCATCTTGTCGCTATATAAGTAGTAAATATTACCCAAAAAAATCCCAACATCGCCTTCAAAAGGCTATAAAATCTCTTCTTCACCAGTGGACCTATGCATAAGGTAATTGCTGAGAA
Source organism: Serripes groenlandicus (assembly GCA_031761405.1). Classification (NCBI taxonomy): domain Eukaryota; kingdom Metazoa; phylum Mollusca; class Bivalvia; order Cardiida; family Cardiidae; genus Serripes; species Serripes groenlandicus. The sequence goes on along the minus strand of JASEVX010000001.1, from coordinate 148,013,023 downwards.
ATAACCTTGAAAAAATGTTCCTATGTCATATAATATAGAAATTAAAAGGACAATAACTCATCAAAAAAATCATCAAACAGGAGTATGGTAATCATATATGCACATCTCCTCTTGTTAGGTAAGTGAAGCTTCCCATTAAGTTACATTGAATTCAAGTCAGTAGTATCTGAGAAATAGCCTGGACAAAAGCAGGATGGACAGCCGGACGGAAAAATGAACAGAAGTACAGGTGCGACTATATGCGTATCCCGAAAAAAAATCAAATGTTCATCAATAGGAGAAGGACAGATAAAAACAAGTTAATGGAGTATTGCAAGCAATACATAAGTTCCCTACCAGACACAAATTTATGAGATGAAAAAAGCACATTATTCTGTCGAGCCTAATTTTAGAGTTATGCCCCTAGACATACATGGTCTTCTAATGGTCCAGTTTAATGTGAAGTAACTAAGAGTTATAGACATAAAATTTGGGAACAGTGTCTTCTGACCGTGACCTTGGAAGTTAGTGGCTGGATATCATGCATGACACATCATCTTGCTATGAAGAAGAATTGTGTGAAGTTATAACAAAATCTATTCAAGCATGTGGAAGACACAGCCCGTACACGTAAGAAAAGCTTAAGAATGTGTGTGGCCAAATTGTGACCTTGACCTTGAGAGTAGGTGGCTGGGTGATGTGCATGACATATCATCTTGCTATCAAAAAAAAGGATGTGAAGTAATATCAAAATCCATGCAAGTATGTGGAAGACACAGCTCAACACATGGCAGCAAAGCCTGAGAATGTTTAAGCCCAAACTGTGACTGATCTTAGGAGTAGACGGCTGGGTAATGTGCATGCATGTGGAAGATACAGCCCAGAGGCAACATTTGAGTCCAAACTGTGACCATGTCCTTTGTAGAAGGTGGCTGGGTGAAGTGCATAATACATCATCTTGTTATGGAGAATAATTGTATGAAGTAATATCAGAATCCATTTAAGCATGTGGAAGATACAATCCAGACACGTCAGAAAAGCTTAAGAATGTGTGTGCCCAATTTGTGACCTTGATCTTGGAAGTAGGTGGCTTGGTGATGTGCATGACACATCATCATCTTATGGAGAATAAGTGTGTGAAGTAATATTAAAATCCATTCAAGCATGTGCAAGATACAGCCCCAACACAATATTGCTGACGGAAATTGTTTGAGCCAAAACTGTGATCTTGACCTTCGGATTAGGTGGCTGGGTGATGTGCATGACACATCATCTTGTTATCTTGTTATAGAGAATAATTGTGTGAAGTAATATCAAAATCCATTCAAGCATGTGGAAGATACAGCCCAGACACGAAATTTTGGACAGACAGACAGACAAACTATGAACTTGACCTTCAGAGTAGATGACTGGCTAATGTGCATGACACATCATCTTGTTATGGAGAATAATTGTGTGAAAAAAATCAAAATCCATTCAAGCATGTGGAAGATACAGCCCTGATATGAAATTGCAGAAGGACAATGTTTGACCCCAAATTGTGACCTTGACCTTGGGAGTAGGTGGCTTGGTGATGTGCTTGATACATCATCTTGTTATGGAGAATAATTGTGTAAAATAATATCAAAATCCATTCAAGCATGTGGAAGTTGCAGGCCGGACAGACAAACTGACGGACGCGAGCATACCTGTAGGGGACTTATAACATAATCAGAATTGATCATCCCAAGCCTTCTGTTTAGCTTATTTAAAAGATAATTCCAGCCTGTAGAATATGAAAACATCATGGACAGTTTCTATGTAGTGAAATTGTAATTATTGACTTCAAAACATCATGAGAGTCATTTCTTATTTTGCTTCAATGTTTTCATCAGTCGTCTGCTGCAGATGCATCTACATGTGGGAAAGAGGAGCTAAATTATTATTTATTGTAACATAACAACAATTAATAACATTTAAAACCTTCAACAAATTTATCAAAAATAACATTATCATTTTTCAAAACCAATACAGCTTCCTATTTAGACTTACCACATGTTTACTTTTTGCTTATTTTAAAAATACACACTGGTCATGTGATCAACATATTTATAAATAAATTGGAAAGATCCATAAATCGGAAATTATATAATACAATTAATGTATTAGGGACCAGTAGGTGTTTATAATATCCTCGTAATTGTGAGAATTGTTAAAACAAATAATTAAAATATTGGAAATATATCATTTCATTTTAAATGACTTATAATTAACCCTTTCCCTCATATAAACGCTTTTTGACGCCTCTGCAGCAGACGGCTTTTTGAAAACATAATGACAAAAGGAGAAATTGCACAAAATATGCAATTTCTCCTTTTGCCACAATCTTTTCCACTTTTTGTCATAGGTTATCCATTCAATTATGGAGATTTTCTATGTTTTGACAAAATACGTTCAAAGTCGTCTGCTGCAGAATTGTTGTATGAGGGAAAGGGTTAAGTCTTTTTTACAATCAAATGTAACTATATTTTGACCAAGGCATTTACGTACATTTAGTTTATCACAATAATAACTTCGCCTAAGCCTTTCATGGCCAATTTAAGAATACCCTGGTAGGTTAAAAGTAAAATCATACAATAAGGTCAGTCAGATGTAAGAACTTATATATATTTAGAAAGTAGTAAACATAATACTTTTGACATTTAAGGATGATTATAACTCACACCATATGATGAAAAGTTCTTAAATTGTGTCTTTATCTGAAACTGGCAACATCTTTAGAGTAGACAATCATTTTTAACCCTTTCCCACATACAACAAAACTGCAGCAGACAACTTTGAAACCATTTGATCTAAAATATGAAAACTCTCTTTTAATAAAACAAGAGGGCCATGATGGCCCTGGATCGCTCAACTTAATTATACAATGTACTGCAATGCAAAACGACAAATATTCTGAACGCAACCTCCACAGTGTTAACAAGATTTTCCATCATTTGGCCTAGTGATCTATATTTTTTTACCTGATATGACCCATATTCCAACATGGACTAGATATCATCAAGACAACCTTGTGACAAATTTTCAACTTGCTCAAAGTAAAAATGCGGCCTCCGGAGTTTGAACAATATTTTCCTTTATTGACCTTGTTTCTGACCCAATATGACCCATATTCGAACTTGACCTAGATATAATTCAGACAAACATTTTGACAAAATTTCAAGCTGCTGAAGCAAAGAATGCGGCATCCAAAGTGTTAACAAGATTACCCTGCAATTTGGCCTAGTGATCTAGTTTTAACCCGGCATGACCCATATTCGAACTTGGCCTAGATATCATTTAGACAAACATTTTGACCATTTCAAGCTGCTGAAGCAAAAAATGCGGCTTAGATATCATTTAGATAAACATTCTCATTAAATGTCAAGCTGCTGTAGCAAAAAATGCGTCTTCTCCAGAATTAACAAGATGTTCCTTCAATTTGGCCTAGTGACCTAGTTTCTGTCACAATATGACCCATATTCAAACTTGACGTAGATATCTTTAAGACAAACATTATGACAAAATTTCAAACTTCTGAAGCAAAAAATGCTAGATTTTCCTTCAATTTGACCTAGTTACCTATTTTGTGACCCAACATGACCCTTGATCGAACTTGACTTACATATCATCAAGAATAACATTCTGATAAAGTTTCATCATGCTCAAGTTAAAAATGCAGTATGAAGAGTGTTAACAAGATTACCCTTCAATTTGGCCTAGTGATCTAGTTTTAACCCGGCATGACCCATATTCGAACTTGGCCTAGATATCATTTAGACAAACATTTTGACCATTTCAAGCTGCTGAAGCAAAAAATGCGGCATCCAAAGTGTTAACAAGATTTTCCTTCAATTTGGCCTAGTGACCTAGTTTTTGATCCCACATGACCCGTATTGGCCTAGATATCATTTAGCTAAACATTCTGACCAAATTTCAAGCTGCTGAAGCTAAACATGCGGCTTCTACAGAATTAACAAGATTTTGCCTCAATTTGGCCAAAATTTCAACATGCTCAAGTTGAAAATGTGGCCTCTACAGTGTTAACAAGATTACCCTTCAATTTGGCCTAGTGACCTAGTTTCTGACCCAATATGACTCATATTCGAACTTGACCTAGATACTTTTAAGACAAACATTCTGACAAAATTTCAAACTGCTGAAGCAAAAATTGCGGCCTCTGGAGTGTTAACAAGATTTTCCTTCAATTTGACCTAGTTACCTACTTTTTGACCCGACTTGACCCATGTTCGAACTTGACCTACATATCATCAAGACAAACATTTCGATAAAGTTTCAACATGCTCAAGTTGAAAATGTGGCCTCCAATTGTGGCTTAAATTTGACCTAGTGAACTCATTTTTGACCTCATATGACCCAGTTTCAAACTTGTCCAAGATTTGATAGAGATGAATGTTTTGATACACTTTTATGAAGATTGGATGCAAAATGTAGCCTGTAGAGTGTTAACAAGCTGAAATGTTGATGACGCACAACGGACGCTGGACGGACGCCGGACAAAATGTGATCACAATAGCTCACCTTGCACTTCGTGCATAGGTGAGCTAAAAACAATTATTGAACGAAGTTGATTCATTGTGACAAAAGAAGAAATAAATCATCATGAGCCATTTCTCCTTTTGCCACAATGTTTTCAAAAGTTGTCTACTGCAGCTGTGTCAGAAAGTGTTTGTATGTGAGAAAGGATTCTACTTTGTGGTATAATGTTTGCAATTCTGTATAAAACCAGGGTTTCCTCTACTGCTCAAGACTTGGGAGTGATTGTAGGCCCTAGCTATCACTATCGAGGGTACATAAACAAAATTGGGTTTGATCCCCCGCCAGGTCATACCAAAGACTATACAAATGGTAGTAATGGCTGCCCTTCTTGGCACTCAAGGTTGTGGGGTTAGCATTACGACCGACTGGCTGGAATCAGGATAAACAGACCAGTAGTACTGGAAACTTACCCAGCAAATGCCGTGATATAACTGAAAAAAATTATTGAAAGTGGCATAAAACACCAAACAACAAAAAGTTGAGGAGAGGCGTAGTCGACTATTACTAGACTGTAATATTTCACAACTATGATATAACAATTATTGTAGTTCTAACATCAACAATTTCCAATGGTCAAACTAACTGGTATCCCACCAAAACATGTGACTCAAAATACATGAAAACAGCCTTGGTCAGAAATTGTACAAATCGAGGGCTTGTAATTGTATTGGCGTGAAACGATTGTATCTAAAAACCTTTTCTGACAACCCTGGTTTAGGGGCAAATTTAGGTGCCATTGCTCAGAACGAGCAATGGAACCTAAATTTCCATTGTTTACCAAGAAAAATGATTTAACACTTATAAAGACTTTATGGCAAGGTGATTAACCTTGGACAAGAAAGACCAATATTAGTTACAACCGTTTCAAGCCAAGCCCTCGAAATGACATGGTTATTATGAAAAACAAACTTGGTAATTTTTCATAAGACCAAAAAACACCCTGGATCATTTTTCAATGAAGCCAAGCCATGTTGAGTCAGAATCACCCGTAGTTATAAGTCTCGACTATAAATGCAAGTGTAAAAGACATGATCACGATGAGCCATTTTTCCTATTTCTACACTTTCAACTCTTTTCCTGAAACAAGATTTTCATTTTTACAGGTTTTCAATGTTTTCAAAGTCATCTGCCGCACAGATTCTAGTGCCTTTCTAAGATTGAACTAACGGTTCAACTTTTGATTTGATGTCTTACCCTATTACGTCACACAAAGGACATTTGACACCTGCCATTGAACATGACTTTTGAAACATTGCAATAAAAGGTGAAATTAGTTTGCTAAAAACAAGCAATTTCACCATTTATTTCAATATTTTCAACTCTTTATCAATATAAATCTTTCAGTTTTCTAGATTTTTGAAATTGTTCGTCTGATGATTATAAAGCAGACGACCTTTGAAAAGTCATGTGAAGTAATGGGTTAAGAGTTGTTCGTCTTAAAAACACAATTTATCAGAAGTCATTCACTGCTATAGAGGTGACCAAAAGGGTCGAATCAAACTAAGCACAAAAGTAACAATCACACAGAAGAATAAGAGATATTTACCGTACTCTCTAGGAGAATGCTGTCTGTGCGAAAGACCAAGATTTCAAGAAACTGCACATGTCATCCTCTTTACGTTTTCTATCATTCACCAACAACTCATTTATTTCCTGTTCAACTAAGATTTTCACACTGTTTTAAACGTTATTCAATCGCTCACTCGATAACGATTAGAATTTGTATTGTTGAAGTGTCTATCATATATGTCACACTTACTGTTGCAGTACTCACACATTATATCTCGTTATAATCATCATCCAGAATATCCTGTGTTTGAAAAGTTTTCTTACTTACAGATAGTTAAAACCAAAAGCATGTAATCTAATTACATTGAATAATTCAAATACAAAACTGATTCACTGCATACATTTTCTCTGAACTCTTATTAACGACAAGTAGGCCCATGAGAGAGCCTAAATCTTATGGTATCCTATTTATGAGCTCCTTTTGGGTGGGTGGGTAATGCCAATTCTGACCCCTGGCCATCATTTAAACACCATTAGTTGGGACTCAGGACCTTGTATATATATTACCAAATATATGAGAAAGGAAAGGAGAGATATTTTTTAGAAGCCTTCATCATTTATTTATATTTAATAGTACAAATGCTTTGATAGGGCAAATTCTCACACAAAGATCATCATTATTACACTTTTGGAAGGGACCACTGCCTAGTTTCATTTAACTCTTTCCAGTGGTTTATAAGAAAGAATCCTTCAATGAATTGTTTACAGACAGATAAATATCAGTGTGTGTATACACGTGACTTTTGACGTCACAAATGCTACGGTGGACAGAAATATTTTTCTTCATCATTTTTAATGGAACCTGGCACAGTCTACGCCGCTTACAGAGCCCTATTTCCGGTTTTTCAACGAGATGATTAGTGTTTAGTTTCTTCAACACTTCGATGAACCTTTTCGCCAAAATTTAATATATCTATAGGTGCTACCTATTTACAAAAAACCGCAAGATAATTATAAACAAAAATTAATTTATAAGTAATTGACTAGACAATAATAATGTTAATGTCATGTTTCTTGCATTATCAAAACATATTTGGAATTCGTATTGCTGTCGTCTCTTATTACGAACAGAAAATAATAAAGTAAAGACTTTCAGAAATCAAGGAATACATTTATAATGAACGAGGTTAAAACATGAGGGCAAGATGATCCTTAATCGATCACCTGCATTATAGTAAAGAGAAGCAAATAGATCAGCCCTTTCTGATGCCTCCTGGCGACTGCCGTTTCAACCAGTCATATGACTGGAATAAATTATGTAGGGGTCACATTTCTGCTAAACCCTTTTCCTTTAGAGACTGTTTCTGAGGCCTTTGCAATAGATGATTTAGGAAAAGATTGTCGCCAAAAGAACTATTGCTCCTTATGAGAAAGTTATCCTTTTTGCCACAATGTTTGATAAATAATTATACTTTGAATGAGTGAGTCAATAGCTCATGTATAGGACACTTTGGGGTCTTTCATGTTTGATACCGCTTTTTTAGCGGGAAACGACGTCGCTCCATTGTCGTAACACCAAGATGAAGGTAACGGAAATGACGTCAAGTCCTTCTTTGGCTATGATACCAGTCAAAATTTAGGTTCTGGCGTACAGAAGACTAATGCGGTATTTGTTTTTTGACGAACGGGAAAACATATTTCCATAGAGCAGCGAATTCCATTTATTTTTAACTTTTCGCTACAAATGTTAATTCCCACATAACACAAGCACTTTAATGATCTTAAATATATCGATTTAAAACAAATGATTAAAAGACGACAATAATTTCAATCTGTGTAGTTTTTCGTCTCAATTTTCATACATACCCAAATGGCGGCCCCCATGGATTTGGCCAGTTTCATTTCAGAAAGCTTCATACGGGTTATTGAAAAAAAAAAAACAAAAATCTCACACACCCTGTCTACCTATTGAACGAAAAAAACCATTTCTATGGATTTTTTTCGTATTAATATCGCCGACAGCCGGAGCATTATAAACTGGATTTTGAGAACAGGTCGTAGACGGATAGTGTTTGAAACAAGAGGCCCCATGAGGGCCTATGCTCTACTGTATGGTTCTTTGGTCATTTTCAATCCAGAGCATGTATGTATGGGTGAAGATCGGATAGGTAAATGGAGGCTCTTTTGTGTTCACAAGCCTGTATTATAGCAATTTTTACACATTTCATGGACCATAATCCAGTCTTGCATGGGCGGATCTGGCTGATTACTCAAAAGGAACCAAGCTCTCATCATATTTAACTACTATCTAAGTTTGGTGAAGATCAGATAGTAACTGGCAGAGCCTCTATTGTGTTCACATGCTCAATTATAGCAATTTGACAATTTCAAGTGCCCTAATCCAGTCTTGCATGGGCGGATCTGGCGCGTTACGAAAGACACTGACGCTCTCATGGATATCTTACACTACTGTATTAAGTTTGGTTGAGTTACAAATCAAAGTGAAGACCGTATCATGTTAACAAGCTCTTTTATAGCAATTTTGACCATATCAAGGGCCATAATCCAGTCTTGCATGGGCGGATCTGGCTGGTTTTCGAAAGTAACCGAGCTCATATGGATATCTAACTACTGTATAAGTTTGGTTGAGATACCATCAAAAGTGAAGACTGTATCGTGTAAACAAGCTCTTTTATAGCAATTTTGACCATTTTCAAGGGCCATCATCAGTTATGCATAAGCAGATCTGGCTGGTTTTCGAAAGGAACCCGTAGCTCTCATAGATACTCTAACTACTGTATAAGTTTGGTTGAGATACAATCAAAAGTTGAAGACTGTATCGTGTTAACAGCTCTTTTATAGCAATTTTGACCATTTCAAGGGCCATAATCCAGTCATGCATGGGCGATCTGGCTGGTTTTCGAAAGGAACCAAGCTCTCATGGATATCTAACTACTGTATAAGTTAAGTTGAGAGATACAATCAAAGTGAAGACTGTATCGTGTTAACAAGAAATTGTTTACGGACGGACGCACGCACGCACGCACGCACGCACGCACGCACGCCGCATGGACGACGGACCAAATCGCCACGACATAAGCCCTTCTGGCCTTTGGCCAGTAGAGCTAAAAACTAGACTTACAATCGAACTCCTGTAAACAAGAGGCCCAAGAGGGCCAGTATCGCTCCACGGCCATAAGACAAAAATCAAATCTCCAAACAGCCCTGCCCCCTGGTGGCCATGTTTTTTACCAACCACCATGGCTTAAAGGAATCTTGTAGAGTGTCACCCAAAAGAATGTTTCTGCAAAATTATTTGAAAATCGGCCTGACACTTTCGGAGGAGGGGATATTTTAAGTTTTCACTATAGCCATATAATGCAAAATAGCCCCACCCCTGGCGGCCATATTTTTCGACCAATCAACATGGCTTGAAGGAATCTGATAAAGTGTCAGCCTAGGATCATTTCTACAAAATTATTTGAAAATCGGCTGAAACACTTTCGGAGAAGAAGATTTTTTAAGTTTTCACTATAGCTATATATGCAAAATA